>OX578139.1:135499536-135894536 GCA_951213105.1 Amaurobius ferox
AATCGGTCCATTCGTTCGTGAGATATCGTCTCCACAGACTCACTGGCACACACACACAGACATCACTTCAAAAATGTTTGATTCGTGATCAGGGATGCTTGAAACGTGCTCTCCCGTCGAAAACTCGAATTCGAATTTTCAACCCCGTCACAATACTTTCCTTATACATTATGTATATAAGGAAAGTAAAAATCTGATATGAGCAGCACATGATTTTTTCTATATAATGCAATAAATTTACTTCTTTCACAGTGATATATAAGATCCCTGGCACTGTATTTTAACGTTGAATTGCACATTTGGCGCTTTTTCGAATGAGAACATGTAAAACTATTTCAAAGTACCCAATGAACTTTTATTTCGTACAACTTTAAATAAGCAATTATCAATATTGGTAACATATATATTAAACTATTTTAATATTTAATTCATCAATTTGGGTCATTTTCATTAATTTAGAATCAGTTTTGCAACTTTGGCAATATTTTCGTCAATGTGTGGGAAATATCGCCAAATTGGCAATATTTCGCTAATTACGCTCCGAATTCGCCAAATTTTTCGTCAAGTAGTACAGACAAACGGAGAGAGGAACTTTTCTTATAAATGGCTATTGGCAAATTGTTAAGCGTCAAATTTTCAAAACTATTACCCAAAATATCTTCTTTCGTCAATAGAACGAACTAGAACCAAGAGGTTGATATTAACAAATTTATCACATAATGTTGTATATGAAAAGTGAACATGTTTCCCAAAAGTTAATACTTTAATTTTATGTATTTTTTTTTATGAATTTGTTTGAAAATATGTTCAATAACTGTAGAATGGTTTATGCAAGCTTTTTAAAGTTTGGGTCATTCGCTTTCTAATAAAAAATCTGATGTCGGCAGCACATGACTTTCCCTGCAGACTTATTTATATCCACGTTCTCTTTATATTAATTAAATTTAATTCACTTTTAATTCAATTTTCATTCTCATTTCGTAACAGGGCTTATTTTCAAAGGTGGCGTCGAGAAAATACATAAAAACTAAAATATCTCAAGAACGGCTTGTCCTAATGTAATGGGGTTGGTCTTATTCTTTTCTTCGTTAAAAATTACGTATTAACCGTGCATTTAATGGATATATTTGAGCATATGTAGTTTTTTAATTTAGATTTTGGCGATTTATTGGGCCATTTTGCAAAAAAAAGGCAGGTTATTTTTTTTCGAATCATATCAAAATCTAATCAGCACCAGGGTGACCCACAAGTGACTAATCTACCGAATTTTGTGAAATTCGGTCCATTAGTTTTTCAGTTAGAGTGGATAAAAGCTTTTGCGGGCCATTTCGCAAAAAAGGCGGGGTTTTTTTATTCCGAATCGTACACAAAACTAATCAGCACCAGATTCGCCCACAAGTGACTTGCTTACCATATTTTATGAAATTCGGTCCATTAGTTTTTTAGTTAGAGTGGATACAAAATCTGCACAGACAGAAAGACAGACACACAGACACACAGACAGACACACAGACACACACACAGACGTCACGCTAAAAATAGTTTTTTCGTATTCTAGAGGTCTCGAAACGTATAGATCCGTCGAAAACTCGAGTTGTGATTTTCGGCATGATTCCAATACTTTCCCTATACATTACCATGTATTGCAGGGAAAGTAAAAATCTGATGTGGGCAGCACATGACTTTCCCTGCAAACTTATATCCACGTTCTATTTATTTCAATTAAATTTAATTCACTTTTAATTCAATTTTCGTTCTCATTTGATAATTGGACTTATTTTCAAAGGTGGCGTGGAAAAATACGAAAAAAACTAATATGTCTCGAGAACGGCTAGTCCTAGTGTAATGGGGTTGGTCTTATTCTTTTCTTCGTTAAAAATTACGCATTAAACAAGCATTTAATGGATATATTTGAGCATACGTAGCTTTTTAGTTTAGATTTTGACAATTTTTGCGGGCCATTCTGCAAAAAAAGGCAGGTTATTTTTTTCTGAATCGTACCAAAATCTAATCAGCACCAGGGTGACCTATACGTGACTCATCTACCGAATTTTGTGAAATTCGGTCCATTAGTTTTTCAGCTAGAGTGGATACAAATTTTTGCGGGCCATTTCGCAAAAAAAGGCGAGTTCTTTTATTCCGAATCGTACCCCAAACTAATCAGCACCAGCCCCGCCCACAAGTGACTTACCTACAAAATTTTGTGAAATTCGGTCCATTAGTTTTTTAGTTAGAGTGGATACAAAATCTGCACAGACAGACAGACAGACAGACACACAGACACACAGACAGACAGACACACAGACAGACAAACACACAGACACACACACAGACGTCACGCTAAAAATGGTTTTTTCGTATTCTGAAGGTCCCGAAAAGTGTAGATCCGTCGAAAACTCGAGTTGTGATTTTCGACATGATTCCAATACTTTCCCTATACATTGCCATGTATTGCAGGGAAAGTAAAAAGATAAAAGGTAGACAGTTAATCACCTTTACACTCGCAGAACCCGCCTAGAAGGGGCGCAATGAAAAATAGAATTGCGTTTCCATTGTCAATGGAAGCCTCCGTAATCCGTTTGTAATCTGTTAAGTGCAATGTGTTTAATTGCACAAAATAACAACCATAATTATTTAAAATTACACAGAATTTGCACTTTTAATTCAATTTTCGTTTTCATTTGGTAGCTGGGCTTTTTTTTCAAAAGTGGTGTAAAGAAAATGTGAAAAATCTAAAATATCCCAAGAACGGCTACTCTTAGTGTAATGGGGTTGATCTTATTTTTTTTATCGTTAAAAGTTACATATATAACAAGCATTTAATTAATATATTTGAGCATACGTAGTTTTTTATTTTAGGTTTTGACGATTTTTGCGGACCATTTCGCAAAAGAAGGCAGGTTCTCTTTTCCCGAATCGTACCAAAATCTAATCAGCACCAGGGTATCCCACAAGTGACTTATGTACCAAATTTTGCAAAATTTCATCTATTAGTTTTTCAGCTAGAGTGGATACAGGCAATTTTTGCGGGCCATTTCGCAAAAAAAGGCGGGTTCTTTTATCGCGAATCGTACCAAAAACTAATCTACACCAGTGTCACACACAATAACTTATATACCAAATTTTATAAAATTTGGTCCATTAGTTTCAGAGTTATAGTAAATACATACATTGCACAGACAGACACACACACAGACGTCACGCTAAAAATAGTTTTTTCGTATTCTAGAGGTCACAAAACGTGTAGATCCGTCGAAAACTTGAGTTGCTATTTTCGGCATGATTCCAATACTTTCCCTATACATTACCATGTATTGCAGGGAAAGTAAAAATTACATAAGAAATGATCATTTGTGTAACATTATTGCTGATTCTTATTTTTTAGTGATTCGTTTTCAAAATTTTATTCGAAAATTTATGGGTGTTCTGAAAACTCGATTGTATTTAAAATCAATAGGGTTTCTATATTCACCTATTGTAATAGTTGTACCAAATTTTGTTTGAAACGCTTCATTCGTTAGTGAGATATCGCATCTACAGACGCGCGCGGACACACACACACACACACACACTTAGACATCACCGCAAAAAAGATGGATTCGAGTTCAGGGTTACTTAAAACGTGCTCTTCCGTTGAAAACTAGAATTCGAATTTTCGACCCCGTCACAACACTTTCCCTATACGTTAGGATAATATATAGGGAAAATAAAATATATAGGTTTATTTTCCCTATATATAGGGGAAATAAAAACTGTCTGCTGTAACTATAAATTAAAATATCTCAAGAACGATTGATTGTGCGCCCATACAGTTAACTAAGAATATTTAGGATTTTTCTTTCTGTATTTGATGGAATCGAATTTTGAGTGTTTAACCATTCTTGAGTTATAGTTGAAATATTTCTAGAACAAAAAATTCAGCGATTTATAAATTTTTCAAACAAAATTACAAGATTTTAGATTTTTTCATTACTTATATAGGTCAAGTGCCACGATTGTGCTAAATTTCAAGTTTCTACCTTCAGCAGTGGAGGCTATGCAATTCATTCATGCCTTACTCAGTTGTTTGATATAGATTCCATTGACAAATAATTTTATGAAAAATAACTGCCCGAAATGTGTTCTGAAAGTATATTTCAAAGGTTTTCAGCACCTTTTGGCTCACAGCCATGTGACGAATGATTAGCTCAAGCAAAACCGTGTCTTTGAATACCGCACGACAATGAACGAGGAATAAATTATATTCACTTCCAGGAACATAATATCAAAACTGCTGTCTCACGTAAAGAAGCTCTTGTTCTTGTTAAATGACATTTTGTTCTGAATATTAATACAGAAAACTATAATCTTTTTCCATACATTTGTAGCTATCTTAAATCGGTGCTTCATTTTACTTTCCCTGCAATACATGGTAATGCATAGGGAAAGAATTGGAATCATGCCGAAAATCGCAACTCGAGTTTTCGACGGATCTACACGTTTCGAGACTTCTAGAATACGAAAAAACTATTTGTAGCGTGACGTCTATGTGTGTGTCTGTCTGTGTGTGTGTCTATCTGTCTGTGCAGATTTTGTATCCACTCTAACTAAAAAACAAATAGACCGAATTTCATAAAATTTGGTAGGTAAGTCACTTGTGGGCGAATCTGGTGCTGATTATTTTTGGGTACGATTCGGGATAAAAGAACTCGCCTTTTTTTACGAAATGGCCCGCATAACCTTGTATCCACTCTAGATGAAAAACTAATGGACCGAATTTCACAAAATTCAGTAGATAAGTCACTTGAGAGACACTCTGGTTCTGATTAGATTTTCGTACGATTCAGGAAAAAATAACCTGCCTTTTTTTTTTTTTTTTTTTTTTTTTGCAAAATGGTCTCCAAAAATTGCCAAAATCTAAAATAAAAACTACGTATGCTCAAATATATTCATTAAATGTTTGTTTAATACGTAATTTTTAACGAAGAAAAGAATAAGATCAACCCTATTGCACTAGGACTAGCCGTTCTCGAGATATTTTAGTTTTTTCGTATTTCTCTACGCCACCTTTGAAAATAAGTCCAGTAATCAAATGGGAACGAAAAGTTAATTAAAAGTGAATTACATTTAATTAAAATAAAGAGAGCGTGACTAGAAGTCTGCAGGGAAAGTCATGTGCTGCCCACATCAGATTTTTTTTATTCGAATAGCCATTAACCAAAAATTTATTGTTATTACATGAAAAAGCGGTATGCAATTTTAATTGTTTCTTCTAACTATAAAAGAAATATGATAAGCCAACCTTGAGGCAAGCTCCCCTATAAAATTTACAGGTCGCTATTTAGAAATTTGTTGGAAAATTTAAATCTTACGATGGCTCAACTTTTACTTAAATAGTTAAAAACTGTGAAATTTAGGCTTGCACAACTTTTATTTAAACAGAAAAAAAGTATAAAATTTACAAAGGCATAACTGTTAATTGTTGAAAGTAAAAAATAGTTGCAAACGACAATTAGGATATCCAAGAATCCAAAATTGTGCCCATACTTTGAAACTAATATACTGTTACACTATCAATTTAAAATTACTTAAATGTGCGTATACTTTAAAAACAACAGTTTTACTCTTGAAATTTTTTACAGTTTTTAAATGTTTAATATTTGTGCTATTATTAATTTTGCAACTTTTAACTATTTAATATCAGTCGCGCCACTTTGCACTTTTCAAATGCTTTATAAACAAAGCCTTTGTACCTGTAAATTGTATAGGGTTTTAATTTTCCTACAATTCATAGTGTATGGAAATGAAATATATTTTGATGCATTCACACATTTATCTCTCGGGTTTTGATCGATTTACACGGTTTGTGCATCCAGAAATGCAAATCAACCATTCTTTTCCAATAATATCAGAGTGTGTGTGTGGGTGTGCGACTATGGATCTATGGGCAGAATAAATCTCGAAAAAATTGAGCTGTATCGATTAAATTTAGATGGATGGTTACAAATCATAAATGTAAGAAGTCTATACAAAAATAAAGTGGTCAACTGGATACAAAAACGAAAAACAACCTTCAGGACTGACAGGAAGCACAACTCACTTGCTCAAGTGAGTTGTTGTTGATGTTGTTGAGACCCAGACCGTCCGACCTACCAGAAAGGTGTAAGGTAACTATTTGGACGGCCGGGAAGTGCCACCCAATTTAGACCGGAACCCAGTGGGAGACCGTACCCTCCTTCCCCTACCACCAACCTCTCGGAAGGACTTACAGACCCACATGTATAACGTGATCGTACTCCGCGTGAACACGGCGGCAGTTTTGACAGTGGCTGGAATCGAACCCAGGCCTACCGAGTGCAATTCCAGTGCGCTAACCACTGGGCTACCTCGTCCTTTGCTCAATTGAGTCGAATGGGTCGAAAACCCAGGCCGTCCGGCTCATCCGAAGACACAGAGCAGCAAAAATTGCTCAAGTGAGTGTCACAACTGACATTTTCAAGTCAGTTGCCAACTTGACCCGAGTATTGTCTTGTCGGCAAGTCTTCTCGGCAACTGGCTTACTCACGTTAGCTGCCAACGTGACCTGACTAGGTCAGTCTTGTGGGCAATTGATTTACTCAAGTTAGTTACCAACTTGTCCGGAGAGAGTCTCGTGAGTTTTTGCCGGTCCTGAAAAAGAGGGTTGTGTTTTGCCCTTAAAATCAGTTGAATAGTTTATTTTTGTATACAGGGCGATTAAAAAAAGATGAGCTAAACTTTACGAGGTGGTAGTACACACAATACCAAACATTTTTCGTCATAGTTTATAGGGTCGAAAATGAAACGTAAAGGAGCCAGTGGAAACTTAATGGTGAAACCGATGAGCTGAGGCGAAAACACAAGAATGATTTCGAAGTTATAAGATGATATTTAATAAACAATAATTACACTAATGGCTCAAAAGAGCGGCCGCCAACCTGAATGCACGTCTCACAGCGGCGATGGAGGGATAGGCAAACTCTCTCGAACAAACCTGGCATGTCGCGCACTTCAGCAGCAGCGGACGAAATTCTAGAGACGAATTCCTCTTCAGATTCAAGGGAAGTGTCATAGACGAGACTCTTAAGATATCCCCACAAATACAGGTAGAAGTCAAGACACGATATATCGGGTGGTCGTGGGGGCCAAAATGGGACCAGTCCATCGGTCCGAAAAGGTGACATCCAGATAGTTTCTTACCTCTAGTCCAAAATGGGGGCGAGAGGTAAGAAACTATCTTGTAAGGAATTGCATAAGGGTTCTTCTTCTTTCGCAAATAAAATTTGCATACACGGTTTTCTTCTTCAACCTGAAAATAACAACTACAAACGCCCTGTAACGCCAACATGACATACATTTCATTTCCAACCCAGTGAACTATGACGGAAAATGCTTGATTTGGGGTATGCTACCACCTCTTAAAGTTTGGCCCATCTTTTTACTTCCCTTATATACATAATGTATAAGGAAAGATCTTGTGACGGGGTCGAGAATTCGAATGAGTTTTCGACGGGAGAGCACGTTTCAAGCATCCCTGATCACGAATCAAACATTTTTGAAGTGATGTCTGTATGTATGTGTGTGTGACAGTGAGTCTGTGGAGACGATAAATGACGAACAAATGGACCGATTCGAACGAAATTTGGTAAAAAAAATCACAATCTGTAAACACTGGAAACCTATTGCCTTTATACGTAATCGAATGTTTAGAACCCCCCTAAATTTTCGAGTGAAATTTTGAAAAAATCGTCAAAAAATCAAAACCGCTAATAAAGTTACGCAAATAGGCATTTTTTATGTAATTTTTTATTAGAAAACCATTGACATAAATTTTAGAACGCTAACGTGAACCGTTCTCGAGATATTGCCCATTTTTGAAAAAAATTAGCAAAAAGTCATATAAAATAAAAATAAAAATATTTCCTATTGAGAAACATGTTCACTTTTCATATGTAATACCATGTGATACATTTGGTGACATCCTTCTCGTGGATCTAGCTCGTTCCATTCATGAAAAAAGATACTTTGAGTAATACTTTTGTATTTGATCGCCAATAGTCATTTATCTGTTGTACGAATAACTTATTTCTTCGTCCATAACGCTTGGCGAGATTTTGGCGATGATTTTGGAGGAATGTCGCCAACTTGGTGACTTTTGAAATGTTGCCAAATTAACGAAAATCTCGTCAAATGGATAAAAATGACGCTAAATCAATGAAAATGACTACTAATTGTCGAAAATTTAATATCTTGGAAAGAATATAAGTATCTACTATAAGAATAACCTATTTTATTTTTACTGTAAAAGTAGTAAATTCATTACATTATATAAGGAAAGTCATGTGTTGCCCACATCAGATTTTTTTTTTATCACCCTGTATATGCTGTATATTACCAGGTTTAAATTTATCGTGTTATTATTGCAGCTGTTTTTAAGCGACTATTTGATTATAAGATATCTATATTTATTTTCAGACAAATCTGTGTGTGTGTGTGGGTGTATCAGTGACTCTGTAGAGACGATAACTGACGAACGAATGGAGCTATTCGAATAAAATTTAGTACAAAAGTTTCAATCCATGAATACTAGAAGCCTATTATTTTTAAACACAATCGAATGTTCAGAACCCCCCCCCCCCCCCTAAATTTTCAAGTGAAATTTTGGAAAAATCATCAAAAATCCAAAACCTTTAATAAAGTTACGCAAAAAGGCATTTCTTATGTAATTTTTCCTCAAACGATTGACATAAACTTTAAAACGCTAGCATGAGCCGTTTTCGAAATATTGCATCAAAAAATCCTATAAATAGAAAAAAATATATTAATCGTTGAGAAACATTTTCACTTTTCATATGTAATATCATGCGATATATTTCGTGACATCATTCTCGTGGATCTAGCTCGTTCCATTCATGAGAAAAGATACGTTGAGTAATACTTTTGTATTTAAACCCCAATAGTCATTTATCTGCTATAGGAATAATTTATTTCTCCGTGCATAACACTTGACGAGATTTTGGTGACGAATTTGGCGGAATGTCACCAACTTGACGATTTAATTAAATGCTGCCAAATTAACGAAAATCTCGCCAAATGGATAAAAATAACGCTAAATCAATGAAAATGACGACTAATTGACAAAAATTCAATATCTTTGAAAGAATATAAGTATGCAGGGGCGGCAAATAGGGGTCGCGCCCCCAAATTTTTCCTTGTCGTCTATCGGCTTCTCTCTTGTTTTATTGACTGTCCACGGGTCAGTTTTCTCATGCTATGGCGTTTCTAAAGAGCCAACCTTCAACCTTCACAGTGAAGTTCCCACTTCCGGCTGGAACGAATCCTTTTCAATTTAAAAATATTGGAGTGATGTTATCCTTTTCACTTGAAAATTTCAAGTGTCCGATTAAATGTATGTGTAGTTAGTGCATGTTCATCTATTCCTTCTGCTAGAAATGCATTTCAGCAATTTAATGCATTATATTTTTTCATAGAAACATCATATAAAAAACATGTTATTTTCGAAAAGATTCACTCATCAACAAATGCTTTTTCTGGAGGCTCTTCAACTCTACAATCACTAAGTGATACGAGGTGGTCTTCCAGAGTTAAAGCCATAAAAGCACTACTTGATAATTTTGAAGTGGTGATTTTAACACTGGAAGAATTATCTGAAAACGATTCTCTCAATGGTGGAAGTGCCGAAGCCCTTTTACCATGCACGACATCGTTCGAATTTTTGTTCACTTTGTTTGTATTGAAACAGTGTTTTTGATCAATTCAATACTCTCTCAAAGCATCTTCAGTCATTTGATCTTAATTTTCAGACTGTGCAAGATTTGGCTAAAGCTAATATTGAAACTGTTAGTGTTTTTCGCACTGATGCATATTTCAATCAAGTGTGGAGTTTTGTGACAAAACTTTGCGAAAAAAATTCTTATTCTGGACCAAAACTGAAAAGGCGTAAAAAAATTCCAAGCGAGTTTGGAGGCGGTGAAAAAATCCCCATGATGATGTTAAATCATATCACAGAATCAATATTAAATATGAAATTATAGATTCAATATTTAATAAAATTGGGACAAGATGTAATGAGAACAATATATCTGTTTTGTTTGCCCTTAGTTCAGTATTATTCGGATCAGATGTCGAAAACGAAATAGAAAATGTTTCAACATATGCAAAGCATATGACTTCCAGAAAGAGGAATTGCTGTGTGAAATGCGGCTGTTTTATTCAATGGTGAAAAATAAAAACATAGACCATCCCAATTTTAAAAGTCGCCTGGATGATTTTAAAGAGCGGAATTTAAAAAATGTGTTTCCTGCCATAACATTATTAGTTAAATTGTTTTTGACTGTGCCAATCAGCTCAGCCCGTTGTGAAAGGTCTTTTTAGTGCCTGAGGCTGAAAAATTACTTTCGCAGTACAATGGGACAAGAAAGACTTTCATCTTTAGCTATTTTAGCTATAGAACAAGATATACCACTGGATTATGAAGATATTGTAAGAAAATTTTCTCTTCGTCCAGACTCTGAGAACCTGCGTTTAAAACTTCAATATAAGATAAATAAATATAGATATTTGTATTTAGAAAAATTATGTTAACAACAAATTATGTTAACACAATTATGTACAAAAATTATGTTAACAACAATTATTTTTCTCCACATCAATTCAATTTTGTGACCTCCCCCCCCTATTAAAAAACATTTTATTTATTCCATATTATAAATTTTCATACATATAAATCTCGCACCCCCAAATGGAATGCTGAAATGCCGCCCCTGTAAGTATGTACTATAAGAATAACCTATTTTTACTTTCCTTATATACATAATGTATGAGGAAAGTATTGTGACGGGGTCGAAAATTCGAATTCGAGTTTTCGACGGCAGAACACGTTTCAAGCATCTCTGATCACGAATCGAACATTTTTGAAGTGATGTGTGTGTGTGTGTGTGTGTGTGTGTGTGTGTGTGTGTGTCAGTGAGTCTGTGGAGACGATAACTGACGAACGAATGGACCGATTCGAACGAAATTTGGTACAAAAATCACAAACCGTAAACGCTGGAAGCCTATTGTTTTTATACGCAATCGAATGTTCAGTACCCCACTAAATTTTCGAGTGAAATTTTGAAAAAATCGTCAAAAAATAAAAACCGCTAAAGAATTTACTCAAATAGACATTTCTTATGCAGCAATTTTTCATTAGAAAAAGATTGACATAAATTTTAGAACGCTAACATGAACCGTTTTCGAGCTATTTCACATTTTTCAAATAAATTTATCAAAAAATCCCATAAATAGAAAAAAATATATTAATCGTTGAGAAACATGTTCACTTTTCATATGTAATATCATGTGATAAATTTGGTGACATCATTCTCGTGGATCTAGCTCTTTCCATTCATGAGAAAATATACTTTGAGTAATACTTTTGTATTTGAACGCCAATTGTCATTTATCTGTTATAAGAATAACCTATTTCTCCGTTCCTGACGTTTGGTGAGATTTTGGCGACGCATTTGGTGGAATGTCGCCAACTTGGCGACATTTTTAATTGTTGCCAAATTAACAAAAATCTAGCCAAATGGATAAAAATGACGCTAAATCGATGAAAATGACGACTAATTAACGAAAATTCAATATCTTGGAAAGAATATAAGTATCTACTATAAGAATAACCTATTTTTTTTTTGCTGTAAAAGTAGTAATTTCTAATTTCATTGCATTATATAAGGAAAGTCATGTGCTGCCCACATCCGATTTTTACTTTCTAGTTTCCATTTTTATACGTAATTTGTGATCAAACCTACGTAGTATTATACATGAATCGGCGCATTAAAACCAGAAGAACATTTTTTCTCGAAAGGCACTCAACCGAAATTAGCAAAGAAAATACATGAAAAGAGCAAAAACATAATTATGACGTACAGTGAGTTAAAAAGAGAATCGGAACACGGCGCTTTATTCCGGCTCCACAGGTGGTACATCAAAACCAGATGTATCATTAGATTCGAATTAAACTCGGCTATAAATAATTGAGCAGACAATTTGCATAAGGGTCCATCTTCATATTAAAATTTGGGGCAACTCGGATTTTTCCATCGAGGTAGTATAATGGAGAGAGCTTAAGGGTTGCAATCGTCATCAAAGATAAAGGCAGGTGTCTTACGGACGAATTCCCCGAGAACGCATTTTCTTCCGACTGTGACCCTATACATTTCAATGGCAATTTCTAACAGAGAGCGTGCTCGAGAAATATAAATGCTAAAATAATGGTTATGTACTGTTGGAATTACGGCTGCAAGTAAAAGCATGTACAAGGAGGGCTTTACTCTTTTCAGGGATAACATTTGTTTCCATTATATATCTTACAAATAGAGTTAAAAAGGAATTGTGCTAGATTTTAGCATGGTGCATTTCATTTGGCTATTAATTTCATTGCTTTTAATGCTGTATAATTAGAAGTTTTGCTTTATTTTTGGTGTTTATGATATTGCAAAAGACTTATAATGTCATTCTAACACTTTAAAAAAACATTTGGAGTACTTTGCTGATAGTTATAGAGTTATTTTCGGTATCCTCGTATGTTTTCTCTTCGAGGTAGAACTTGGCGACGGTTGGCGACTCGCAAGATTGGGTGGCTAGAGAAGAAAAATGGGAGTTTTAATGAGAGTAAAGACGTGTCGTATGATAAAATTTTACGTTCATAATAAAATATAATAATAGTTTACATTCATTGAAAATGTCAACTAGATTTTACATCATAACTTTTCAGTGCATTTTATATAAAGGTATATGATATATGAGCATGATCTCATTTCTAGTTCAGAGTAAATCGTACTTAATAAGTATTACTAGTTAGCATGGAAGCCCATAGGGGATGACAAGGGGTCACTCCAAAATCACAAAGGCGGACATCAAACTAGTCGATGTGTGATAAGGCTTTCACACCTCTGTGTTAAAATTGTATATTAAAGTATTGTTTTATTTCTGTGTGATTGAAAGTGTCAATTTCGAAATGTAAATGTCTTTTCTACATGTTTTCAATTACATTGACTTTTAAGGGAAGTGAACTCTAAAATCGCAAAAGTGTTTATGTTCCAGAAAAATAGTAATAGTTTTGTATTTTCGCTTCTCAGTCGCTAGTTGGGAACTTGCAGGTTTTGCGCACGCGCGCGTTTGAAAAAGGATTTTGGGAGCAGTGTGGAAGGAGTCGTGGAAAAATGTAGACGTGTGTGTTTGATGCGCGTATGATCGCGAATTTTAAGAAAAGGTGGATTAATTTTGAAAGTGGAAGGATGTGATTAAAATATGTAACATAGTTCGACAAGTTGTGCGTAGAGTCGTTGGCTCGGTTCAGAGATGAGTCACTCGTGTTTTTAAATGAATCAGCCTGGTAGTAATGGAATAATGAGTCTTGTGAAAAGAGAAAATGGTTCTTTCACTGGTCGGCTTGAATCGCTAATAGGGCTAGAGGGAAAGCTCATTTTACAGCGATTTGTATTTGCCTGACTCCTCCTTGTGTCCTAAGGTACGAATCAACCAATCTCCGTAACCAACCAAGATGTCGAATTCCGCCAGCATGATGTTGTGTAGTCAAGTTTCCCGACCATTATGGATTTTGTTCTGCGCAAGAATCTCGATGAGTTTATGCCGAGAGTCCATCCTGATATCCTTTCCCATGGTACAGAATTGTAAATGTTATATTTAAAAGAGACGAGGTAAAGTTTTATATATATTTAGTCTTCCACCTAACGAATAGAGTGTTAATTGTCAAATCCTCGTGAGTATCAAGTCATTGATGATGTTATATGAAAATGTCGTATATGTTCAAAGTATACAAATGTGATATATAAATGTCAAGTATAATATGAGGAATATTGTGTTTATTTTATGTATCAGAAAATATGTGTATTCTCTTGGTTCCTCTTCCTCCAGGGGTGTTCTTAATGGTCACCCTACCGAGTGTAACTCTGAGTTATTGCGAGAAATGCTTGTACTCCACTGTTTTCGATCAACTGCCTTGTTATTTCATGTTTAATAAATGTGTTTGATTTCAAAACTTTGTCTTCTCTGTCGAGTATACCCAAAACGTTCGCGACAGAATTGGTGCCGTTACTTTTCTCGGTGAGTGGGGAAGAGCTGAGAGAATTAAAAATTTTAAAAATTTTCTTAAGAATTGAAATTTTGAAGGTTAAAAATTACCGTTGTGCTAAAATGAGTGTTTTCTTAAGTAAACAGAGTTCCATGTTCTGTTTTCGGTGTTCTCAAAAACGAGTGTTCTTGGAATTTGATATGTGCCATTTGATAAAAAAAAATTGATTTGTTTGCATATTTATGTCATTTGATTTGATAAAAACTGGTTTTATTGTAAATACTGTTTAAGAACATTGCAATTGCATATTGTGTTAAACTATATTGTTATGCAAAATGGCTCCAATTACTAGAAACAAAAAACTAAATGTCGGTAAGATGAGTAAAAATTCAAGAAAAAAATTAAATTCCTCCTTGAATTTGTCGCTTGATATTGCTACTGAGTCGGATACTGTTAATTCTAGAAGTAAAGTTAAAAATGTTAGCCACAAAGCTAAATCTAATGAGGAAAATATATCAGATAAATCGCCGGTAGGTCTGAATTCTTCTTCTGGCACTTTGCCAAATCAAAACAGTGCTTCATCGGTAAATGATAACATGTTAAAATCATTTCATATTTTCACACCTAAGTTCGCACATCATATTCCAAAATTCTCGGGAAATTCAGAGCTTTCGTTGTCACAGTTTTTGGAAAAGTTAAATTTAGTAGCCACTCATGCAAACTGGAGTGAGTGTGACAAATTAGTTTGTTTGAGATTGAATTTAGAGGGGGAAGCAAATAGATTGATTGAAGAGAATCCAAAGCACAGAAATTGTAAAAATTTGCAGGAAATTATTCACATTTTGAAAGATCATTTTGAAGTGACCGAAAATGTTACTAAAAACATAATTTCACTCGTGAACTTTACACAGAGACCAAATGAGTCGGTTAAACAGTTTTCGATGAGAATCGAAGCTGCTTCATTTAAGGTTGTTCCGGAAGATGTAGATTCCGAAAGTGAGAATAAAATCAGACAAACACTTTTAAAAACTTCATTTATTAATGGTTTATATCCGGAACTAAAAAGATTGGTGTTGTCACAAAACCCTAGAGATTTTTATTCGGCTAGAAAACTTGCAATTCTTGAGGAATCTATTTTAAATGAAAATAATGCTATGTACTTGACTAATCCGGTACTTACAAAAAAAGGTGTTCTCACACCAGAAAAATATGTTCTCACACCAGATCAAAGTGAAAGTATGTCAGATTTAAAAAGAAAAGTGTTAGAACAGGAAAGGGACATTGAATTTCTTAGGGGTAAAATAGAAAAATTTAAGTTTAATTCAGATAAAGTTAACGAAAAGCGTTCACCGCGTCCAAAGTGTGACAAATGTGGTAAATTAGGTCACGTTCAAGAACAGTGTTGGAAAAAGGTTTTTCAAAAAAGAGATGCGTACGGTATAAAATGTAGGAAAATTTATACCAGTCCTGGAACTAGGTATCACCAGGGTGAAAGACACAGAGGGCAAATGTCTGCAAATGAGTGGAAGTATAGAAAGCAAGGAACGCAAAATTATAAAAATAAGGAGTCATATAAATCTTTGCAAAATTCCAAAAATCATTCTTCTGGGAATCAGAGTAGATATCCCATGCACAATTATAATAATAGAAAAACTTTTGATAGGCAAACATCACATTTTGAGGAAAATAATATTTGTCATAATATTACAAATTCTTTGTCATCTTCTTCTATTATAAAAGGAAAATTAGTGAGCAGTGAAGTGTCAATATTGATTGATACGGGTAGTTCAATTAATTTAGTGTATGAGGAAGCTTTAAATACTGTACCCATTGCACATATGTTGCTAACATACAAACCAACAATTTTGCGTAGCTTTAGTTCACAAGATACTAAAGTTGAATGTTTAGCCACTATTTCACTAAATTTGGGAAAAGAAAGATTCCCTACCGAATTTTTTGTGTTAAAATCACCAGCTCCTATTTCATATAATGTAATCCTTGGTAACAAGTTTTTACATAAACATAATGCTATTATAGATTATAATCACTTCTGTTTTAAGTTTTCAAACTCTTCCATTCCTTTTGTTGGTTATCAATGTACGAATAATTTACTTTCGATTTCAAATCATGAACCGGCAAATGAGTCGGAAATTGCAGACTCAAACCTAAGTAGTGTCGCAAAGCGTATTGCTGTGCCTGACTCGCAGATGAGTAGTGGAAAAAATGTTCGTGTGGTAGAGGACTGTAAACCGAAAGAGTTCCATACGAATGCATGTGCCAAATGCAAAGCAGATCTAGCACCGGTAGCGAATGAGTCTCAGGTCATTCGGGAAGAGTATGTGAGCAGAAATTTTTCGGAAAATAGTGTAGTGCCACATTTGGGTAGTGAAGAGGTACATATTAACGATTTGGAAAATGGAAGCAAATCTTTTAGAGATTTGGTAGTAAATGCACAGAATGTTACTTTGCATATGGGGGAAAGGCAAAATCATGTTAGAGGTGGTACTGAAGAAGTGGCACAGCATAAGAACTTAAACATTAAAACTGTTAATAACTTATGTAGAGTAAAAGAAACTCTAAATACAAAAATTAAAGAGCCAATTATTGTGAAAAATTCACAAAAATGTATAATTCCTCCTTTATCTGAATCATTTATTAAAATCAAACTTTCAGAAGGGTTTCCGGAAAATTCCACCTTGCTTCTGGAATCAGAGAAAAATGACCACATCTTCATTGCTAGAGCTGTATATAGAGCTCCTAAGGATGGAATTATTTGGGTTCGTGTTGCTAACCCAGAGGAAAAACCTTATCATTTGAATAAGGGTAGAAAAGTGGCTCATGTTCAGGAAATTCAGGTGTCTGAGGAGGTTGAAGTTAATGTAGTGAGTGAGGGAGAGTTGGACTCCAGTGAACCTTTGGAGCCTTTTGAAAGTTGGGGAGGAGATTTTGACCTGAGTCATCTCCAAAAAGATCAAAAACATAAATTATCAACTTTGTTGAATAAATATAGACAAGTTTTTGCAAAGAATGTTGCTGAGTTGTCTGGTTGTAAAACCATATTACATGAGATAAATTTGGAAACATCTGTTCCTGTTTATCAGAAACCATACAAAGTTCCACATCATTTACAAGGGGAACTCAATAGACAAGTCACAGAATTATTAGAAGCTAAAATAATTAAACCTAGTTTTTCACCTTACAATACGCCAGTACTGTTTGTAAGGAAACCGGATGGTTCTTATAGATTATGTTGTGATTTTCGCAAGTTAAACAAACTTACTATTACAGAAAATTTTCCAATTCCTAACATTGGTGAATTGATTGATAATTTAGCAGGTGCTACATTTTTCTCAACTTTGGACTTAACTTCAGGATTCTACCAATTGCATTTGAATCCACAGGATTCACACAAAACAGCTTTTTCCACGCCCACCGGTCACTACGAATGGTGTAGGACCCCTTTTGGTCTAAAAAACGCACCAGCGTCTTTTCAGAGATTAATGTCTCTTGTACTGGCAGGGTTATCAGGAATATACATAGATGATGTTATCATCTCATCAAAAACTTTTGAAGAACACATGATGAAATTAGAAGAAGTTTTTATTAAATTATCTCAACATGGTCTTAGGTTAAAGCCATCAAAATGCTTCTTTTTCAGAAAGACAATAAAGTACTTAGGTTTCAGAGTGTCTGAGGGAAAAGTTCAGCCAGACCCTCATAACATTGATTTAGTGCAAAAATTTAAAGTACCCACCTGTGTCAAGAATATCAGACAATTTTTGGGTTTGACAGGCTTTTATAGGAAGTTTGTACCAGATTATGCAAAGATTACTCTTCCACTAACTAATCTTTTAAAATCAAAGCAGAAAAAGTTTGTGTGGAGTCAGGAGGCTCAGGAAGCTTTTGAAATACTTAAGAACAAGCTTATTCAAGAACCAATTTTAAAATTACCAAATTTTAATTTGCCCTTTACTTTGCATACAGATGCCTCTAATTACGCTTTGGGATCAGTTCTTTCGCAATTGGATGAAAATGGGTTATCTCACCCAGTTTCCTTTGCTAGTCGAAAATTACAAGGTGCTGAAGTGAATTACAGTGTAGTCGAGAAAGAAGCTTTGGCTGTGTTTTGGGCTACCCAGCAATTTAAGCACTATCTCTTAGGCAAACATTTCAAAATTTACTGTGATCAAGCATCCTTATCGTTCATTTTCAAATTAAGAGATCCTACTTCGCGCATAGCTCGCTGGATCGTTTCATTGCAGGCTTTTGATTATGAAATCATTCATAAACCGGGGAAACATAATGTTGTAGCTGACTATTTTTCAAGATGTATTGATGAGTCTTCTTCAAAGAAATCTCAAAACACTCAGAAACAAACTGTTCCTAAAAGTATTGTAGAATCTGTCCCTACGAAAATTTCTGGAAAAGTAGTGGTACAGAATAATGATAGTAGTGAAAACATAAATGCAATCGTTGAAAATTCTCAAGATCAAGTACAGACTACTGTGGAAGCTTCTCTGGTAACTAGGATAGCTATTGGTCAATTGAAAGATCCTAGATGTATAAAAATCAAAAATCTTCTGGAAAAAGGTGTAAAACCATACCCACAAAAACTTTCATTTTTCATGAAAAATGGTATGTTACATTGCATACACAAAAATCCAAAGCAGAGACAGCAATATAATGAGAGAGTAGTTATTCCTCAAGACTTAGTCTCAGAAATTCTATGGCTTTGCCATGATTCTCCTGTTGCTGCACATTGTGGTTTTCAAAGAACTCTGGCAAAAATTTCAGTTAACTATTATTGGCCAGACATGCATGCTCAGACTGAAAATTATGTGAAGTCGTGCACAACTTGTGTAAAAAACAGAGGTTTTCGTAACAACAAGGCTCCAATACAGAAATTTCCTATTACAACTTATCCTTTTGAACGTGTGGCTATGGATGTAGTCGGCCCACTACCTATCTCGAATTCTGGGATGAAGTACATTCTTGTCATTACAGATTACTTCACTAGATGGCCAGAGGCTTATCCACTTGCTACAGTTAAAACTGAGGATATTCTCGCTTGTTTAGAGAGATTTATAAGTATTCATGGAATTCCTGCTCACTTAATTACGGATCAAGGTAGTAACTTCATTTCTGAAGCTGCCAACAATCTATACAAGAAATTAGGCATAAAAAAACATAATACTTCAGCGTACCATCCCCAGTCAGACGGGCTAGTCGAAAGACTGAACGGTACGTTAGTTAGATCCTTAAAGAATCTGGTCTATTCTGATAAGGGCGATTGGGATCGAATGATTCAATTTGCTTTAATGGCTCATAGAACGTCAGTCCATGCCTCAACAGGCGAGTCCCCAGCACATCTTGTCTTTGGTCGAGACCCTGTGCTACCTGATGCTCTTTTAACAGGTGTAAAATATCCAGTTTACAAATCTACTCATGATTATTCAGATGACTTACAGGTTCGCTTAAAAAAGACCTTTGTAACAGTTAAGAAAAACCTTGAGGAAGCTCAGGAATCACAACAACTTCAACAACATAAATCTGCTAAAATGCCTAAGATTAAAGTTGGTGACTTGGTCTATCTTTACACACCTCATATTCGGCCAGGCCAATCAAAAAAACTCAGTTCTTTAAATCATGGTCCTTTTGAAGTTATCAAGCAAACAACTGAAGTTAACTTTGTCATTCAACACAAAAACAATCCATGTAATCAGCAATTGGTCCACGTTAATAGATTAACTCCTTTACCTCCTAGACGTAGTGAATTGATTTCTGGCACATATAATGATAACATTGATAATTCTTCAACTCAAGAAACAAGACAATTTAAAAGTAGATATTTTCTAAACCATCAAAATAGGGTTAAAACTCAAAATGTTCCTAATTCACACAAGTATGACTTGCGCCCAAGAGGCCAATTTATTCATTAAAGTTACTTGTCAATTAAGGCAATATGTCAAGAGAGCAATTGGCTCAAAAGTAAAGTAAAATATTTAGATTGTGAAATTCTCACATTTTCAAAAAAAAAAAAAAAAAAAAAGACTGATATTGTTGTGAGATGGACAATTATGTTTCATAATATTATATTTTCAATTGTTTCACAAAATGTTTTGCAAAACTGTATGCTATGTTAAAATGGATCCAATATTTCTGAACTTCTGTGTAATTTGCTTTATGTGTCAGTCAGCTGAATGTTCTGTACTGCAAGTTCTGTGCCAGTGCAGCTTTCTGAATGTGAGTGCCATGTTAATCAGGTTGAAGTAGTGTTTTAAAATTCTAAATACTTAAATAATACTTTTTTTTTTGCTTTACTTTAATGATAAGCAGTAATGTTTTAAAGTAATTTTAAGATAATTAAGTACTTGATGGATTAGAGTTTTGGTAAGGATTTTTAAGGATAACTGATAATTTTTATCTCTGTTTTATTTTATGAATGTGTGAATGATTTTTTTTTAATTTAAAGGTCTAGTAAAGTTTAGAAATTGTTTTTTGTCATTTGGTGTTTGTTGACTTATTGGTTGGGGGTACCGCCACCTCTAGGTTTGCAACTTTCTAATGGACTTGTTTCTTGCCTGGGTGCCTGATCAACATTCTTGGTTTGAAAATTTGTCTCATTTTCTAAATTAGTAATTTTTTTAAATGTCTTTTAAAGTAATTTGTTGGCAAGGTTGGATAATAGTTAATAAATTGATTTCTGTGAAAAGTAAATTTATAGAATTTTAATTGTAAAATTTTTGAAGAAAGAAAACTTTTTGTTTAGTTAAACTTTTTGTGAGTTGAGTAAATTAAATTTTCATGTCTCTGTGGTACTCACCAGAAAATGTATTAGTGTTTAAGTTTTAAAAGGGGCAATTTCATCATTTGTGTCTTGTTAATTTGGTGTTGTCTTGTAAAGGTCTATGCTTGTATTGAGACTTATATTTTTTTTTTGACTCACGAGTCAAACTTTAGGCCACTCTTGGATTTTGGTTATTATGCTGGTCATGATCTTGTTTGTTTTTGTTTTTTTTCTTTGATGTACATGTACATCGCTCAAAATTTACACTAAATTCCTCTCAATGGAACATATGTCATTGGGAACTTAATGCAGGTATTTTCCTAGTATTGTGTGGAAAAATTCCCCGCTTTGCAGGAAATTTTTCTCCCGGGCCCCGAAGGAGTGTGATAAGGCTTTCACACCTCTGTGTTAAAATTGTATATTAAAGTATTGTTTTATTTCTGTGTGATTGAAAGTGTCAATTTCGAAATGTAAATGTCTTTTCTACATGTTTTCAATTACATTGACTTTTAAGGGAAGTGAACTCTAAAATCGCAAAAGTGTTTATGTTCCAGAAAAATAGTAATAGTTTTGTATTTTCGCTTCTCAGTCGCTAGTTGGGAACTTGTAGGTTTTGCGCACGCGCGCGTTTGAAAAAGGATTTTGGGAGCAGTGTGGAAGGAGTCGTGGAAAAATGTAGACGTGTGTGTTTGATGCGCGTATGATCGCGAATTTTAAGAAAAGGTGGATTAATTTTGAAAGTGGAAGGATGTGATTAAAATATGTAACATAGTTCGACAAGTTGTGCGTAGAGTCGTTGGCTCGGTTCAGAGATGAGTCACTCGTGTTTTTAAATGAATCAGCCTGGTAGTAATGGAATAATGAGTCTTGTGAAAAGAGAAAATGGTTCTTTCACTGGTCGGCTTGAATCGCTAATAGGGCTAGAGGGAAAGCTCATTTTACAGCGATTTGTATTTGCCTGACTCCTCCTTGTGTCCTAAGGTACGAATCAACCAATCTCCGTAACCAACCAAGATGTCGAATTCCGCCAGCATGATGTTGTGTAGTCAAGTTTCCCGACCATTATGGATTTTGTTCTGCGCAAGAATCTCGATGAGTTTATGCCGAGAGTCCATCCTGATATCCTTTCCCATGGTACAGAATTGTAAATGTTATATTTAAAAGAGACGAGGTAAAGTTTTATATATATTTAGTCTTCCACCTAACGAATAGAGTGTTAATTGTCAAATCCTCGTGAGTATCAAGTCATTGATGATGTTATATGAAAATGTCGTATATGTTCAAAGTATACAAATGTGATATATAAATGTCAAGTATAATATGAGGAATATTGTGTTTATTTTATGTATCAGAAAATATGTGTATTCTCTTGGTTCCTCTTCCTCCAGGGGTGTTCTTAATGGTCACCCTACCGAGTGTAACTCTGAGTTATTGCGAGAAATGCTTGTACTCCACTGTTTTCGATCAACTGCCTTGTTATTTCATGTTTAATAAATGTGTTTGATTTCAAAACTTTGTCTTCTCTGTCGAGTATACCCAAAACGTTCGCGACAGATGTTGTTAATCTTATCCTTGAATCCCTTAGGATAAATTTTATAGGTGCCGATGCTGGTTAGAATTAATTTCATATAAACATCTCGATTAAAAAGATATATTTCCCCCCGTTCACAAATTAAAAATCAAAGGATGTATCACCAAACTCCCAGTGTTTTCAAGAAGTATTTTGGTATTATACTCTTGTTTAGTTTGGCGCGGTAGCCCAGTGGTTAGCACGCGGGAATTGCTCTCGGTAGGCCTGGGTTCGATTCCCTCTGCTGCTAAAACTGTTGCCGTGTTCACGCGGAGTACGATCACGTTAAATATGTGGGTCAGTAGGTCCTTCCGAGAGGTTCGTGGTAGGGGAAGGAGGGTACGGTCCCTGTGGATGCTTCCCCACTGGGTTCTGGTCTAAATTGGGTGGCTCTTTCCGGCCGTCCAAACAGTTACACCTTTCTGGTAGGTCGGACGGTCTGGGTCTCAACAACAACAACTCTTGTTTAGTTCTCGAGAAAGAAATATGCCTTGCCCAAAGAAGTATTTGAATCACCGACTTCTTGATCATGCGTTAGCAATCTATTAAATGAGCAATCTTAACTCTAAAAGAACCTCACATTCTTCTCATCATAATTTAAGTATAATAGGCTTCTTGATCTAGAAACAGCTCTACCAATATAAATATTTTTACTTACATACTTTTCATTACAAATGCAGAAGCATTTAATAAAAAATTAACTCTATTTAAAAGTCATTAAAACTTAATTCTGCACATAGCTTTAATTATAATTTTGGTCCTAATGCTTCAGTTGTTTTTAAAACTATAAATTGCCCTTTAATTTTACATAGTAACAGAAAAACGGGATTTTTAGGTTTATTAACATGTATCAATAGCACAAAATTACTATATATCATTTTAATTGATTCTCAGCTTCTAATTTTTTTACCCACGTACAAACTTTCCCAAGATCACATTGAAATGTTTTTTAGTGCAGTACGAAGCAAAGGCGGACACAACAATAACCCTACAGCCATACAATTTAAATCAGCATACGTTAGATTACTCTATCATCACCAGATTACATCCTCCCTTAATTCAAACTGCTTGCCTTTAGATGAAACTAATATCCTGAATGTCTCATCATCTATAAACAAATACACTAATACTTTAAATGAAGATATTACTTTTTATGATGAAACGGTAGAACAAAATATTAGAGACATAGAAAATAATATAATGGACCTAAGCAATTTGAGCCTTTTTATTACTGATGTTGTAGGCTACATTTCAGGATTCATCATAAAAAAATTAACCAAATCATTCAAGTGCTCGCAATGTATTTTGGCATTAACAGTGAACTCTTCTTTTTCCAATTTAATTAAAATTAAAAACAGAGATGGATTAATATCGCCTGGTGATGATATACATAAACTTTGCAAAGTTGCAAAAAAATCTTTTCGTATAATTGAAGCTGCTGGAAAATTACACAAACGCAACATTATGCACACACTTATAACTTATTCAATTTAAGATGGATCCATATCTTTTCTCAAATTTAAATGATCACATTTTAAACCACGACCCAATACAAAACCACAAAGTTCTGTTAATAAAATCCGTACTCTTTGAATTTTTTTAAATAAGGCTGTGTCACACTGCGAAACTTCATACTGAGAAACTTCAACAAAACAAATGCAGAAGTATTAATACAAAATTAACTCTATTTAAAGGTCATTAAAATTTAAAATTCTGCACATAGCTTTAATTATAATTTTGGTCCTAATGCTTTAGTTGTTTTTAAAATTTTTAGAAATAATTTTGGATAGATTGATCTTCAATTTTTGCTATAAGTTTTTAATATTTAATATAATTGTACAACATGTATTTTTATGCCACATTGAGTTAGCGCACTGCAATTGTGCTTACGGTCTTTTTAATTCTGGATGTAAATTTCACAATATTTATTTAAAGCATTTTTCAAACGAATTATTAGCAGTCAAATCTCTGAAACTATTATAATTAAATGCAATTTTTCTATTTTGTTCCATAATATATTATAATCGTATTTATTTCCTATACTTTATAGAAAAACAGTTTTAAACAATTTCCAGATTCTATGTGGATTAAACAAGCAAAAACACTTTCAAACACGTTTTGACAATTTAAGAATCGTGGCTATTTCAATATCTGAGCCCCTATTTATGAATTTAGACATGATTTTGTATTTTATTCTGAAATGTCATTTTATATTAAAAAATTGCAAATAAAGTTAATTATTTAATTATTGCAAATATTACATTGTTTTATATTTGACGGTACGCATACAATACATTAAAATAAATTAGATGTAAAAATGACTCAATCGTATTACGCCTCAAAGCAGATATGGATACTGCTAACATAACTTTCAAAGATAAAGTTTATCTGGATAAAAGTGGAGAATTCCACATTTTAAGCGAGCATGCACATAATTTTTTGATATACTTTATAATTGTTTTTAAATATATTATACATATTCTTCAATATGTATACTTGTAATCTATTTCCTATTATATTTTATTTACAATTGTTTAGCAGTTCAATTTGTTTTATAAAATTGACTTCATTAACAAAATTTGTCTTTAGTAATAAAATTTTTTGGTAATAAAAATATTCTAATCTTATTTCGTATTTTTCTTCATACATATTTTTTAAAATCATGTATATATAATACGTGTAACAACTTCCCATTCATCCTCAACTTTAATAGAAGTTAAAAAAGAAAACAGAAAGTACACGGCACAGTTTAGGCGATAAATCGCCAAAGCATGAGTGGCCTTCTCCTCCTCAACCACTAGCACCTGCTCTATGTTTGACTACGTTTCTAACATGGAACAGATTGGACCGCACTCTCTCCATATATTCTAACTCGTTGGATTTTTCCAAGGCAACACCCACTTTTGATAACAGATTCTGATTTTCCATTTTAAAGCACCCCTACGTCATATAAAATGTCCATATTTTACTTAAGCCGTTGGAGAGTGACTACTTAAAATTTGAAGCTCAAATGGGTGCTGCAGTTTTTACTTTCTTTTTTATACATAATGTATAAGGAAAGTATTGTGACGGGGTCGAAAATTCGAATTCGAGTTTTCGACGGGAGAGCACGTTTCAAGCATCCCTGATCACGAATCGAACATTTTTAAAGTGATGTCTGTGTGTATGTGTGTGTGTGTTTATCAGTGAGTCTGTGGAGACGATAACTAACGAACGAATGGACCGATTCGAACGAAATTTGGTACAAAAATTACAAACCGTAAACACTGGAAGCCTATTGTTTTTATAAACAATCGAATGTTCAGAACTCCCCTAAATTTTCGAGTGAAATTTTGAAAAAATTGTCAAAAAATCAAAATCTCTAATAAAGTTACGCAAATACACATTTGTTATATAAATTTTCATTAGAAAACGATTGACATAAATTTTAAAACGCTAACATGAACCGTTCTCAAGATATTACACATTTTTCAAAAAAAAATTATCAAAAAAGCATATAACATAAAAAAAAAAAAAATATTTCCTATTAAGAAACATGTTCACTTTTCATATGTAATACCATGCGATAAATTTGATGACATCATTCTCGTGGATCTAACTCGTTCCATTCATGAAAAAAGGTACTTTGAGTAATACTTTTGTAATTAAACGCCAATAGTCATTTATCTGCTGTAAGAATAACTTATTTTTCTGTCCATAACGCTTGGCGAGATTTTGGAGACGAATTTGGTGGAATGTCGCCGCCAACTTGGTGACTTTTTTCAATGTTGCTAAATTAACGAAAATCTCTCCAAATGGATAAAAATGACGCTAAATCAATGAAATGACGACTAATTGAAAAAAATTCAATATCTTGGAAAGAATATACGTATCTTCTATAAGAATAACATGTTTTTAACTGTAAAAGTAGTAAATTGATTGCATTATATAAGAAAAGTCATATGCTGCCCACATCAGATTTTTCTTTTATATTTTCCAAAATTATTATTATTTTAAACTAATTCTTATTTTATATTTTAATACTAAATAACCCACACAAAATGTATGCCTTTTTTCATCTTTAAACAAATTTTTAAATAGTTAATTATGCAAGCCATATTTGAAAAAAAATATGAATAGAAACGTGGGTAAATTTTGATGACAAACATATCAGAAGAAAACAAGAAAGATTATTCATGCATAAAACATTGAATATGAAACATTTTCCAACTGAAATGAAATTTTATTTAAACATCTCTAAAATGCAATACATTCAGCAGTGATATTTTTTAAATTATCATAGTACAATAATTGGAAACTTAAAACTTCATCAGAAAGGGCAATTCTTTAAAATCGCTTGCTTCTTTATCTAAGTAAAATCAATGAATATTCCATTCATATCACTTATATTCCAGACTCCAGAATTAAATAATTTTGCTTTGAAAAATTCAGCAATTCTTATACAACTCATCTTACAATCGCTTGTTTAGTTTACATTTTGCATACGTTAAACTTAGGCTTCGATGTAGAAATAATCAAAGTGTTGTGACCATTTAAAATAAAAAATATTGTAATTGCGTAAGCACAGAATTTAGAAACACTGGTAACATGTAAACACAAAGCGGTTTTAGGACGGATGCAACACTAAATATAAATACAAAAAAGATCAATCATGCATAAAGCATTGATTATAACACTATCTAACTGTAATTTTATTTAAACATCTCTAAAATACGATTCTCTAAAATCGACGCATTCAGCGGCGATATTATTTTAATTATCACAGAACTACAATAATTTATTTTATTTGGAAAATTAAAACCATGCAGGTAAAAGTACGTTCTAACTCCATGCAAACTTCATTCAAGCTTTATTCAAATAACGTCATCAAAATATAAATCATCTGGCTCTCTGGTTCTCTATGTAAAAGCAGTGAGAATTTCATTAATACACTTTTATTCATACACAATAATTTTCATACGCAATAGTTTTGAGTGAAAAAAAAATCAGCAATTCTTGTCTAACTCATCTTACAATCAGGTGTTTACATTTTACATCATTAAAGTTAGGTTTCATTGTAGATAATCATTGATGATCATTTGAACTCAAATATATTGTAATTGCGTTGTTTCACTATGTAGATGCACAGAATGTAAGCAAAAATAAAGCGGTTTTAGGACGGATACAACACTAAATATAAATTACAAAGAATTTTTAAAATCACGATTTTGACACAAGATGGATACTATATTTCATTTTGAAGTGGGTCGCGTGACCTCTTCATATTATATGGGTGTCATTATTATTTTAATTTTTATTTAAAATCTACCGAACATATTTTACTGAAATTATTTTTATATATTTTATGGGACAATTTGAATATTTCCTAAAATTTGGAAAGTAGATTGTGAATTTAAACGTCGCTTAAAATTTTTTAATAAAGTCCCTTAGGATTCAATGTACTTCATTTCTTCAACCCTGGTGCAATCCAAAACTAATTGGATGATATTATTCATTTTCAATCCCATATGTCCCACAGACCGTCTCAACAACATACCAAAATTTCATTTTGATAAAGTCATTTTTACGGCAGTTATCGTGCGAATGGACAGACAGACAGAATGAACAAAGTCTTAAAAACTTTTCAACTATGTTGTAAAATGCTAAAAAACAACAAAATGCATACTAAACTAAAAAATACATTGATACTAAATAACCCAAACAAATGTATAATAATTATAATCAGTTATATGTTTTAATAATTATAATTAGTTAAAGTCATATTTGAAAAAAATATGAATAGGAATGTGGGTAAATTTTGACGACAAACGATTCATCACTGTCTGAAATCTTGAGGTGCAACATTTTAATTCATTCCTTTCAGTCCTTATTGAATAACAGACCAATATTCAAAATGGCGTTATTTTGAAACTTTTTAAGGAACATCCATTAATTGTCGAAGGAAAATTATTCAGAAGAAAATTTTCAAATTTGCTATGCAATGCAAAATTTGAACTTTCGACATTTGTGCAACAAGTGATCATAAATTATTATTACATTTGTATTAGGGAAATATCCATAATTTTAAATGCAATAACAAATTAGAAAGTAGATCTATTCTATGTAGATTTCTCGTTACGTTTAATATTATGCTTGAGTTTGTATAAAATCATTTTAATTTCGAATTACATTCGAAAGTCGAAATCAACAACAATAAATGATGATATTTCAAATTAAACTAAATGTTTATTAAATATAGGTTTCTTCAATGTGATGAATGCCTTTCGATAATATATACATAAAGATTAAATTTGCATATTTGGAACCTTTGTAGTACACAACAGATTTAAAATTAAAATTCTGGATATCAAAAATCATTTCAAATGTAAGCATAAAATTCTGATGTGGGCAACACATTACTATATAATGCAATGAATATCCACCCTATATAATATAATATAATGAATCCCTATATAATGAATATCCCTATATAATGTAATGAATTTACTCCTTTTACAGCCAAAAAATAATGTATAAGATCCACGGTACTGTGTTTTTAACGTTGGATTGTACATTTGGCGATTTTCCGGATAACAACATGTAAAACTATTTAAAAGTACCCAAATAACTTATATTTCGCTCAACTCTAAATAAACAATTATCAATATTGATAACATCCTCAATAAGCGATGTAATCCATGTATCAAAATATTTTAATAATTAATTCATCAATTAAGCGCCATTTTTGCAATTTTGACAATATTTTCGACAATCTGGTGCGAAATATCTCCAAATTGGCGATACTTTGCTAGATTATTCGCCAAGTTCGCCAAAATGCATCATCAAGTGTTACAAACAAACGGAGAGATGAGCATTTCTTATACAGGATACTAGAAGTCATATGACGGAAATCAGAATTTGCGAAACATTACTACATTTAACATTTAAAATAGTCGCCAAGTTGGCGACGTCCCGCTAAATTTCTCGCTAAGCGTTACGGACGGACGGGCGGAGAAATGGGTTATTCTTATAGTCTATTCTTATGTTCTATTCAAGATGTTGAACTTTCATTAATTAGTCATCATTTCATTGATTTAACGTCGGTTTCATCAATTTGAAGAATTTTTATTAATTGGGTGATATTTTCGTAAATTTGGCAACATTTAAAAGTCAGCAATTTGGAGATATTCAGGAAAATTCATCATCAAAATTTTGCCAGACGATACGGATGGCAAAATAGGTTAATCTTATAGTGGAACTTATATTCTTTCCAAGATATTGAATTTTCGTCAATTAGTCAACATTTTCATTGATTCACCGTCATTTTTATCACATTGATTCTCCGTCATTTTTATCACATTGATTCACCGTTATTTTTTTCGATTATTTTGAAAAATGGATTTGAATATTTTAATTATTCCTTTGCATTCGTCACCCCTTATCCAAATTTTCGAAATATGATACGAAATATTTCGTTGACCTGGAAGTTAAGACGGATCGAACGAGACCAAAACCAAGATTCTATATTGGAAGTCCTCGATAATTGTGGTCTTGAGATTTTTGTTATCCTATTCCTTTGCACCGTCACCCCTAATTCGGATATTTAAAATTTTAGATTATTCCCTTGGTTTCAATTATTTCGAAGCTGAGACGAATCGCATGACACTAAAACCTAAATTATTGGCAGTGTTTTTGTCAGGCATACTCCTCCGGGAGGGAGAAGTCCCCCCCCCCCCGGAGACGTTTTATGTTCACCTAGTTTCTATTTAAGTAACACATCATTTAGATATATTTATATAGGCCAAATAGAAAACTTGCTCCCCCACCCCTGAAATTTCATCCCCCCCAGGCCGAAAGGTCCTGAAAGAAACACTAATTCTAACTGGAGTAGAAGTGCTCGATAATTTTGATTACATCACCCTCTCACTCACTCAGTCAGTTCGGTGATCTTTTATATAGATTTCTGTGTCACTATAAGCGATGGCAGGAAACGGAAATACTTCGTTCCATCTCAAAAATTCTAAATGCGTCACACAGAATTTCTTGTGAACGGCAAGGCCATTTAAAACAAAATCCATCGAACCGCCAATCGAAACACAGATTCCTCAATGGCTGCATTGTACGCCTTGACCGAGTTAGACTCGTGCCAGTCTCTCGATTAGAACCAAGTTCAAACGATCATCTCGCGGTTCGACGAATCCAGAGATCTGTTAACTGTCTAATCCCCAGATGACTCGAAAAACGTATTTTATTTCCAAATTCTTGTTTGAAATCAAATCCAGCAGAAACTCTCTAAGACGACCACCCTACGGTCTGTGAAAAAACGGTAGCTCTTCTATAGGTGGTTTCTTAATGGCAGGGGCATTAGTAGCAGATACAGGGGCTTCAGCCCCTTAAAATGAAATCGTCTGCACTGCATAAAATGACTCCTTTACCTATATTGTACCTAAATATATGTACATTGTATAAGATTAAAAAAAATTTAAAAATTAGCACCCCACTCCACCCCCCAAAAAAAATCTGATGTGGGCAACACATGACTTTCCTTATATAATGCAATGAATTTACTACTTTTACAGTAAAAAAAATAAGTTTTTCTTATAGTAGATACTTATATTCTTTCCAAGATATTGAATTTTCGACAATTAGTCGTCATTTTCATTGATTTAGCGTCATTTTTATCCAATTGGCGAGATTTTCGTTAATTTAACAACATTTCAAAAAGTGCCAAATTGGCGATATTCTGCCAAATTAGTCGCCAAAATCATACGAAGCGTTATGGACGGAGAAATAAGTTATTCTTATAGCAGATAAATGACTATTGGCGTTCAAATACAAAAGTATTACTCAAAGTATATTTTCTCATGAATGAAACGAGCTAGATCCACGAGAATGATGTCACTAAATTTATCGCATGATATTACATATGAAAAGTGAATCTGTTTCTCAACAGTTAATATTTTTTTTAATTTATCTGATTTTTTGATAAATTTATTTGAAAAATGTACAATATCTCGAAAACAGTTCATGTTAGCTTTCTAAAGTTTATGTCAATCGCTTTCTAAGGAAAAATTACATAAGAAATATCTATTTGGGTACCTTTTTCAAAATTTCACTCGAAAATTTAAGGGGGTTCTGAACATTCGATTACGGTTAAAAACAATATGCTTCTAGTATTCACGAATTGTGATTTTTTTACCAAATTTCATTCAAATCGCTCCATTCGTTCGTGAGATATCGTCTGCACAGATTCACTGACACACACACACACACACACATACACTCACACACACACATACGTACATACACACACAGGTACACATATATTTTAACACACACACACACAGACATTATCTCAAAAATATTCGATTTGTGATCAGGGATGCTTGAAACGTGCTCTCCCGTCGAAAACTCGAATTCGAATTTTCGACCCCATCACATTACTTTCCTTATACATTATTGTATATAAGGAAAGTAAAAAATCTTGATCCAGGGAAATAAGCACGAAATTAAACAAACAAGAAAGATCAATCATGCATAAAGCATTGATTATGAAACACTTTCCAACTTCAATGCAATTTTATTTAAACATCTCTAAAATGCGATACATTCCTCGGTAATATTTTAAAAATTATCACAATACTACATTAATTTATTATATTTGAAAACTTTATCGAGAAAAATGAACTTCATTCAAACGACGGCATTGAAATATAAATTGCCTGGTTTAAACATCTCTAAGATAGGATACATTCCTCGTTAATATTTTTAAAATTATCATAATACTACAATAATTTATCATATTTGAAAACTTCATCGAAAGCAACTGAGATTTATTCAAATGACGTCATCGAAATATAACACGCCTGGCTCTCTCTATAACAGCAGAATTTCATTCATAAACATTTTTCCATTCATTTCATTCATCACAATACTATAATAATTTATTTTATTTAAAAACTTAAGACCATGGAGGAACAAGTAATTAAACTCTATGCTTAAAACTTCATCGAAAAAATTGTCCTTCTCTCTGCAAAATCAATGAATATTTCATTCATATCAGCTATATTGCAGACTCCATGAGCTAAATAATTTTGCGTTAAAGAAATGCAGCAATTCTTATACAACTCATTCTACATATTGTGCTGTTTACATTTTCCATAAGTGAAAAGTAGACTTCGTTGTAGAAATAATCAAATTTGGATGATCATTTAAACTGAAATATATTGTCATTGCGTTGTTTCAGTATGTAGCAGATGCACAGAATTTAAGAAAAAATAAAGCGGTTATTTGACGGATACAACACTAAATATGAATTAAAAAGGACTTTAAAAATCACGATTTTGACACAAGATGGATGCCATATTTTATTTTGAAGTGGGTCACGTGATCTCTTCATATAATGGTCACGTGATCGCTTCATATAGAAGGTGTAATTATTATTTTATGTCATTAATTATTAATTACTAATTATTATTATTTTTTTCCACCCGGTTTCAAACCAAAACTAGTCAAATCGCAAAGGCAAATCGAATACATACCATCCCGTCTTCAAGTTTATTTACTTCCATCCGGGAATCGAACCTTGGATCTCCGAACTAGCCAGCCGACGCTTCACCGTTGCGCTACTGGGACGAAATTGGAAGCGCTTATCGTCAAATGAACGTGTAGACCGGATGGTATGTATTCGATTTGCCTTTTTGAAGTATTGATGTCAAGGTACAGTATTTGATTAAATGATTATCGACTATACTTTTCAATTCTTCTTGACAGTTATATAGTAGAATTACGACACATTTTTGGAGGTTTTTGGTTTTGAGTCACGTGGATACAGTGGGTTTTGTGATGTGATTTATCCACGGTTTCATGTTAACTTGTACATTCTTTACATTTTGTTTTTTTGATACTTTAGTATTCCTATCTTTTGCAATATATTGGCTGCCGGGAGTGTTGTCTAGACATAAAGTTTGCTTAACCGGGAAGTGGGGGTCACAACCCCCCGCTTAATTTTTGGTACATTGCTTCCATTCCCTTGTCTACCTTTCTGGTGTGATATTTGAATCCTCGTTGTAGTGCAGCTTCGCTCCTTATTAAAGTGATTACTGGGTTTTTTTATAAAATTCACACTATAATTAATAATTTATAGATATATATATATATATTATACAAAGAAAGCAAACAAAAAGTTTAAAAAATAGTCTATTTTTTATTCAGTGAAATGTAGTAATCAAATTCTAAATAGTATAAAAACATAGGCAGCATATTAAAAATCATGTCTGTCTAAGTAAGATACCATCATCTAGATCTGGTTAATGAAATAAAATTAATAATTAATAATTAATAATAATTAATAATAATTAATTCAATAGTGCGAGTGAAATCAAACAATTTCTGACGGTAATCCTTATCTACCAAAGCACCAAAATGCCAAACCATATTGTTAAAAGCATAAGATTGGCCAGAGGTTCATAACTTTCTCATATTTCTTTTAAAGCAAATTATTTCACTAAAATAAATGGAATAAATAAACATCAAAAGTACCTTGACTTCTTGTTTCGTAGTTGGACTTGGAGTAGATGTAAAATATCTATTTGACCGATTGTATCAGCACAGAGGTGATCGAGAAAAATTTTATATAGATTATATACTATATACGGATCGTTGTTGGCTTTATAGAAGCATAATTTCATATTGTAAGCTTGACTATGTCAAGATAAAATCGCTAGTTGATAGTTTAATATTGACAAAATTGGTAATTGCGGACGGCGTCTACAGAGTATAGCGGATAGCAACTGCTACTGGGGTAGTGTGCTGTAGATGATTAATCGTCTTTGGTTGTTACATCACCCGGTCCTTTGCTCTTTTATCCGCTCGTGTTTCTGGTAATCTCTAAATGGTGGTAAATTTAGCATTGAGTCTATGGGGGAAAATCCGTTTCGGGAAAAAAGTGATTGTTAAGAGAGGGGGGTCGCTTAATGAAGGTGCTCCCTCAAAGAGGTTTTACTGCACGCAAGATACAAACATGATTTCTCACATTTGCGTACTACAAGAGGCATAACTAAGGTGAATGGTACCCAGGGTGAAAGTGTAAAATTGGAGCTCCCTGTTCTCATGCATGAAAAAAATCAGAAAATATGATAAAATTAATTGTTGTTGTTGTTGAGACCCAGACCGTTCGACCTACCAGAAAGGTGTAAGGTAACCGTTTGGACGGCCGGGAAGTGCCACCCAATTTAGACCGGAACCCAGTGGAGGAGTCATCCACAGGGACCGTACCCTCCTTCCCTACCACCAACCTCTCGGAAGGACTTACGGGCCCACATGTTTAACGTGATCGTACTCCGCATGAATACTGCGGCGGTTGTGGCAGCGTGCAAATCCAGCGCGCAAACCACCGGGCTGCCGCGCCCGAAATGTGCCAACAGCACACGTTGTTCCCAGGTGGTTACCCACCCAAGTACTAACCGCGCCCGATGCTGCCCGCGCCAAATTAGTTGTTGTTGTTGAAACTCAGACCGTCCGACCTACCAGAAAGGTGTAAGGTAACAGTTTGGACGGTCGGGAAGTGCCACCCAATTTAGACCGGAACCCAGTGGGGGAAGCATCCACAGGGACCGTACCCTCCTTCCCCTACCACCAACCTCTCGGAAGGACTTTCGGACCCACATGTTTAACGTGATCGTACTCCGCATGAACACGGCGGCAGTTTTGGCAGTGGCTGGAATCGAACCCGGGCCTACCGAGTGCAACTCCAGCGCGCTAACCAATGGGCTACCGCGCGTTGTGTAATTCATGAAATATATACATATATGCTAATTTTCTCAAATTAGTGTTGACAATTTATCTCAGTGCATGCACAAGACTGAACGAAATTAAAACAAATAACAAAGCAAAATCTACAGAAATCTCTTTTTAACGTTGAATAGCCAAAAACAGGACTCTTATCCAACTGATTTTGTCTGTCTGTCCACAGTGCCACAGACAAGAGGGCGCAAAAACATGCACTCAATAGAGATCCGGGCTGCATAAACAGTTTATGAAAAAAGTTAAATAGCTGTAAAATAAGTTATGGTAGCGGGACGGGAAAAATTATATTGCTGGCACTGGTAATTCCCATCCATTTTATATACCTGAGCCTTCCATCCGACAACATTCAAATGTGGCATGCAGATGCAGTGGTCCAGCTACAAAGCCGGAGTATGAAAACAAGCTGCAAAAGAAAATATTAGTTAAAAACACGCATTAAAACAATTTAGTAATGGTATTATATATTGTTTTATTCTTTGATTTTAAAAAATATTTTACTCTTATATATTTTTACAGAAATAAGTCATTAAAGTCTGAAACTTAACAAAATAACAAATTAAAATTTGTGTGTCCTTCTTTTAAAAAAAATGGCTTCAATAACCAACCCAATTTCGCTCCCCCGTTAATTGGCGTCCGGCGGCAATTTCCAAATCTCACCCAGCCCCTGCTACATCTCTGCCTACTTCTTATACCTTATTTCTTGTAAAATGTACATTTGTACATTTGAAATATACGTTTGTAATAATATACTACAGTATATAGAATTATTTTCCCGAAAATTTTCGAATTCGAGCTTCTGCCGAATAAATACATTTTAAGATCTCTCGAACCCATTTTAAACAAGTCTGGAAAATAACCCGTTGTTGTTGTTGTTGAAACCCAGACCATCCGACCTACCAGAAAGGTGTAAGGTAACTATTTGGACGGCCAGGAAGTGCCACCCAATTTAGACCGAAACCCAGTGGGGGAGGCATCCACAGGGACCGTACCCTCCTTCCCTTACCACCAACCTCTCGGAAGGACTTACGGACCCACATGTTTAACGTGATCGTACTCCGCATGAACACGGCGGCAGTTGTGGCAGCGTGCAAATCCAGCACGCAAACCACCAGGCCACCGCGCCCGAAATGTACCAACAGCACGCGGTGTTCCCAGGTGGTCACCCATCCAAGTACTCACCGCGCCCGATGCTGCTTGACTTCGGTGATCTATGTTTAACGTGATCGTACTCCGCGTGAACACGGTGGCAGTTTTGGCAGTGGCGGGAATCGAACCCGAGCCTACCGAGTGCAATTCCCGCGCGCTAATCCCTGGGCTACCGCGTTCGGAAAATAACCCGTGTGTGTTTGTGTGAGAGAGGTGTGACGAGGATATTTCAAATATGAATACATATACCGTTATGAAACTTGTAAGTTTTTAGCAATTTACATGATTAGAACCGGAATTATTCAAATTTCAAGATTTTTCAAAGCATAATGATCTGCGGTGAAACAGTCGTAATTCTCGTAACAATGACGGTATAGTATATAAAGTTCCTAGGAAAATCCTTAAGTAACTTTGTAAGGAACTAATAAACTAATAGGGAACTAATAACTTTGTAAAGAACGGTCCATGAATGTACACAGTACAGTAACACAGTATGGTTATTGACGAATGGCTGTCCCATTCATGAATGATGCAATAAAGAACCTTGCATGAACAGTAATCTAGTGCAGAGCTTGTTTAAAATGCCCTTCGTCGGAGACAATGCACATTTTAATTCCAGAAATAACATGACCGCGTACTTCAGCAATTATTTAAGATGTCACCGTGTTAAAGACCCGGATAATATAAGTTTTTGACGTGTATTTATTGCATTCCGTATACGCGTCTTGTTCATTTCCTGTGTCAATTCCTACTGATTAGGCTAAGGGTTCTTAACCTATGGGTTTTGACCCAAAAGTGGATCGCCATGACTTTGGGGATTGGTCACGTCATTATAGCTGCTATGGAAGAACAAAACATCGTTGATCTCCAGAATAGACTTATTATTTTCCTTCGACCCAGACCGTTCGACCTACCCACAGTCGTAAGGCATCTGTTTGGACAGCTGGGAAGTGCCACCCAATTTAAACCGGAACCCGGTGGGAGCTGTATCTACAGGGAGAGTACACGCCTTCTCCTACCATAAACCTCTGGGAAGAACTTACTGACCCACATATTTAACATGTCCGTACACCGCGGGACACTGGAGCAATTTGAGCAGAGCCTGGAATCGAACTCGGGTTTTCCAAATGCAATTTCTGCGCGCTAACCACTGGGCTGTCCCACCCCATATTGAACTTATTGTAATTAATCGGAATCGTCCATCAAAAGAATTAACTTATCGAAGTCCAAAACTATAAAGTTTTTCGTAAAACAGTCTTCCAACAGAGATTCTATGTTCGTTTCGGATAAAATTGGTAAATGAATTGATAAATGAATGGGTAAATGGTCTATGAAACGACATTATGAAAATATTACTACCGTTTTCGTCTGTATAAAGCTGACTCTTCTGCGCTTGCTGTTGTGAAAACTAAGATTGAACATGACCTGAGATACAGCTTGTCAAAGACATGACCACGATTTGAATAGCTCTCATTATTCGTGCAAAGCCGAGGATGTCACTGATCGAAAGTGGACAATTATTTCAATTTTCTATTTTCTAAAATCAAAGTCTTTGCAATTATCAAACATTATTTGTTATAATTAAACAGGAGGAATGTTTTTCAAAATTCCCTTTTTAATTTATCATAATGCTAACGATTCCTTATTTAGTATAAAATAACATTATACTGAAAAATATATTTTTATGATGTTAATTAAAAACGAAATTAATAATAAGCTTTGATAAAAAATATTACAATATTACATCAAATTTATGACACTTAGGTTGGTTGTTACTACTCTATTGCTGTTTTACTACATAATAAATTCGTGAATCGTGTAGTCATGTCCAGGATGTTGATTTTGGGGTCATGGAGAAAAATAGTGAAAAACTCCTGCATTCGACAATGCTATACGGAAGAAATACAACTACGGAAGAAAAAAATCTGATGTGGGTAACACATGACTTTCCTTATATAATGCAATGAATTTACTACTTTTACAGTTAAAAAAATGTTATTCTTATAGTAGATACTTATATTATTTCCAAGATATTGAATTTTCTTCAATTAGTCGTAATTTTCATTGATTTAGCGTCATTTTTATCAATTTGGCGAGATTTTTATTAATTTGGCAACAATTAAAAATTTCGTCAAGTTGGCGACATTCCACCAAATTCGTCGCCAAAATCTCGCTAAGCGTTATGGACGAAGAAATAAGTTATTCTTGAAGCAGATAAATGACTATTGGCTTTCAAATACAAAAATATTACTCAAAGTATCTTTTTTCATGAATGGAACGAGCTAGATCTACGAGAATGATGTCATCAAATTTATCGCATGGTATTACATATGAAAAGTGAACATGTTTCTCAATAGGAAATATTTTTTTTATTTTATATGCTTTTTTGATAATTTTTTTCGAAAAATGTGTAATATCTCGAGAACGGTTCATGTTAGCGTTCTAAAATTTATATCAATCGTTTTCTAATGAAAAATTACATAAGAAATGTCTATTTGCGTAACTTTATTAGCGGTTTTAAATTTTTGACGATTTTTTCAAAATTTTACTCGAAAATTTAGGGGGGTTCTGAACATTCGATTGCGCATAAAAACAATAGGCTTCCAATGTTTAGGGATTGTGATTTTTGTACCAAAATTCGTTCGAATCGGTCCATTCATTCGTCAGTTATCGTCTCCACAGACTCACTGACACACACAGACATCACTTCAAAAATGTTTGATTCGTGATCAGGGATGCTTGAAACGTGCCCTCCCGTCGAAAACTCGAATTCGAATTTTCGACCCCGTCACAATACTTTCCTTATACATTATGTATATAAGGAAAGTAATAATAGTTTGAACTACTCTACGAAATACATGATCAGCTTAATTAAACTATTAGTAGTTTGAAAAATTAAACTTTTAAAAAGATTTTTTATAAAATATTTTTAAAAATAGCATATGAATAAAAGTTTAAAAATGGCAATTGTTTTACTTTTCATTTTAATACTAATTGTAATGCAAATAGACCTAAATATTATGCGGACTATAAATCCATAAGAAAATCAGATGGACTAATATACCCTCAAAAATATATCAGAAATGTCGTCTGCTGTGTTGATAAGTCAGGCGATCACTATACTGGTCTTTTTTTTTTTTTATCAATCGAAAAACATATCAGCATTTTTATTTCTGAGCAGCCATTCTTATGAGGGTGTCCCTGAATAATTTCAGAAATATTGTTACAACGTACCCTCTAGAATCGTGGGTGTGCGCTCAGAATACAAGAATAAGTCCAAATTTCTGGATAACTAACACGTTTATTCACAAACACAGCGTAAACAGGAACAATATACAGTAAAACAGCACTTAAATGCTCCACTAATTTCACAAAACAGCCGATACTATTCTCGAAACATTGATGAATATCACATTTCAATGTAGTTCGTATCACGTCAACCGCTCTCTAACTGAGTGGTGGATTTATAGACTCTATAGAAACTTCTGGAAATCTCTCAAATCTCGTAGAATATTGGTTATTTCGAGGTGTTTCTTAAACCTTCTAAAAGTCACCAAATGTCGCCAAAGCGGCGATAAATCACAAAATCTGGCAACTTTCTTCCAAACTTTGACTTGTGGAAACCCTAGACTCACATCATAGAAAACGTTGCCTGTACGAGTGTTTTCTTTGTCTAGTTATCAAAAGTGACTCCAATGAGAGTATTTTATACATTCGTAACAATATACCCATGCCAGAACCCCTAACAATTCAACAATTTCGAGGTTGGTAAAGCCTTTTCGAGAAACTGTATCTGTGCCAGACAAAGCAATAATAGGCAGGCTTTCCATTTTTAACTCAACATCAACTGTCTGAAATAGACCACATTGCTGAAACTTATCAAAGAACTTTTCGAAACCCGACCCGCAAAGCGGGTTACCGAGGGCACAAGACCCAAATCAGAGCTCAGATTTGAATCCCCGCTCGGACATGAATTTTTTACTATTCACTCAAAAGAAAAAAAGACAAACGATAACATTTTTTTAGACAATTCAAAAACCTGAATAAATGGGATTCGCTCAACTCACTTTATACCATTACCGATAACCTAGCAAAGGATGTCACTGGGGGAATCTTTGGCTTCCACTAATTCCCTTACATTCTTAGAGCTCTACTGTGGAAGGAAAATTTTGGATAAAAACACATGGCTAGTCCCTCCCCCCCCCCCCCCCCCACACACACAACTCATGATTGGTATCAGAGGAACCGTCCGGTGGTTCTTTGGTCTCCTTCTTCTTCTTCGACCCAGACCGTCCGACCTACCAGAAAGGTGTAAGGTATCTGTTTGGACGGCCGGGAAGTGCCACCCAATTTAGACCGGAACCCAGTGGGGGAGGCATCCACAGGGACCGTACCCTCCTTCTCCTACCACCAACCTATCGGAAGGACTTACGGACCCACATGTTTAACGTGATCGTACTCCGCGTGAACACGGCGGCAGTTCGGGCAGCGGCGGGAATCGAACCCGGGCCTACCGAGTGCAACTTCCGCGCGCTAACCACAGGGCTACCGCACCCGGTGGTTCTTTGGTCTGTAGCGATTGATGTTTCCAGGCCCGAACCAGGGACCTGGTGCTTACAAGACCGACATTATAAGATTAGAGCAAAAACTAGCTTCAACTCCGAACTTATAATTCGGGTATCCTACCATCTTCGATCGATGTTTTTGGCAGGAGCAGAGTCATCTGCTGCCATACACTCCTCCACCTGTTGAGAAGTCCCGGCCGAATTTCGGCGAGGAGGGGGGCAACCTAGAAAACCCCAGCGCATCCCCATCCGAAACTCAGTCGAGGAGCTGAATGGCCGGGAGGCGTTGAAGGCCCAGACCACACGACCAACCCAGAGGGTTTATGGTAACAAGTTGTGTGGCCGGAGGCCGGGAGGCGTGTCGTACCTCGGGCGTGACGTCAGTCGTGATCAACCAGGAAGGGAGTGGTAGGGCCCCTGGCTCCGTGTGGTGCTGCCATCTCTTGTTGAGAGGTGAGATCGTTGGAGAGAGAAGGTTGCGTGTTTCAAAAGTCCAGAGTCACCATTGTAGCGATTAATGTTGCCAGGCCCGAACCAGGGACCTGGCACTTACAAGACCGACATTATAAGATTAGAGCAAAAGCTAGCTTCAACTCTGAACTTATAATTCGGGTATCCTAGCATCTTCAATCGATGTCTTTGGCAGGAGCAGAGTCGTCTGCTGCCACAGGTCTTACCTGTGAGAAAAGATCATACGGTGCTATTCAGATTTGCCAGTGGTCACTTAAAGGGTCTCTCTTACAGTGTTTCTTTCAGGACTTTTTGGCCGGGGGGGGGGGCGAATGAAATTTTAAAGGGAGAAAGTTTTCTGTTCTCCCTTCATAAATGTATCACATAAATAGAAACTAGATTAACAAAAAATGTCTCTGGGGGGGATGCGAATTCTCGTCTCCGGGGGGGGGGGCATCACAACCCCCGGATTGCCTGAAAGAAACACTGCTCTCTGATAGTCATGGCCGTAAAATTAACCCTATCTGCAGTAGATGTAGTGTGAACAGGCTTTCCCAGAGCATAAACTCAACTGTCTGCTGCTCACGAGAGACAACAGTATTTTTTTTCACAGTGACGTAAGATTTACGTCACACTGTGACTTTGGGATGTCACAGGACGTCGCAGTATGTTTCGGCAATATCATATTGAAGTCACAGCGAAGTCATTTTGGTTATTTCATGGTCGTTCGTGACGTCGCATATTAACTTGTTTGTGACGTCCCATTGTAATTGTCATTGCAATGTCGTCACATTGTTACGTGTTAATTAAATTGTGGAAACGTCACAGAATATAGACAATGAAGTTACGAAGTTACTGATACGTAACGTCGCATAGAAGTCTCAAATTGATGTCACATTGTGACCCAGGTGTCACGTGACTACAGCGTCACTGTCACACATGTGACGATCTTTGCTGTGAGGGAGTTTTACCTCAAGACCCTTACTTGCTCTTGATTTCCTGAGGGTTAACGGGCTTATAGACAGTGTCTAGCTGCCGCTAGACAATGGAGGGCATGCAACCTACATATACCTGCATTTTAATCTAACTCAGCAACTTCGCTTTAAAAGTAAGCATTTTTCGGTCAGTTCAACATTGTAATTTGAATACACGTGAAAACTGAATGAGCAGGTGACGGAAGTGCAACAAAACTTTTCATATCTAGCCAGAATGCCATCATCATCTCAAATTTATAGCCGCTTCATTCCTTTTTTAACTTCAGACAGAATGCGCTCTTTAGACTTACAGGTACAAAACGACGTTTATTGCCTCCATGAGTCCTGTCTGCGTTCTAAAGTTCTTTAAAATATGAGGATACGGATAAAACTGACGGATGGGCGAAATGTTGAAGTAAGTGACTTATCGTAATCTGTGTCTTCTAAAACGTCCACCTCTTGACCAGCAGTGAGGTTTATAACTTTCGATAATACTTCCTTGAAAAAGGCAGACAAGAAAAAGACATAAGAAAATTAAGCAGGAACAGGAAAATGTATCCAATAATTTCCCTATGCCTACTTTCTTCAATGAAGTATTAAAAGGTTATATTCTGACAAACAACAGTTTTTATTATTTTATATTTATTATTATTATTATTATTATTATTATTATTATTATTATTATTATTATTATTATTATTATTATTATTGTGGCAGCAGTAGGATATTTGAGTTGTTTGGGACCTTAGGATTTCTTGGAGTCAACCTTGCCTCTCCATCCTATTTAATACATTTTAACAAATTCCAGGGCATCTCATTTAGACCATTTACAATTATTAGACGCATATATATATATATATATATATATACATATATATATATATATGTGTGTGTGTGTGTATATTAGAAAAATGTAATAATAAAAAGAATTAATTCAAGTAATCGTGAAATATTAACATCACCATATATATATATATATATATATATATATATATATATATATATATATATATATATAATTACATATATGTTACAATTATTAAGACGCATTTAAACTATTTACAATTATTTTTCACAAAATCTTTTTACCATAGAATTAAAGAAAAGATGATAAAACCCTATGGATGAAAAGCTTGAAAATACTGTTATGTTTTAAGAATTATACCTAGATGTCGCTAGTGTAAGCAAAGTCCCATCTGTTCTCATTTGACACAACAGGAAGGCATAGTATATGTATACATATCGATAGATTCCTATCAATAGATTCCTGAAATTCAAAATCCAAATTCATTATGTTTAACATATGTCAATAATGTATTTAGCTTTCCGTTATTTAATTTGAGAAGCTGAATTTCTTTACTATAGCAACGTCTTATCAACTTACATAAAGTCGCGAAATGTGCACATATATAAATAAAACCAGGCCACAGTGCTATTGGCTTTGAACGAACATCGTGTAAATTTAAATTTGGCACGTTTTGCAACTTTATTATACAAAATAATATAACTTATCATAATCATGGGAAAAATGCACAAATTAGTGCTATTGAAATTTAATAAAAACCCAGTAAAATAAAACACAGTTGGTGAAATACAAAACTATTACAAACATTATTATTTCTCGCGAATGGAACGAGATAGATCCACGAAATTGATGCTAATAAATGCATTCACGTACATTTATTTATAATAAGGTTATTTAAGGTTCCGCTTGTTTTACGATTTTTATTTTTCAAAAATTCATTCGAGATTTTTTTTCTTTTTGAGGGAGGGGGGTGGGGGTCTTTGGAGCATTCGATCGCGTTTGAAATCACTATGCTTTCAGCAATCACGGATTACGATAATCGTACCAAATTAAATTCGAAACCCTTCATCCGTTCGTGAGATATCGCTTCCGCAGATTCATCTCATACACAAACACACACATTCAGCCATCAACTCAAAACTCACCTTTCAGGCATGCTTAAACCGTGTTACCTCTGGAAACAGCCATTCACCCCGCACCCCACGAAGACTTATTTTGTTACCGATCCAAATGTAACTACTATATAGTAAAAATATATTAATTAAATTATACAGTGAAAATTTTCCCTCTCTAATTCCCCCCCCCCCCCCCCGCGGGCTAAAATAATCCTCAAATAAGCACTGGCTATAGCCATATAGAAAACAAAATTCTAAACTTTGGCACTATCCTTATCAATGTGTTTTGCGACTATGAAAACCGGATATAGCAACAGTTAATATGTAGAGAAGGTTATGTGATACTTGCATTAAGTTCTATTACCTATACAATTTGATATGTACTAAACATCATGAGCGCCCATAGAACTTTTTGCAGGGGAGGGGCGACACAAGGGTAAGACATACAACATAGACTAGCTTGATGTCCGCCTTTGTGACCTTGAACGCCCTCCCCCGTTGCCTTCCCCTATGATCGCCTAAGCTAAAAATCAAACAAATGTAACACCTTAATGTCAACAATTAATCTGAAGACTATGATTGGAATATTTAATGAACTTATTGCGCTGGATAAACAACTTGACGCCCTTGGTCACACCGGAAATCTACCTTCTACTGTTAACTGCAAATAATGAGTCTAGCATTTAAAATCGTAGCATTTGAAATCGTAGCACGTTGTTTTTCTCAAAAAGTTCCCTTAAAAGCAATAGCAAGAAAAACATATGTTCTGAGTATTGTAATTACTATAATACCCGTGACGAGCATTTCACTAAATATTTCAATGATTTTCCTTATTTTCACACAGCCTTTTTCATTTTCTCTATCACCCTCCCCCCCCCCCAAACCCCACTCGAAAGAGGGGGGGGGCAACTTGATTATTTTAGAGAGAGAAAAAATGAAAATCATAAGGAGATAAATATCAAATAGAGAAGGAGCCTTTAATTTTTTGTAGGGTTCCACAATCTGTATGGTGGCCATGCCCCTATTTTATTAATTCAGTTTGCTTGTCTGGCTGAACGATCAGCATTCTGTGCGAGGTTCGAATCCATGGAACAAGGGAGGAGCTCTTAGTATCTATGGATGTTCATAATTGTTCCAAATCCAATTAAAATTGTAGGTTTACAGTAAGGACATATGTGCCATTTGTTTTATCGAGACAGCAAGCTTGACAGCAAAATAGTATAGCATTTCTCTGCCGGTAGTGACTTCTCTGTCGGTGAATTTTTTTCACACAAAATTATTTAGCTCTGGAGTCTGGAATACAAGTTCTATTAATGAAATATTCATTGATTTTGCGATTGATGAGCCTATGGCACAAAGGCAATCAGGGTTGTTGTATTTTTTTATTATTATTATTTATTTATTTTAACGTGCAGTAGCTCAAAATTTGTGCAGTACTAAACGAAGGTTCATGCAATGCGACAAGAAGGAACAAGAATAATCAATCATGCATAAGCATTGACTATGAAACACTTTCCAACTGAAATTCAATTTCATTTAAAAATCTCTAAAATGTGATACATTCAGTGGTGATATCTTTTACATTATCACAGTACTACAGTAGGGCCAACGGCCGTACCGTGCTGAAAACACCGGTTCTCGTTAGATCACCGAAGTCAAGCAGCATCGGACGCGGTTAGTACTTGGTGGGTGACCACCTCGGAACACCGCGTGCTGTTGGCCATCTCGGGTGCGGTATCCCCGTGGTTTGCGCGCTAGATTTGCACGCTACCACAAATGCCGCCGTGTTCATGCGGAGTACGATCACGTTAAACATGTGGGTCCGTAAGTCCTTCCGAGAGGTTGGTGGTAGGGGAAGGAGGGTACGGTCCCTGTGGATGCCTCCCCCACTGGGTTCCGGTCTAAATTGGGTGGCACTTCCCGGCCGTCCATACAGTTACCTTACACCTTTCTGGTAGGTCGGACGGTCTGGGTCTCAACAACAACAACAGTACTACAGTAATTTATTATACTTCAATATTTAAAACTGTATCGAAATATAAATCATCTGATTCTCTATGGAAAATCAATGAATATTTCATTTATAGAACTTGTATTCCAGACTCCAGAGCTAAATAATTTTGTGTGAAAAAAATTCAGCAATTCTTATGTAACTCACCTTACAATCGCGTGAGATATTTCCGTTCTGCATAAGTTAAAATTAGGCTTTGTTGAAGAAATAATAAAAGTTTAGGGATAATTTAAAATCACAACTATAGTAATTGCGTAGGCACGGAATTTAGATACACAGATAATACACAGATACACAGATAATATATATGTGTGCGTGTGTATGTATTCAATGTATTGGAATCGTGCCAAAGATCGGAACTCGAATTTTCGAAGAATCTACATGCTTTGGGACTTCTAGAACACGAAAAAACTATTTTTAGGAAGACAGCTGTGTGTGTAAGTGTGTATCTGTGTGTGTATCTGTGAGGATATTGCATCCACTCTAACTGAAAAACTAATGGACCGAATTTAATAAAATTTGGTAGGTAAGTTTTTTGTGGGAAACCCTGATATTCATTTGATTATAATACGATTCGTAATAAAAGAATCTGCCTTCTTTGCGAAATGGGCGGCAGAAATTGCCTTTATCCACTCTAGCTAAAAACTAATGGAATAAATTTAACACAATTTGGTGTATAATATTTCAATCACCTACAAGTGATTTATATACCAAATTTAACAAAATTTGTTATATAAATCACTTGTAGGTTATTCTAGTACGATTCGGAAAAAAGAAACGGGCTGTTTTTGGGAAATGGCCCGCAAAAATCGCTAAATTTAAAAATAAAAGACTACGTATGCTCAATTATATCAATTAAATTCCTATTTTATACGTGATTTTTGACAACAAAAGGAATAAGACTAACCCCATTACTCTAAGACTAGGCGTTCTTGAGATATTCTAGTTTTTTCGCGTTTTCGCTACGCCACCTTTGACAATAAGTCCAGCTATCAAATGAGAACCAAATTTAAGTTTAACGTGCAAATTAAATGTCATTTAAAATACTTATGGCTGTTATTTTGTGCAGATAAACTCAAATTATTATTGAAGAAATAAAGAGAACGTGAATTTGAGTCTGCAGAGAAATACATGTCCTGTCCACATCAGAATTTTTAACAATATTACAACAATGATTTATAGAAGTGAACGGGGATTATTTGCAGGCCATTTCGAAAAAAATGTAGGATCTATATTTAAAGATCCACCAAATTATTGTAGAATAAAATGTTCTGCAAATTTAAGCTGTGTACCAAATGTTAACTCTCTAGGACGTAGGAAAGTGCATTAAAAACGCCAAGAAATAAGTATATCATGAAGAGTTATTTAAAATTTAAAAACAAGAAAGATCAATCATGCATAAGCATTGATTATGAAACACTTTCCAACTGAAATGCAATTTCATTTAAAAATCACTAAAATGTGATGCATTCAGTGGTGATATCATTTACATTATCACAGTACTACAGTAATTTATTATACTTAAATATTTAAAACTGTATCGAAATATAAATCATCTGATTCTCTATGCAAAATCAATGAATATTTCATTTATATAACTTGCATTCCAGACTACAGAGCTAAATAATTTTGTGTGAAAAAATTCAGCAATTCTTATGTAACTCACCTTACAATCGCTTAAGATATTTGCATTCTGCATAAAGTAAAATTAGGCTTCGTTGAAGAAATAATAAAAGTTTAGGGATAATTTAAAATCACAACTATTGTAATTGCGTAGGCACGGAATTTAGATACACAGATAATACAGATACACAGATAATATATGTGTGTGCGTATGTATGTATTCAAAGTATTGGAATCGTGACGAAGATCGGAACTCGAATTTTCGAAGGATCTACACGTTTTGGGACTTCCAGAACACGAAAAACTATTTTTAGAAAGACGTCTGTGTGTGTAAGGGTTTACACACACAGTGTCTGTGTGTGTTTCTGTGTGTCTGTGAGGATATTGCATCCAATCTAACTGAAAAACTAAGGGACCGAATTTAATAAAATTTGGTAGGTAAGTTTTTTGTGGGAAACCCTGATGTTCATTTGATTATGGTACGATTCGTAATAAAAGAATCTGCCTTCTTTGCGAAATGGACGGCAGACATTGCCTTTATCCACTCTAGCTAAAAACTAATGGACCAAATTTAACACAATTTAGTGTATAATATTTCAATAACCTACAAGTGATTTATATACCAAATTTAACAAAATTTGTCATATAAATCACTTGTAGGTTATTCTAGTACGATTCGGAAAAAAGAAACGGGCTGTTTTTGCGAAATGGCCCGCAAAAATCGCTAAATTTAAAAATAAAAAACTACGTGTGCTCAATTATATCAATTAAATTCCTATTTTATACGTGATTTTTGACAACAAAAAGATAAGACTAACCCCATTACTCTAGGACTAGCCGTTCTTGAGATATTTTAGTTTTTTGTTTTGCGTTTTCGCGACGCTACTTTTGACAATAAGTCCATCTATCAAATGAGAACCAAATTTAAGTTTAACGTGCAAATTCAATGTCATTTAAAATACTTACGGATGTTATTTTGTGCAGATAAACTCAAATTATTATTGAAGAAATAAAGAGAACGTGAATTTGAGTCTGCAGAGAAAGACATGTGCTGTCCACATCAGAATTTTTAACAATATTACAACAATGATTTATAGAAGTGAACGGGGATTATTTGCAGGCCATTTCGAAAAAAATGTAGGATCTACATTTAAAGATCCACCAAATTGTTTTAGAATAAAATGTTCTACAAATGTAAGCTGTGTACCAAATTTTAATTCTCTAGGACGTAGGAAAGTGCATTAAAAACGCCATCAAATAAGTATATCATAAAAAGTTATATAAAATTAAAAAAAAAGTAAGTAGTTTTTGAAGTAATTTGTGAATTTTAACTTTGCTTAAAAAATGTTTGAAAAATTAAGTCCCATAGGGGGTTCAATGTATTTCAGTTTTTCATCCCGGGTTCAATCCAAAACTAATTGAGTTTTATTATTCATTTATATTCCCATATGTCCCATAGACATTCTCAACTATAAACTAAAATTTCATTTGATAAAGTCATTTTTACGGCAGTTATTGTGTGAACTGTCAAACACACAGACAGACAGAATGAACAAAATTATAAACACTTTTCAAATAAGTTAAAGAGATAAAACACTTTCATATACAAGTTTAAAGACAGGAACGTGAAAAATAATTGTAAATTATCTAAACAATCGCTGATACACTTGAATTATTAAAATAATTTCGTGTGCCGAGCAAAGATGACCTGAGGAGTCGAATTTTTAAAATCCCTCATTGCCTCATATAAAAATGCAATAAATTACTGCCATGTCAAATGTAAAATTATACCTTTGTTTATTTCATTCAGATGAATTGCTATGGTGACATCGATTTTGCATGGTGACATCGATTTTGCGATTTATTATATAAATTCATTTAATAATTATTATATGAATTATTTTAATATTTATTATATATAATGATTATGATAATCAAAACATACATGTTTTCTATTTCCGTTATGTTGACAAATTTGCTGTAAATTAGTTAAATACAGTTCATTTTTAACACTGTACAACAAAGTTGAAAAGTGTTTATGACTTTGTTTATTCTGTCTGTCTGTCTGTCCTTTAGCACGATAACTGGTGTAAGAATGACTTCATCAAAATGAAATTTTAGTATGTTGTTGAGACGGTCTGTGGAACCTATGGGAATGTAAATAAATAATATCACCCAATTAGTTTTGGATTGAACCCCGGTTGAATAAATGAAATACATTGAACCCTACGGGATCTAAATTTTCAAGTATTTTTTAAGCAAATTTAAATTTCACAAATTGCTTCGAAAATTTTAGAAAATATTCAAATTATCCCATAAAATATATAAGAAAGATTTCAGCAAAATATGTTCGGTAGTTTTTTAAATAAAAATTAAAATACCAATTGCAGCCATATTATATGAAGGGATCACGTAACCCACTTCAAAATAAAATAGGGCATCCATTTTTTTTTTCTCGGTGTCAAAATCGTGATTTTTAAAGTTTTTTTAAATTTATATTTAGTGTTGCAACCGTTCTAAAACCGCTTTATTTTTGCATATTTCCTGTGCATATATTCTGCGCCAATGCAATTACAATATATTTGAGTTTAAATGATTATCAAACTTTGATTATTTCTACAACGAAGCCTAATTTTCACGTACGGAGAATGTAAACACATCAAGCTGTAAGATGAGTTATATAAGAATTGCTGAATTTATATAACGCAAAATTATATACCTCTGGAGTCTACAATATAGCTAATATAAATGGAACATTCATTGATTTTACATAGAGAAGTGGACGATTCTATAGTATTGAATTTTTCGATGAAGTTTTAAGCATGGAGTTAGTACTTTTACCTTCATGGTTTTAAGTTTTTGAGTAAAATAAATTATCGTAGTATTGTAATAATTTTAAATATATCACCGTTGAATGTATTTCGTTATAAGATGTTTAAATAAAATTGCATTGCAGTTGGAATGTGTTTCATAATCAATGCTTCATACATGATTGATCTTTCTTGTTAGTTAATCATATAATCGTAGTGAACTGATTTATTTTCTAAGCAAATCTATTACAAAATAACTTAACTCCAATTACATGCAATGATTAATTATATTTTAACTTTTAAACAGATATTGTTTAGCAAAAATTGAAATCTAAATCGTTGCACTTTTACTATTTCCATTGTGTTATTGGTTACAAAGTTGCGAACTTGAATTACATATTGAATTGAATATTCATAACGTACTGCATATGCTAGGGTCGGTGAGCCAGCAGGGATCAGTGGCGTATAACTAGTATTAAGCGCGGTTAAACGGCGCTTAGGGGCTCAGGAAAAAGAGAGGTCCAGAGCGAGCTACAATATTTGCGGCGCCCAAAATAAAAAATTTAGCTTTGAAAAATTTTATTTAAAAAGACATTTAACGTTCCAAGGAACATAGAGGGTAAGGGTTTTGGACTCTTAAATGTCGTGGTTAAACGACACTTAAGGGTCTTGTCCAAGGAACACAGAGGTCCAGAGCGAGCTGCAATATTTGAGGCTCAAAAAACAAAATAATTTGTCTTTGAAAAATTTAATTTAAAAATAAAATTCCTAGGGTCCAAGGAACATAGAAGGTAAGGGTCTTTGGCCCTTAAATGGCGTGGTTAAACGACACTTAAGGGTCCGTTCAAGGAACATAGAGGTCCAGAGCGAACTGCAGTAGTTGCGGCGCCCCGAATAAAATAATTTTTCTTTGAAACATTTTATTCAAAAAAAAAAAAATGTTAAGGGGCCAAGGAACACAGAGGGCAAGCGTGTTGGACCCTTAAATGTCGTGGTTAAACGACACGTAAGTGTCCGTCTAAGGAACATAGAGGTCCAGATCGAGCTGCAATAGCTGCGGCGCCCAAAATAAAATAATTTATATTTGAAACATTTTATTTATAAAAATTTTAAGGGGCCAAGGATTTAAGGGACCAAGGTTAAGCGGATTTAAAATTTATAAATTGCCTCGAAAGTTTTAGGAAATATTCAAATTATCCCATAAAATATATAAAAAAAATTTCAGCAAAATATATTCCGTACTTTTTTTAAGTAAAAATTAAAATATTAATTACACCTTTTATATGAAACGATCACGTGACCATTATATGAGAGATCACGTGACCCACTTCAAAATAAAATATGGCATCCATCTTGTCTCAAAATCGTGACTTTTAAAGTTCTTTTTAATTCATATTGAGTATTGTATCTGTCCTAAAACCGCTTTATTTTTGCTTAAATTTTGTGCATCTACATACTGAAACAACGCAATTACAATATATTTGAGTTTAAATGATTATCAATCTTTAATTATTTCTACAACGAAGCCTAATTTTCACTTGAATAAGTTGTATAAGAATTGCTACATTTCTTTAACACAAAATTATTTAGCTCATGGAGTCTGCAATATAGCTGATATGAATGAAATATTCATTGATTTTACAGAGAGAAGGACGATTTTTTCGATGTAGTTTTAAGCATAGAGTTTAATTACTTGTATATCCATGGTCTTAAGTTTTTAAATAAAATAAATTATTATAGTATTGTGATGAATGAAATGAATGGAAAAATATGAAATGCTGCTTTTATAGAGAGAGCCAGGCGTGTTATATTTCGATGACGTCATTTGAATAAATTTCAGTTGTTTTCGATGAAGTTTTCAAATATAATAAATTATTGTAGTATCATGATAATTTTAAAAATATTACCGAGGAATGTATCGCATTTTAGAGATGTTTAAACCAGGCAATTTATATTTCAATGCCGTCATTTGAATGAAGTTCATTTTTTTCGATGAAGTTTTAAGTTTTCAAATGTAATAAATTAATGTAGTATTGTGATAATTCTAAAAATATTACTGAGTAATGTGTCGCATTTTAGAGATGTTTAGATAAAATTGCATTGAAGTTGGAAAGTGTTTCATAATCAATGCTTTATGCATGATTGATCTTTCTTGTTAAATATAAGCTGAGACATTGATGGAAACTATTTTAACACACTTGAAAATAATTACATTCAATTACCTATGGCTGATAAAAGTTCAAGTAAAACTTGTGAAGCTACAAAAAGAAGACCAGAAAAAGAAAAAGAAAAATTAAATAAAATACCAAAAATTTAATTTTTTTCAATTATGAAAATGTCCCTCCAAAATAAAAGCTACAAAAACAAATTTAGTGTTCCCTAAACTAATATTTTTGACGGGGTTAGCAAAATTTTGCCCTCTATCCCCCTAAATATAAAAGCATTTTATAAATACTTTTATTTTAGGGGTCAGAACTAAAATTTGAGTAGCTCCCTTTACTTACTTGCTTAAGTTACTAGAATTCATAATTATGCGGCTAAGCCGAGCTCCCTTTTATTAATTGAAAGAAAGTAAAATCGTTTTGTAAGCACATATCGAACATTATTTCAAATACTGGCAGTTTCTGTGGATAAGCATTCGAGCATTTCCCTTCCTCAGAAACTGCTAAAATCAAGGTGCTCCAGATCCATAAGTAACTAGTAACGGCATTAACCGGTTTAATATGCATTAAAATGATCCTCTGTTAATAAATCGAACAAGATTTATTGATGACTAAAGTGAGATGATATTCTCTGTTTAATCCATTCAGTGGTTTATGTCCGTTGTATTATCAGAGATTAAGGATTATGTATTTTTCCTTATAATTCAAAACACATTTATTCATTGCTATGACGCGGTTTCTGATAAACTGTTTTATTTTCCTCAAAGGTAAGTAAGTATTCGCTTCCATTCGCAAACACTTCAAAAATTGAACACGCCAAATTGAAATTTACACGGTTTCGAAGGTGATGATTTCGAAAAAATTCATTTTTTTTTAAACGATCAGTAAGTAGCCTTTTGGTCTGTTCCCAAAATTGTGTATCCGATTTTTCTCCAAAACTACTCAAACTATTGACACTAAATGTGGTACAAAAACAACCTGTTACATAAATCGTGTTTCTAAGAAAGTCCTTATATGCACCCCAATAACTTTGTAAATAAAGGTCCATACGTTTGCACGTTAAGTCTATCTACAGCAAAATGACCACGCTGGACCTAATAAAAGTGATTGCAGCGCCCCTAGCGATCAATTTAAAAAATTAGGTTAACGAACTCCGCGACACATCGAGATAGACAAAAAAGTCAATGTCTTACTCATTACACATTGTTCTACATTGTGTAATAAGCAAGAATCGACAATACCTCTTTTACAAAAACAGTTGCAAAAACCAGTTTACAAAAAGCAGTTGCAAAGCACTTTTACAAAAAGCAGTTGCAAAGCACTTTTACAAAAAGCAGTTGCAAAGCACTTTTACGAAAAGCAGTTATTACCGAAAGGCTGCCCTATTCAAAAATATTAAAATAAGCAATGCTTAAAAGGACTGCTCAATGTGCTCAAAGTGTACTCGTACAGCCTGCTCAATGTGCCAACAATGAGCACGAGAAGAAATATGCATTGCAGGTATTACCATGTTACAAGAAGTAGTGCACTCATTCTTCCTTAATTGTAATGTTAGGGACACGACAACAACAACAACAACAACAACAACCATGTTACAACTCTTGATGATATGACTTTTTCACAAGCAGCTTACCTTACACACGTTTCGTGTTTCTGATGTCAATTCCTACTAATTAGTTAATCCTCTATAGCTCTGTAATTGATATAGTTCTTCTTTTGCTCGTTGTTGTCAAGCTCGTTAACCTAATTTGTTTGTAATTCCCCGCTAGGGGTTCTGCAATGCATTGTATTCGATCCAGAAAAGTAATTGAACACATTACTCAAATAAGCAACTACTAATTAAAATATTAAGCCTAGAATTACATATTGTTAGCAGAACAGTGTATGATTTCCGCTGGTAAATACATCCAATCTCTGAATACGTCCAATTTTTTATTTGCATCATAATCAGTTTTCCCCGCAAAAGCTAGTAAAATCATTTTAACTCTTTACAACACAGTTGAAAAGTGTTTATGACTTTGTTCATTCTGCCTGTCTGTCTGTCTGTCTGTCCGTTAGTACGATAACTGCCGTAAAAATGACTTTATTAAAATGAAATTTTAGTATGTTGTTCAGACGATCTGTGGGACCTATGGGAATGTAAATGAATAATATCACCCAACTAGTTTTGGATTGAACCTGGGTTGAAAAAATGAAATGCATTGAACAATAATGGGATCTAATTTTTCAAACATTTTTTAAGCGAATTTAAAATTCCCAAATTGCTTCGAAAGTTTTTGGAAATATTCATATTATCACATAAAATATATAAAAAAAAATTCAGAAAAATATATTCGGTACTTTCTTAAATAAAAATTAAAAAAATAATTACACCCATTATATGAAGAGATCACGTGACCATTATATGAAGAAATCGCGTGACCCAATTCAAAACAAAATGTGGCATCCATCTTATGTCAAAATCGTGATTTTTTTAATTCTTATTAATTTATATTTGGTGTTGTATTCGTCCTAAAATTGCTTTATTTTTGCTTAATTTATGTGCATCAATGTTCTGAAACAACGCAATTACAATATATTTTAGTTTAAATGATCATCAAATTTTGATTATTTCTACAACGAAACCTAATTTTCACTTATGGAGATTATAAACACTGTAAGATGTCACATAAAAGCTGTAAGATGAGTTGTAAAAGAATTCCTGAATTTACTTTCCCCAATATACAAAGTATAATTGTACAAGGAAAGTATTGTGACGGGTTCGAAAATTCGAATTCAAGTTTTCAACGGGAGAGCACGTTTCAAGCATCCCTGAATACGAATCGAACGTTTTTGAGGTGATGTCTGTGTGTGTGTGTGTGCGTGCGTTTACTTTCCCCAATATACAAAGTATAATTGTACAAGGAAAGTATTGTGACAGGGTCGAAAATTCGAATTCAAGTTTTCAACGGGAGAGCACGTTTCAAGCATCCCTGAATACGAATCGAACGTTTTTGAGGTGATGTCTGTGTGTGTGTGTGTGCGTGAAAGTATGTCTGTGTCCATGAGTCTATGCAGACGATATCTCACGAACGCATGGAGAGATTCGAATGAAATTTGGTACAAAAATTACAATCTGTAAACACTGGAATCCTATTGTTTTTAAACGCAATTGAATGGTCAGGAACATCCCTAAATTTTGGAATGAAATTTGGAAAAAATCGCTAAAACATCAAAACCTTCAATAAAGTTACGTAAATAATCATTTATTATATAATATTTCATTATAAAACGATTGACATAAAAATTAGAACGCTAGTATGAACCGTTCTCGAGATATTACACATTTTTCAAATAAATTTATCAAAAAAAATCACATAAAATTTAAAAAAATGTTAACTATTGTAAAATATGTTCACTTTTCATATGTAATATTATGCGATAAATTAACATCATTTTCGTGGATTTAGTACGTTCCATTCACGAGAGAAGATGCTTCGGGTAATTTTTTTTATTTGGACACCAATAGTCATTCACCTATTATAAGAATAACGTTAGATACATCTATATACGAGATGAGCATCACGTACCAAATACGGTTTGTTTAAGTTATTTCGGCGATAATTATTGCAATTTAACGTTCAGCACTCATGCATATATAAACGCCATACCATTTTTTTACTAGTTCGAAAAGTAAATACTTCGTCCTTACAAGAATGCGGAAACATTAAACATCCATTTGTAACGGATAATGAAATTATGTGCTTAAAGGGCGATTTTCTATGGCAAAGTCCATCATCATTACGACAAACATGAAGAAAACACAACCTTTATCTATTTGAGTGTGTTAAAAATTAAGCATTAATCGTGTTTGCTTCCTCTAGAATACATACTATACAGTATATAAACAGGGACGGACTTCCTCTAGAATACATATAGTATATAAGTAAACAGGGAATATAGTATATATGTAAACACAGCTCAAACTTTCTGAGGGACTTATGCTTGGCCCTGGGTCCCCACATTTTACTTCCAATGCTTGAAATTAAAAAAAAATCTGATGTGGGCAACACATGACTTTCCTTATATAATGGAATGAATTTACTACTTTTACAGTTAAAAAGAATGTTATTCTTATAGTAGATACTTATATTCTTTCCAAAATATTGAATTTTCTTCAATTAGTCGTCATTTTCATTGATTTAGCGTCATTTTTATCCATTTGGCGAGTTTTTCGTTAATTTAGCAACATTTGAAAAATCGTCAAGTTGGCGACATTTCACCAAATTCGTCGTCAAAATCTCGCCAAGAGTTGTGGACGAAGAAATAAGTTATTCTTACAGCAAATAAATGATTATTGGCGTTCAAATACAAAAGTATTACTCAGTATCTTATTTCTTGAATGGAACGAACTAGATCCACGAGAATGATGTCACCCAATTTATCGCAGGGTATTACATATGAAAAGTGAACATGTTTCTCAATAGGAAATATTTTTTATTTTATATGATTTTTTGATAATTTTTTTTAAAAATGTACAATATCTCGAGAACGGTTTATGTTAGCTTTCTAAAATTTATGTCAATCGTTTTCTAATGAAACATTACATAAGAAATGTCTATTTGCGTAACTTCATTAGCGGTTTTGATTTTTTGACGATTTTTTCAAAATTTCACTCGAAAATTTAGGGGGGTTCTGAACATTCGATTGCGTATAAAAACAATAGGTTTCCAGTGTTTACGGATTGTGATTTTTGTACCACATTTCGTTTGAATCGGTCCATTCGTTCGTCAGTTATCGTCTCCACAGACTCACTGACACACACGCACACACATACTTTCACACACACACATACTTTCACACATACACACACACACACATACTTTCACACACACACACACAGACATCACTTCAAAAATAGTTGATTCGTGATCAGGGATGCTTGAGACGTGCTCTCCCGTCGAAAACTCGAATGCGAATTTTCGACCCCGTCATAATACTTTCCTTATTCATTATGTATATAAGGAAAGTAAAAAGGTTAAAAAAAAACTTTTTGTATTAGCCAAATTATAATTTAAAATATTTCACTGTTATTTTAAGTTACATTATATTGATGTGAAATACATGTAGTACAGTTGCAGGAAAAAAAACCGCCACATCCCTTGTTATTAGAGCAGTAATTGTACAGCAAATTTAAGGACACTATTCGATTAAGTTAACGTCCTCTATAAATTCATGTGCATAGAATTTGCATAAGAGGCCGTCTGCATATATGAATGAGCAGAAACTTGCGAAATTTATTTTTAATGGCAACACCCGATTTTGACGTCATAACCAAATTCTAGATCCCAAATTTTCCCAAATATAAATTTTCACGCATTTTCTACCTTTATATCTAAAGATATTCAATATTACGAAATGTGCAACTTTCAGGGGAGTCAACTCCATATTGAAAACCGCAATTTGAAGGACGAGATTTCGTTAATTGACCACAACTGTTCTAATGAAGTGGGTCATTTGCCATTTTACTAAAATATGTTACTGGTTTATTATGATATTTCATCTTGTGTTTGATGACATAAAATCCCCTTCAATAACCATCTTATGGAATTTTAAAACGGTCAAATTAATGAACTAATTACGCGACTAATGGAATCAGCACATTTTAATAACATTCGAATATGTTAAAGTCGTAAGTTAGTTCATTGAATGGATATTTTAACGATGTCTCACGTTAAGTTGTTGTAATAACTATCATACTAAACCCCAAATATGCAAATTAATTTTTTGACCTAAATCTACCTCCTATTGTAATTATAGCATCCCATAATTTTATTATTTATTATATATTTATTATAACTTTATATGTATTTATCATTTTTTATATATTTCTTTTATTATTATAAATTATCACATAATTTTGTGACCGGTTTCAACTTGCATTAACCCTGGAACTATTAATCGTATTGTAATTAATGACGCATCATTATATGGCATATTGAGTCCCATTTATTACAATGTTAGTTTCGGCTATCAACCCCCATTCGTAACCTTTCTCTAAAGCTGCAGAATTTAGTTGCATCTATACTACACTTTTTATACAAAGTTTTATTAAAATTGGGTAAAAAGAAATGTTCGTATATTGAATAAATATTAAATTGAAATTAACATAACTTTTTAAATTAGTCTTTTCTTTTTCAACTAATATACAACCCCTAAAATCATCGGGATAATGAATTTTTAAACATAGCGAAAGCACTACAAGGAAAAAACAGCTGAAATTTTACATACTTGTATAAAAATATATTACCACCAACATATATCTCGGTTCCTATTCATATTTTTTAATATTAATGTCATAATTCATATCTCATGTAAAAAATCATTTATAAAAAAATAACAATTACGTAATTATATTGGGGTTGCTTAGTTGAACGTAATACAAAAAATCTGATGTGGGCAGCACATGACTTTCCTTATATAATACAATGAATTTGCTTCTTTTACAGTTAAAAAATTATGAAAAGAACTACGGCACAATGATTGTAACGTTGTATTGTACATTTGGCGCTTTTCCGAATGACAACATGCAAAGCTATTTCCTTCCCAATTAACTTATATTTCACGCAACTCTCAATTAACAACTCTCAATTAACAACTCTCAATCAACTCTCAATCAATATTGATAGCATTCTCAATAAGCAATATAGTTCATATGTTAAAATATTTTAATAATAAATTCATCAATTAGGCTTCATTTTCAATTACTTGGCATCATTTTTGCAATTTTGACGATATTTTCGTCAATCTGGGACTAAGCATCGCCAAAATGGCGATATTTCGCTATATTATTCTCCAAGTTCACCATATATATCGTAAAATGTTACAAGCAAACGTAGAGAAGCGCATTTCTTATATACTAAAAGGTATACCCGCCATATGACGGAATAAGAAATTTGCAAAGCATTGCCTCCTGTTTAGGGTCATTTCTATCAATTTGGTGACACTTTTATCAATTTGGCGTCAGTTTCGTCAATCTGGCAATATTTAAACAGTCGACAAATTTGTGACATCCCCCAAAATCTATCGCCAAGCTCTACTGACGGACGGAAAAATGGGTTATTTTTATAGTTGTTATGTTCTTTCCAAGATATTCAATTTTCATTAACTAGTCGTCATTTTCATTGATTTAATGTCATTTTTTATCAAATTGGCGATATTTTCTTTAATTTAGCAACATTGAAAAAAACCTGTCAAGTTGGCAATATTTCGCCAAATTCTTCGTCAAAATGTCACCAAGAGTTATGGACGGAGAAATAGGTTATTCTTAGTAGATAAAAGACTAATAGCTTCCAATTATAAAACTATTTTCCTAAGTACCTTCTCTCGTGAATGAAACGAGCTAGATCCACAAGAATGATTATTCCAAATTTATCGCATAGTATTACATATGAAAAGTGAACATATTTCACAATAGTTAATAACGTCCAAACTGTTACTTTACACCTTTCTGGTCATTTTTTATATATATATTTTTTATCGGTCGGACGGTCTGGGTCTGAATAACAACAACAGTTAATATTTGTTTATGCGATTTTTTGATGAATTTATTAGAAAAATGTGCAATATCTCAAGAACGGTTCGTGCTAGCGTTCTAAAATTTATGCCAATCGTTTTCTAAAAAATGACATTAGAAATGACTATTTACGTAACTTTATTAAAAGTTTTGATTTTTTGATGATTTTTTTCAAAATTTCATTTCAAAATTTAGGGTGGTTCTGAACATTCGATTACGTTAAAAAACAATAGACTTCCAATGTTTATTGATTGTAATTTGTGTGCCAAATTTCGTTCAAATCATTTCATTCGTTCGTGAGATATCGTCTCCATAGATTCACTGACACACGCACGCACACAGATATCACCTCAATAACGTTTGATTCATGTTCAAGGATGCTTGAAGCATGCTCGAACTCGAATTCGAATTTTCAACCCCGTCACAATACTTTCCTCATACATTATAATATGTATATAAAGAAAGTAAAAATCCGCATGAGAAGATAGTTATAGAAGATATGAATAAAGTCTGGGAATCCAATTTAACATTGGGAGTTTAATTTAACATTAGGAGCAAAATTTTACATACTCATAACTCGGAAAATTTCATCCAAATGACTTGAAATTTTGAATAGGAAGTTGAATTTTGCTCTAGATTCGAAACATGTTGTTAAACTTGAGTGTTGCAATCAGAAATTTCGAAGTTTTTGCATGTTTTAATATGAAGACGGGTCCTTATTCAAATTTTCCGCACAAGAATCTGTAAAAGACGTAATTCCTGTTCGAATGGTTTCTCTAAATTTGCTTTACGATGAACGATGCTCGAATGAAGTGATCGTTTGTTTCTGCCACAGCTGTACATGTATAGTGCTATTTTATAAGATTTCGTATTTCTTTCAAACCTTTATTCACCGTTAATTGCAGAAGTTAATTTTACAATATTTGGTAGAGGCCCCAGCTTTAAATTCCCAAATATGAAAACGACTGTGTCTAAATATGGGAAAATACCCTATCAGACTAGAACTAAAAGCATGTGCCTCTCTCGCGGCTTTAAATTGAAGCATACATCAAGGTAATGATTCGATGCGGGCATTCCACAGCTCAAATTAGAGCCAGTCGCCTTTACGTCTGTCCGAAAGAAATCTAGAATTCAGACAATTATCAAGAAACTTTCAGATTTTATAGTCAAGGTTTTTCAGGAAGAATGCCCGAAAGAAATATAAAATCAAATGCTGGTCGTATAAGTGAAGTGAAATATGAAAATAATCAACACACTAGGAAGAATTTAGCTGTGATAGTTCTCCCAGACACAATAATTTCGTAAAAACGTAAAATTTTATTTTTTTTTATACAGTAACCATTTTAAAAATGCCAATTAGTAAAATTCATTGCGATTGATTAGGGCGAAAGGCATTTACGCGGCACCTTTTGATGAAAAAGATGAGATATTCCAATCATTGTTATCAAGTATTTTCCATTTGATTGAAAATGACCAGCAATAAATTAATTAAATGGTAACAAATTTTAATTGGCGGTTTTCTGCTGTAAACAGTTTTGTTCATGTCCCCTATATTTCATTTTTATAGGAAGTAAATTATTCAAATTTGTAGTTCAGGTAAAATGGAATACGTCAAGGACTTTTTCAATTATCAATATCTCAGCGATTTTTTCGCCCAAAGGTACCGGGGAAATGATTTTGGCTCTAATTGTACATGACTAAAATTTTGTTAATTATCATTTTTTAATTGGGAAGCCACATAAAAAGCTAAAATTTGCTTTTTTATGAAATTATAATTTCCAGAGGAGGAGATGCAGCAACTATCATAGCTAAATTTTCTCCTCTGTTTGTTAATTATTTTTCATATTTCATTTTACTTTTACAAGCAACCGCTGATTTTATGTTCTTTGCAGACACTCCTCCTGAAACATCCGGTGTAACTTGTCAATAGGAAACCCGAGCATTTAATATACAGGGTAATTAAAGAAAGACGGGCCAAGCTTTACGAGGTGGTAGTACACACCGAACCAAGCATTTTTCGTCATAGTTTACCAGCTCGGAAATGAAACGTAAAGACGTTACAGGGAGCTTACTTGTTTGGAAGCGGCCGATCCACAAACTTGTAAGTGTCGTTCTGATTGTTATTTTCTGGTTGAAGAAGAAAACTACGTATGAAAATTTCATCTGAGGAAGAAGAAGAACCTTTATAACAAATTTTCGTAACACGGAGTGTACAGCCCATGGAGGTAAAAGTAAGGAGTTAAATCTTCATATTAAGAAAACGCCCAATATCGTTTGAGACAATAATTCAGGTGGCGCTGGGATAAGATAAGTAGTCCTGTATTGTATGCATTTCTATGGCGAAAGACCTAAAATATTTATTTAAACTGTCAATTTTGTAAAAATTAATTATTAGTACAACGCAAAGAATAACTGAAGCAATAAAGAATATTCCTACGTATTCAAAATTATTTTACTTTCCAATTCATTTTTATCTCCACATATTGTGTACTCTATCCTACAACTATGAAAACATACTGGTTAATATACTCATAATTAAGGAATCCTTAATTTAAAAATTATTAAAAATACATATACTAAATACTACGCCTTTCTATAGTGTCAACTAACAATAGCAACTACTTTACAAACACTAGCGACACCTAGATATAATTCTCAAAGCATCATGGTATTTGCAAGCGTTTCATCCATAGGAGTTTTATCTCCTCCTTTCTAACTCCATGGTACGGCGTTATTCGCAGCTCCAACTTTTGAGACGATTGAGCCCACGATTACCCGATCTGTCGTATCTTGACTTCTTTTTGTGGGAATATCTCAAAAGTATCGTCTTTGACACTCCCCTTGAATCTGAAGAGGAACTTGTCGCCAGAATTTCGGCCGCTACTGCCGAAGTGTGCGACATACCTGGTCCGTTCGAGAGCGTTCGCCAATACTTCCATCGGCGTTGTGACATGTATTCAGGTTGGCGGTCGCTCTTTTCAGCCATTAGTGTAATTATTGTTTATTAAATGTCATTTTATAACTTCTAAGTCATTCTTGTGTTTTCACATCACCTCATCGGTTTCCCCATTAAGCACCCACTGGCGCCTTTACGTTTCATTTCCTACCCGGTAAACTATGACGGAAAATGCTTGGTTTGGTGTGTACTACTACCTCAGAAAGTTTGGCTCATATTTTTTTAATCACCCTGCATAAATATGCCCCTTTGTAGTTCCGATTAATTGTCTGTGTTTTAAGAAATGAGTCCTCCTACTTTTTCAAACTCACATCTGAATTTTGACTGACATATCTAAAAGGAAGAATTTGATAAAATGCAGCTGATAAGTTTCAGATGAAGAGCCAGCTTGTCCATTGTACATTCCACGGAATCAAAAAAATCTGTATATGTCTCAGCCGAGATCAGTATGCTGAAACTTAAACATATCTGATGTGGGCAACACATGGCTTTCCTTATATAATACAATAAATTTACCACATTTACAATAACAAAAATAGGTTTTTCTTATAGTAGATACTTATATGCTTTCCAAGATATTGAATTTTCTTCAATTAGTCGTCATTTTTATTGGTTTAGAGTCATTTTTATCCATTTGCCGAGATTTTCTTTAATTTGGCAACATTAAAAAAAGTTGACAAGTTGGCGACATTCCGCCAAACTCGTCGCCAAAATCTCGCCAAGCGTTATAGATAGAGAAATAAGTTATTCTTATAGCAAATAAATAAATGACTATTGACGTTTAAATAAAAAAGTATTGCTCAAAGTAAATTTTCTCATGAATGGAACGAGCTAGATCCACGAGAATGATATCACCCAATTTATCGCATGATATTACATATGAAAAGTGAGCATGTTTCTCAACAGTTAATATAATTTTTTTCAATTTATGGAATTTTTCGAAATTTTATTAAAAAATGTGCAATAACTCGAAAACTATTCATGCTAGCGTTCTAAAGTTTATGTCAATCGTTTTCTAAGAAAAAATTAAATAAGAAATGTTTATTTAGGTAACTTTATTAAAGGTTTTGATTTTTTGACGATTTTTTCATAAGTTCAGTCGAAAATTTAAGGGGATTCTGAACATTCGATTACGTTTAAAAACAATAGTCTTCCAGTATTCACGGATTGTGATTTTTGTACCAAATTTCATTCGAATCAGTCCATTCGTTCGTCAATTATCGTCTCCACAGACTCACTGACACACACACACACAGACATCACTTCAAAAATGTTTGATTCGTGATCAGGGATGCTTGAAACGTGCTCTCCCGTCGAAAACTCGAATTCGAATTTTCAACCCCGTCACAATACTTTCCTTATACATTATGTATATAAGGAAAGTAATATAAAACTTTTGTAAACAGTCATTATTTAAAGATGTTATGCTATACATATTGTTGCGGCGCATCCTCTAGATTCGTCGGTGTATTCTCAGGGTACAAGAATGAGTCCAAATTTCTGGATAACTAACGCGTTTATTAACAAGCGCAGTGTAAACAGGACTAATATACAGTAAATAGCTTGATAACTATCTCACGAAATTACTACTGTCTATGTACAGTAAAACAGCAATTAAATGCCCCACTACTTTCACAAAATAGCGAATACTATCCTCAAGACATTGACGATACTTACAATTCAATGTAGCTGATATCACGTTAACTGATCTCCAACTGAGCGATGTCTCCTTTTATATACTCTCTAGTAGAAATTTCCAGAAGGGACTCGTATCTCCCAGCATATTTGTTATTTCGAGAAGATTCGAATACAGAGCCACCAACTTGGCGATAAATCGTCGAACCTAGCAACTCTGCCCAAGTATTCAAAGATGGCAACCGTAAATTGACGTAATAGGAATGGCGTCCTGTGGTGTTTTTAATCTTCAGGTTCTCAAAAATGTCCCCAGTGAAGACATTTTACATGTTCGTAACAATATTAATCTACATGTGTTTAATCAGCCGCACGTCGTTACACAACACGTCACCTTTTTTAACACTTTACAACATAGTTGAAAAGTGTTTATGACTTTGTTCATTCTGTCTGTCTGTCTGTCTGTATGTATGTTATCACGATAACTGCCGTAAAAATGACTTTATCAAAATGAAATTTTAGTATGTTTTTCAGACGGTCTGTGGGACCTATGGGAATATAAATAAATAATATCCCCCAATTAGTTTTGGATTGAACACGAGTTGAAAAAATGCAATACATTGAACCCTATGGGACATAATTTTTCAAACATTTTTTAAGCAAATTTAAAATTCACAAATTGCTTCGAAATTTTTAGGAAATATACAAATTATCCCATAAAATATATAAAAAAAAGTTCAGTAAAATATGTTAGGTAGTTTTTTAATTAAAAATTATTTAATATTGGGAGAAAAACAAATTCAATTAAATTCTGGCGTTTGATGTATCCTCCACAAGGAAAAAAGAGATATACTATATAAAATATATCTTTCCAAGAGTTTAATTATTTTGTATATGAGAGAGGCTTCACATTTTAAAATAAATTTGGTAGATAACAATTTTTCAAATTTTTTTTTTAATTTTATTTAACTCTTCATGATATACTTATTTGATGGCATTTTTAATGCACTTTCCTACGTCCTAGAGAGTTAAAATTTGGTGCACAGCTTAAATTTGTAGAACATTTTATTCTACAAAAATTTGGTGGATCCTCAAATATAGCTCCTACATTTTTTCCGAAATGGCCTGCAAATAATCCCTGTTCACTTCAATGAATCATTGTTGTAATATTGTTAAAAAATCTGATGTGGGCAGCACATGTCTTTCCCTGCAGACTCATATTCACGTTCTCTTTATTTCTTCAATAATAATTTGAGTTTATCTGCACAAAATAACAGCCCTAAGTATTTTAAATGACATTGAATTTGCACGTTAAACTTAAATTTGGTTCTCATTTGATAGCTGGACTTATTGTCAAAGGTGGCGTAGCGAAAACGCGAAAAATCTAAAATATCTCAAGAACGGCTAGTCCTAGAGTAATGGGGTTAATCTTATTCTTTTTGTTGTCCAAAATTACGTATAAAATAGGAATTTAATTGATATAATTGAGCACACGTAGTCTTTTATTTTTATATTTAACGATTTTTGAGGACCATTTCGCAAAAACAGGCCGTTCCTTTTCCCCGAATCGTACTAGAATAACCTACAAGTGATTTATATACCAAATTTTGTTAAATTTGGTCCAATAGTTTTTAGCTAGAGTGGATAAAGGCAATTTCTGTCGGCCATTTCGCAAAGAAGGCAGATTCTTTTATTACGAATCGTATTATAATCAAATGAACATCAGAGTTTCCCACAAAAAACTTACCTACCAAATTTTATGAAATTCGGTCCATTAGTTTTTCAGTTACAGTGGATGCAATATCCTCACAGACTCACAGAAACACACACAAATACACCCTTACACACACAGATGCCTCCCTGAAAATAGTTTTTTCGTGTTCTAGAAGTCCCAAAACGTGTTGATCCTTCGAAAATTCGAGTTCCGATCTTCGGCACGATTCCACTACTTTGAATACATACACACACACACACACACACACATATTATCTGTGCATCTAAATTCCGTGCCTACGCAATTACAATAGTTGTGATTTTAAATGATCCCTAAACTTTTATTATTTCTTCAACGAAGCCTAATTTTAACTTACACAGAATGCAAATATCTCAAGCGATTGTAAGGTGAGTCATATAAGAATTGCTGAATTTTTTTCACACAAAATTATTTAACTCTGGAGTCTGGAATACAAGTTATATGAATGAAATATTCATTGATTTTGCATAGAGAAGTAGACGATTTATATTTCGATGCAGTTTTAAATATTTAAGTATAATAAATTACTGTAGTACTGTGATAATGTAAAAGATATCACCACTGAATGTGTCACATTTTAGAGATTTTTAAATAAAATTGCATTTCAGTTGGAAAGTGTTTCATAATCAATGCTTATGCATGATTGATCTTTCTTGTTATTTATTTGTTTTTAACACTTTACAACAAAGTTGAAAAGTGTTTATGACTTTGTTCATTCTGTCTGTCTGTCTGTCTGTCTGTCTGTCTGTCTGTCTGTCTGTCTGTCTGTCTGTCTGTCCGTTAGCACGATAACTGCCGTAAAAATGACTTAATCAAAATGAAATTTTAGTATGTTGTTCAGACGGTCTGTAGGACCTATGGGAATATAAATGAATAATATCACACAATTAGTTTTGGATTGAACCCGGGTTGAAAAAATGAAATACATTGAGCCCTATGGGACCTAATTTTTCTAACATTTTTTAAGCGGATTTAAAATTCACAAATTGCTTCGAAAATTTTAGGTAATAGTCAAATTGTTCTATAAAATATATAAAAAAAAATTCAGCTAAATATATTCAGTAGTTTTTTAAATAAAAATTAAAATAATAATTACACATCTTATATGAAACGATCACGTGACCATGATATGAAACGATCACATGACCCACTTCAAAATGAGATATGGCATCCATCTTGTTTCAAATTCGTGATTTTTTAAAGTTCTTTTTAATTCATATTGAGTGTTGTATCCATCCTAAAACTACTTTATTTCTGCTTAAATTCTGTGCATCTACATACTAAAACAACACAATGACAATATATTTGAGTTTAAATTCTCATTCAAATTTGATTATTTCTACAATTAAGCCTATTTTTCACCTATGTAAAATGTAAACAGCAAAATATGTAGAATGAGTTGTATTAGAATTACTGTATTTCTTTAACACAAAATAATTCAGTCCATGGAGTCTGCATGGCTGATATGAATGAAATATTAATTGATTTTATAAACAGAAGGACGATATTTTTCGATGAAGTTTTAAGCATAAAGTTTATGAATTGTAGCTCCATGGTCTTAATTTTTAAATAAAATAAATTATTATAGTATTGTGATGAATGAAATGGAGAAAGTTATGAATGAAATCCTGCTTTTATAGAGAGATCCAGGCGTGTTATTTTTTCTATGACGTCATTTGAATTAATTTCAGTTGTTTTCGATGAAGTTTTCAAATATAATAAATTATTGTAGTATTATGATAGATTTAAAAATATTACCGTGGAATGTATTGCATTTTAGAGATATTTAAACCACGCAATTTATATTTCAATGCCGTCTTTTGAATGAAGTTCATTTTTTTCAATGAAGGTTTAAGTTTTCAAATATAATAAATCAATGTAGTATCGTGATAAGTTTTAAAATATTACCGAGGAATGTATTGCATTTTCGACTTTTTTAAATAAAATTGCATTGAAGTTGGAAAGTGTTTCATAATCAATGCTTTAAGCATGATTGATCTTTCTTGTTTATTATTTATTTAAAATAATGCAAGCTACAGGACAAAGTTCCAGTAACAGTGGGCAAGATAAAACGTAATACAAAATATATAATTTTAAAATGTAATAACATACATTAAAATGCAAACTATTGATAAACCAATGATTTTTAAAAGCATTTGAAAATGAAGAAATACATTAAATTATAAAATATTCACAACAAATGATTTTTAAAAGCCATTTCCGATGAATAAAAAGCATCAGGATTATCGGGGAAGCTGTTGTATAGTTTACAGAAATTTTTAATCACACAATCACAACCAATATCCGTATTAAAATTCCTTTTACTCATGCTCCTAGTAGAATACTGGTACACATGAAACCTGATCCCATTCACAAGACAGGGGAACAATCAATTCTGTTATTGAACAGATTCATGAAGAATGAAAATAAAATGTATCCCTTCTGTTTTGTAAGCTTTTAACATTAAACATATCACAAAGAAAAATAATTGATAAGGTATAACAAAAAATACCAGTTTTCTTATAATATACAGGTAGATATCTCAAGAATTATGACAAATTTCGATCTTGTTTGCGTGAACAGCATGAAAAGGCTTCCACCCCACAAACGCATGTTCAAGCCCAGACCTGACCACGGCATAAAAGAAAAAAATCTGATGTAGGCAACACATGACTTTCCTTATATAATACAATGAATTTATTACTTTCACATTAAAAAAATAGGTATTTCTTATAGTAGATACTTACATTATTTCCAAGACATTGAATTTTCGACAATTAGTCGTCATTTTCATAGATTTAGCGTCATTATTATCCAGATGGCCAGATTTTCGTTAATTTGGCAACATTTCGAAAAGTCGCCAAGTTGGCGACATTCCGAAAGATCCACGAAAATGATCCACGAAAATGATGTCACCAAATTTATCGCATGATATTGCATATAAAAAGCGAACATGTTTCTCAACAGTTAATATTTTTTTTAATTTATGGCATTTTTTGATACATGTATTTGAAAAATGCGCAATATCTCGAGAACGGTTCATGCTAGCGTTCTAAAGTTTATGTCAATCGTTTTCTAAGGAAAAATTACATACGAAATACCAATTTACGAAACTTTATTAAAGGTTTTGATTTTTTGATGATTTTTTAAAAATTTCACTCGAACCTTTAGGGGGTTCTGAACATACGTTTAAAAACAATAGGCTTCCAGTATTCAGGGATTGTGATTTTTGTACCAAATTTCATTCGAATCTCTCCATTCGTTCGTGAGATATCGTCTCCACAGACTCACTGACACACACACACACACACACACACAGACATCACCTCAAAAATGTTTGATTCGTGATCAGGGATGTTTGAAACGTGCTCTCCCGTCGAAAACTCGAATTCGAAATCCCGTCACAATACTTCCCTTATACATTATGTATATAAGGAAAGTAACAATGACAGTATCCTCATTAGTAAAACCTTTGAACTATCTAGTAAAAGCCTTGAATCACTTCCTATACCCCAGGGTGATGCGCATTACACTTTAGGAAACACTGTTGTAAATTTTATTGAAAATGATCGCACACGAGATTCTAAAAAAACTTTCACAACCAACATGATTTATTAAAATGTGTTTATGCTCTTTTGAGTTTTTTCTACGAATAAGCATTATACTTCTGGAAAAAAGGAAAAAAAAGTAACACCGGAAAAGCAGTATGACAACAAACACGAAGTTCCTCCATATTTATATGTTTACAGAGTGGACAAAAAATAACCAGGACATAAATCATTTTTATTTCCTTTTTCTTGCTTGCCCTTGAACTGAAAGCGCGTTTGGTGAGTGTGCTCAGGCGGAAGGTTCGAGTAAATGATTTTGCGTTTGTGCAAGAACGTGAGACTGCAAATTTTAACATAAAAAATAACAGAAAATATTTGGATTCATAACGTGATCTAGAAAACTTCTTCGTAATTAAGAACTGAAACATACCTCTTTTCAGAACATATTTATTTTCAAATTTATTTCTCTTCATAAGATATAAGAAAATGTACTAGATGTTTTACTGTGGAGATTGTTTGCAACTTGGCAAACCCAACGTGAAACACATTAGATGTACCAGATGCGTCCAGCACGTGATTGTAGTCTATAAATTAACAGATTAACCACCAATAGGCACCATGGGCGTATGCAGGATGTTTTCCAAGTTTGTGCAAAAATTGATTGCATTCAAAATTTAGAAATTGTTATCAACCTCGAAATATGTATTGTTATAAAGTGAATTTGAATTGATGGTATGAGCATCACATTTTAAGAATTAGTGTGTATAGCACTTTTATAAATTAATGTGTATAGCACTTTTATAAATTAGTCTGTACCACCTCTGAAAAATATACCATCATTCATAACAGATTTCTAACCTTTCTTACGACACAGCAACTAAACTAGCAAATTAGACATTCATAAACATACCAAATGCAATAACCTTAAGTTTTCCATTTAGGTATTTAGTTTTAGGTATTTAGTTCCTTAAGTTTTCCATTTAGGAAGTTTAAATTGTTTTTATTAATATATACGTAAGAGAAAACACACAGTTATGGGGTTGAATGTTCTAATTCCAAAAAGCATTTTTCCTATTTTTTTTCCCTCTCATATTGGCTTTTAATTAAATTAACAATTTTCCAGGGAATATCTTAGCAAACCTCCCCCCCCCCCCCCCCTTGATCCTTTCTAAATACGCCCATGATAGGCACTAACCCGAAAGTTTACAGTATGGTAGAATATCTGCCCAAAATCAGAAAACAAAGCACAATGTCGAGATAAAAATGATAAACAATTACATATAAAAGGTTTGCTCATTCTAAATACAATTGAAATACGTAAATAGTTCCCATCCATTCCATTCCATTTTAACTTATTTCTCTGCCATAAACACTTATGTGCAGACTGTTTCAAATGGGAGCAACGATATATATAAAAATGTTTCTAAAATAAATACTTCGTTAGTGTAACAGCATACAAGATTGATAAAAGGTAAACTTGTTTCTAAAGCAACGAGTAGCCTCCTACGCCAAGCTAAATACACAAAGTGCCAGCATCAATGAGTGCTTATTTTCCTGACAAAGAAGGCTGTTTGTTCTTTGCCTCCTAAACCGGGTCATATTTTTAATCAACCATGCATGTATGTTGTTAAGGGGACAGTGGACTTTGAAATGAGCAAAAATCGACTAAAATGTTTTTAATGTATAACATTATTTTACACATTTAACAATTGCTTACGGGTGGGACAGCGTCCATCCCAAACGAAGAACCTCTCAAAAACACAGGTATTTGACATACCCTATCCCAAACAGTTCGAGCCTTTTGCAGGCATTGGCGTCCATGGAAATTGCCGACAGAAACATTGCACCTGCTGCAGCAGGTGCAATGTTGGAAACTTAAAACTTCATCGAAAAAAATGAACTTTATTCAAATGGCGTCATCGAAATGTAAATCGTCTGTCTCTCTATGTAAATGCAATGTATATTTCATTCATATCACTTTTATTCCAGACTTCAGGGCTAAATAATTTTGGGTGAAAAAAATTCAGCAATTCTTATACAACTCATCTTACAATCGCTTGTTTCCATGCTGCATCCATTAAAATTAGGCTTCATTGCAGAAATAATCAAAGTGTGATGATCATTTAAACTAAAAAATATTGTAATTGCGTTGGCTCAGAATATAGATGCACAGAAAATATGCAAAAATAAAGCGGTTTTAGGACGGATGCAATACTAAATATAAATTTAAAAGAACTTTAAAAATCACGATTTTGACACTGAGAAAAAAAGATGGATGCCCTATTTTATTTTGAAGTGGGTCACGTGATCTCTTCTTATAATAAGGGTGTAATTATTATTATAATTTTTATTTAAAAAACTACCGAATATAATTTATCGAAATTTTTTTTATAAATTTTATGAAATAATTTGAATATTTTCTAAAATTTTCGACGCAGTTTGTGAATTTTAACTTCGCTTAAGAAATGTTTGAAAAATTAAGTCCCATTGAGTTCAATGTATTTCACTTTTCAACCCGTGTTCAATCCAAAACTAATTGGGTGATATTATTCGTTTACATTCCCATATGTCCCGCAGACGGTCTCTACAACATACTAAAATTTCATTTTGATAAAGTCATTTTTACGGCAGTTATCCTGTGAATGGGCAGATAGACAGACAGAATGAACAAAGTCATAAACATTTTTCAACTATGTTGAAAAGTGTTAAAAAGCAGACCGGCAACACTCACCAGATCAAAACTAGCTGAGTTTAGCCTAGTGAGTTTGATCTGAGTGCTGGCCACTCTGCCTTTTTGCACTGAAGGCGGAAACTGCTTCTTTTCTGCCTCCGAAATCGCTTGACATCATTATTATTATATTATATGCTGTTTTATATGAAGCTTTTTAAACCTTTTATTTTCCTTATATACATAATGTATAAGGAAAGTATTGTGACGGGGTCGAAAATTCGAATTCGAGTTTTCGACGGGAGAGCACGTTTTAAGCATCCCTGATCACGAATCAAACATTTTTGAGGTGATGTCTGTGTGTGTGTGTGTGTGTGTCAGTGAGTCTGTGGAGACGATAACTGACGAACGAATGGACCGATTCGAAAGACATTTAGTACAAAAATCACAATCCGTAAACACTGGAAGCCTATTGTTTTTATACGCAATCGAATGTTCAGAACACCCCTAAATTTTTGCCTGAAATTTTGAAAAAATCGTCAAAAAATCAAAACCGCTAATAAAGTTACGCAAATAGACATTTTTTATGTAATTTTTCATTAGAAAACTATTGACATGAATTTTAGAACGCTAACATGAACCGTTCTCGAGATACTGCACATTTTTCAAAAAAATTATCAAAAAGTTATATAAAATAAAAAAAATATTTCCCATTGAGGAACATGTTCATTTTTCATATGTAATACCATGCGATAAATTTGGTGACATCATTCTCGTGGATCTAGCTCGTTCCATTCACGAAAAAAGATACTTTGAGTAATACTTTTGTATTTGAACGCCAATAGTCATTTATCTGCTGTAAGAATAACTTATTTCTCCGTCTATAACGCTTGGCGAGATTTGGCGACGAATTTGGCGGAATGTCGCCTACTTGGCGACATTTTTAATTGTTGCCAAATTAACAAAAATCTCGCCAAATTGATAAAAATGACGCTAAATCAATGAAAATGACGACTAATTGAAGAAAATTCAATATCTTAGAAAGAATATAAGTATCTACTATAAGAATAACATTTTTTTTAACTGTAAAAATAGTAAATTCATTGCATTATATAAGGGAAGTCATGTGTTGCCCACATCAGAATTTTTACTTTTTAGGCAGCATTTTGTGCGTATTTATTGTAACCAACCAAAATACAATTATACCCAGTTTCATCAAAAGTTCTTGATTCTTTCAGACGTACTTTTTTTGGAAGAGTAAAAGGATAATATCTCGAAAAAGGCTAGTTTTAACTCCTAAACAAATTTATTTCTAGTGAAATGTACTTCCACATATTAATATATTTAATTTGTTTTTACTTTCCTTTTTGATCAAAATCGTGTAATAAATTCAAGAACAGCAGAACAGCACTCTTATAAATGACGCCACCATTCATTTTAAAATAAATCATTGCATATAAAATGACTATTTCTTTAACGTTTTAACATGATTTTTTGCATGATGTTTGTTCGATTTTCGAAATACATGTTCGAAAAATTGATTGCCTTCTCTGACCCGATTTCCCTGATTATCAATGGGCTTTATATTTTACTGATTGAAATACGCGTATTAAATGCTTTTTAATAGCTCAATTTGTGCGAGATGTGCATACATTAATTATACAGACTCACAGACAGACACGCAGCGACAGGAGCACAAACATACAGGCGTCATTGAAAAATATATAGATTTGTACTCAGGGATACTCAAAATGTGCAAATCCATCAAAATCCGTAAGTCGGATTTTTGACCGCATGACAGTACTTTTCTATTACATATACTATAAGTTGTAGAGAAACTAATAAATAAAAATCTGACGTGGGCAGCACATGACTTTTCCTGCCGACTCAAATTCATATTTTCTTTATTTCTTTCATAATTCGTTAGATTGAGTTTAATTGCACCAAATACCGCTAAATTTACATTTTAAATTCAATTTTTGCTTGTATTTGGTAATTGAACATTTTTCCGAAATCGGCGTAACAAAAATGCCAGAAATCTCAAATATCTTGAGAACGGTTAGTCCTAAAGCATAATGGAGTGTGTTATATTCTTTTCCTCGTCGAAAATTGCGTATAAAAGAAAAATTTAATTGATACATTTGAGCATACACTACTTTGTCTTTTTTTTTTTTAAATTCTGGCGATTTTAGCTGCTCATTTCGTAAAAAAAAGAAAAATTTAATTGATACATTTGAGCATACACTACTTTGTCTTTTTTTTTTTTAAATTCTGGCGATTTTAGCGGCTCATTTCGTAAAAAAAAGAAAAATTTAATTGATACATTTGAGCATACACTACTTTGTCTTTTTTTTTTTTAAATTCTGGCGATTTTAGCGGCTCATTTCGTAAAAAAAAGAAAAATTTAATTGATACATTTGAGCATACACTACTTTGTCTTTTTTTTTTTTAAATTCTGGCGATTTTAGCGGCTCATTTCGTAAAAAAAAGAAAAATTTAATTGATACATTTGAGCATACACTACTTTGTCTTTTTTTTTTTTAAATTCTGGCGATTTTAGCGGCTCATTTCGTAAAAAAAAGAAAAATTTAATTGATACATTTGAGCATACACTACTTTGTCTTTTTTTTTTTAAATTCTGGCGATTTTAGCGGCTCATTTCGTAAAAAAAAGAAAAATTTAATTGATACATTTGAGCATACACTACTTTGTCTTTTTTTTTTTTAAATTCTGGCGATTTTAGCGGCTCATTTCGTAAAAAAAAGAAAAATTTAATTGATACATTTGAGCATACACTACTTTGTCTTTTTTTTTTTAAATTCTGGCGATTTTAGCGGCTCATTTCGTAAAAAAAAGAAAAATTTAATTGATACATTTGAGCATACACTACTTTGTCTTTTTTTTTTTTAAATTCTGGCGATTTTAGCGGCTCATTTCGTAAAAAAAAGAAAAATTTAATTGATACATTTGAGCATACACTACTTTGTCTTTTTTTTTTTTAAATTCTGGCGATTTTAGCGGCTCATTTCGTAAAAAAAAGAAAAATTTAATTGATACATTTGAGCATACACTACTTTGTCTTTTTTTTTTTAAATTCTGGCGATTTTAGCGGCTCATTTCGTAAAAAAAAGAAAAATTTAATTGATACATTTGAGCATACACTACTTTGTCTTTTTTTTTTTTAAATTCTGGCGATTTTAGCGGCTCATTTCGTAAAAAAAAGAAAAATTTAATTGATACATTTGAGCATACACTACTTTGTCTTTTTTTTTTTTAAATTCTGGCGATTTTAGCGGCTCATTTCGTAAAAAAAAGAAAAATTTAATTGATACATTTGAGCATACACTACTTTGTCTTTTTTTTTTTTAAATTCTGGCGATTTTAGCGGCTCATTTCGTAAAAAAAAGAAAAATTTAATTGATACATTTGAGCATACACTACTTTGTCTTTTTTTTTTTTAAATTCTGGCGATTTTAGCGGCTCATTTCGTAAAAAAAAGAAAAATTTAATTGATACATTTGAGCATACACTACTTTGTCTTTTTTTTTTTTAAATTCTGGCGATTTTAGCGGCTCATTTCGTAAAAAAAAGAAAAATTTAATTGATACATTTGAGCATACACTACTTTGTCTTTTTTTTTTTTAAATTCTGGCGATTTTAGCGGCTCATTTCGTAAAAAAAAGAAAAATTTAATTGATACATTTGAGCATACACTACTTTGTCTTTTTTTTTTTAAATTCTGGCGATTTTAGCGGCTCATTTCGTAAAAAAAAGAAAAATTTAATTGATACATTTGAGCATACACTACTTTGTCTTTTTTTTTTTTAAATTCTGGCGATTTTAGCGGCTCATTTCGTAAAAAAAAGAAAAATTTAATTGATACATTTGAGCATACACTACTTTGTCTTTTTTTTTTTAAAATTCTGGCGATTTTAGCGGCTCATTTCGTAAAAAAAAGAAAAATTTAATTGATACATTTGAGCATACACTACTTTGTCTTTTTTTTTTTAAAATTCTGGCGATTTTAGCGGCTCATTTCGTAAAAAAAAGAAAAATTTAATTGATACATTTGAGCATACACTACTTTGTCTTTTTTTTTTTTAAATTCTGGCGATTTTAGCGGCTCATTTCGTAAAAAAAAGAAAAATTTAATTGATACATTTGAGCATACACTACTTTGTCTTTTTTTTTTTTAAATTCTGGCGATTTTAGCGGCTCATTTCGTAAAAAAAAGAAAAATTTAATTGATACATTTGAGCATACACTACTTTGTCTTTTTTTTTTTTAAATTCTGGCGATTTTAGCGGCTCATTTCGTAAAAAAAAGAAAAATTTAATTGATACATTTGAGCATACACTACTTTGTCTTTTTTTTTTTTAAATTCTGGCGATTTTAGCGGCTCATTTCGTAAAAAAAAGAAAAATTTAATTGATACATTTGAGCATACACTACTTTGTCTTTTTTTTTTTTAAATTCTGGCGATTTTAGCGGCTCATTTCGTAAAAAAAAGAAAAATTTAATTGATACATTTGAGCATACACTACTTTGTCTTTTTTTTTTTTAAATTCTGGCGATTTTAGCGGCTCATTTCGTAAAAAAAGGCAGGTTGTTTTTAACCGAATCGTACCAAATTCTAATCAGCACCAGAGTATCCCACAAGTAACTTATCTACCAAATTCAAATTTTGTGAAATTTGGCCAATTAGTATTTTGGAAAGGGTGGATACATGAAATTTTTGCGGGCCATTTCCTAAAAACAGGCGGGTTCTGTCTTTACGATCCTACCAAATTATAATCAGCAGAATAGTATCCTACAAGTAACTTACCTACCAAATTTTGTGAAATTGGATCATTTAGTATTTCAGCTAGAGTGGATACATGAAAATTTTACCGGCCATTTCGCAAAAAAAGGCGGGTTCTGTTTTTACGAATCGTACCAAAAACTAATCAGGACCAGGGTCATATCCAAGTGACTTACCTACCAAATTTTATGAAATGCGGTCCATTAGTTTTTGAGTTAGAGTGAATACATACATTGCACAGACAGACAGGCAGACAGACACACACACAGACAGACACACACACACAGACAGACACACACACACAGACGTCACGCTAAAAATAGTTTTTCCGTATTCTAGAGGTCTCGAAACGTGTAGATCCGCCGAAAACTAGAATTGCGATTTTCGGTACGATTCCAATACTTTCCCTATATACTACCATGTATTGCAGGGAAAGTAAAAAAAATATTAAAATGAAGGGTCGAAAATCTTATGCATAAACCTAGTGTAAAAAATGATAACAATGAAAAGTGGAAAACCAATTGCATAAAATAGTGTAAAAGGAAAACAGATGATAAGAATGGAAGGAAGAAAACCTTGTGGCGGAGTTAGCTCTTGCGTCACTCACTGCTACGAAAGACATCCCGATTATTCCTTCGGGCCTGAAGAATTCTTTTGTACCTAACGGCATAGCGCGGGATTAGCAAAGTACAGGTTTCGATTTCGAACCGGTCCCCCCCCCCACCAACAGAGATGGGGAGGATTTTGGAATAGGGAAGCGGCGGGGGTTTCTACGTGCCCCCTCCTTACCGAAATTCAATCGAGCTTCTCACCAAGGGGTGGAGTGTGTAGTAGCATCCAACTCTGCTCCTGCCAAAAACATCGATCGAAGATGCTAGGAATCAGTACCCGAATTATAAGTTCGAATCCGAAGCTAGCGTTTGGTCTAACCTTATAGTGTCGGTCTTGTAAGCTCTTTGTCCCGAGTTCGACCCTACCTCGGGACCCAAATAGCATCATTAATTCCTACAACCTATTACATAAAAGTAGTCTAAAAGTAAAACAAAGGAAGAATGGAAAGAAAGGAACAAAACCTATTGCATAGCCTGATGTAAAAAAAATGAAACAAAGAAAAACAATTGCATAACCTTGTAATCGAATATGTAAACGTGCAAACAGACAAAAAACAGACAAATGATAAAAATGAAAGGACGAAACCTATTGCATAACCTAATGTCAAAGAAATAACAAATGATAAGAATGAAAAGAAGAAACCAATATCATAACCGTACTGTAAAAAGATAAAAAGAATGAAAGGAATAAAACGTATGGCATAAACTTAGTGTGAAGCAAGACGATATGTCGAAATTGATGTCGCTAGACATGCTAAGAGGTGAAAATTTGAGAAAGGATGTAACTAGAACACTAAATGATAATGAATAGGATAAAAAAAGTAAATGTTTTTATTGTAACAAGCAAATATAAAAATACCAAATAAAAATATACGAATGCAGAAAATAGTGTAAAACAATATCTGGAGTACACCTCCACTCGACTGTCTCCTACATTCATGTTCCACAGTGTTTAGTTCCACTTCTGTCACAATCATTATTAAACTGAAAAAAGAAAGACATATCTTTTTTAGATTTCATACCCAAGTTATTCTTTTAAAATATTTCGAAAAATTATTTAAAAGTTTCCTTTTAAAATTTGACAACAGCTCAATAAAATTAATGAATTTGTTCAGATTATCAATTTCTTTATAGACATATTATATTATACCGTCATTGTTACGGAATTATCATTGTTTTCCATAGGAAATAATGCTACGAAAATCATAAAATTTGAATATGAGTTTTAAGCATGAGTGTTAGTAAACAATAAATTTTCAAATGACTTATCTACAGATAAAATTTGGTAGCGTAAAGAATAATCATTCTTGAGTCATCTTGGCCAGACATACAATTCACATACACACAAAAACGAACACACAGTCGGACGTTTCTCCGAAAGTGTCCGAATTGAGTTCAGGGGGTCTAAAAACATGCTCATCTATCAAACACTCAAATTCGAAAAAATAGTATGAGGAAGTAAAAATATTAACAATTATCTGATCTTATACACTTTGAAATGAATGTCATCCATATAATTGTTAAGATTTACAACAATCAAGATAAATAAATCGCAATCAAACACAATGAAACCACGTAATGTTTTCCTTGATACACTTATTTCGGCCAATTTTAATGCTTATAACAGATCTCTAAACACCTCGATGAAAATATAACAGCTGGTGACTCACGTAACCTGTTTACAAACTTTTAATCCTGAGTAAGGTAGGGGTCACTAGAACTTTTGCATCCTGACCCTGAAGTAAAAGCAGATGGCTCAAACTGTGCAAAAATGAGATGCAATGGCAGCGATTTACGATCTGTTACACCAGCAAGGGCATTCGCCTGAAGGGGATACTAACAATGGCCTGTATATCTTCGAAACCCTGAATTCTAATCAGTTCAAGCTTATTTTCTATCCTGTAAATTAAATTTATGATCGCAGCAAATGCCGTTAAAAATAAACTAAGCGGTCCTTTTATGTGCAGCTTTGTATTTTCTGGAATGTTTTAATTTTTGTTGACAAATATATATAAATATATAAATATATCACAAATAGAACTCCCAAACAGTCCCGAAAGAAACATTGGGAAACCGACCAAAAAATCTTTAAGAAACATTGGGGAGCAAAGCGGGGGGGGATATACGAAAAATGCCAGTGACAAATTATTAGAACATTTTCTAATGAGTAAGAATCGACCTAACTGTTAGAGAACTGTTAGAGAGAACTGTTAGAGAATGTATTTATTTGACACAATGTGGTAATTGATGAATGGCTGACCTATTCAGAAATGCTAAAATAAACAACACTTATATGCACAGGAATCTAATGAACAGCCTGTTCAAAATGCCTTTCTTCTGCAAAGAACATTTAGATTAAAAAAAAAATCTGATGAGGGCAACCCCCCCCCCCCTTCACCTTCCTCTATATAATACAACGGATTTACTTCTTTCACAGTGAAAACACGATGTGTAAGATCGACAACACAATGTTTTTAGTGCTGAATCGTAGTGCATTTGACGTTTTTCGGGATACAACATATAAAACGATATTTTGAAGTACCAAATTAATTATTTCACGGGACTCTAAATTGATAAATATCAATGCTGATAGCATCAGCAATAAGCAATTTAGTCCATATATTAAAATGTTTCAATAATTAATTCATTAATTTGGCGTCACTTTCGTAATTTATGTCATTTTTGCAATTTTAACGATATTTTCGTCAATCTGGGGCGAAATATCGCCAAGTTGGCGATATATAGCTAAGTTAGTCACCAAGTTTGCTATATTTATCGCCAAGCGTTACAGACAAACAGAGACATCTTCGTATAAAAAATAATTGTTAGCATTTCGTATATATAAATGACTGTTAGCGAATTGTTAGGCGTCAAAATACAAAACTATTACTCAAAGTACCTTCTCTTGTGAATGGAACCAATCAAGATCCTCAAGAATGTTGTTTAGCAAATTCATCGCATAATATTACATATGAAAAGTTAACATATTTCACAATAGTTAAGGCTATTTTTTATTTTATGCAATTTTTCTTTTATAAAATTATTTGAAAATGTGAACTATCTCAAGAACGGGTCATTTTAGCGTTCTGAAATGCATGTCCCTCGTTTTCTAACGGAGCATTACACAAGAATTAATGATTTACGTAACATTATTGATTTTTTTATGATTTTTTCAAAATGTTATTCAAAAAGTGGAGGAAAGGGGTCTTCCGAACATTCGATTGCGTTTAAAACCAACAGGTTTCCAGTGTGCACTGATTACAATTTGTGTACCAATTTCGCTGGAAACGTTACATATGTTCGTGAGATATCGTCTCCACAGACTCAAGGACGCGCATACTAACACACACACACATATCACCTAAAAAACGATCGATTCGAGTTCAGGGATGTTTGAAACGTGCTCTGCAGTCGAAAAATTGAATTCGAATTTTCGACCCCGTCACCCAGTCACAATACTTTCTCTATACATTATACTATGAATATGGGGAAAGTAATATTACCACGTACTTTGACAAGCAGTGAAATCACCGTGTTACAAACCCTGATGATATAACATCTTGATGGGTATTTATTGTCCTCTGTATACTCATTTCGTTCGTTTCCGGTTTCGATCACTACTAATTAAACAATGACTTACAAATGGCTTAAAATTGGTTTTTTATCTTGCTCTGTTGCCTAGTTCGATAACCTAACTTTTTAAGTCTCCACAAGGAACGCTGTAATCACTTTTATGCAATCGTACGTGGTCACTGTACTATAGATAGACTAAACAAGTGCATTCATGGGGACTTTTCCTTACAAAGTTATTGGTGTTTTAAAGTCCTAGTAACCCTGTATATTCCTCTTAGCTGATTATTTCATATTTTCCTAATTTCAATACACTATAACTATACATTGAGAGGATTATTATGACCTGAATTATTATGATCTCGTATATTTTTTGAGATATTGTCTTACCAAATTGACGATGTTTACAAATTTTGCATTTTTAACATTTATAACATTAGTATCTCAAAATCTAAAAGTTCTAACTATAAACAGTAAACGAATGATTTGTTGCCCTTTGAAAGCCCTACAAGGATATATAATTTAGATTGGTATCTTGGTCTTTTAAATTTAGTGGTTATGATTCCAATACTTTATTACTTTCCTTATATACGTAATGTTTAAGGAAAGTATTGTGACAGGGTCGAAAATTCGAATTCGAGTTTTCGATGGGAGAGCACGTTTCAAGCATCCCTGATCAGGAATCGAGCATTTTTGAAGTGATGTCTGTGTGTGTGTGAAAGTATGTGTGTGTGTGTGTCAGTGAGTCTGTGGAGACGATAACTGACGAACGAATGGACCGATTCGAATGAAATTTGGTACAAAAATTACAATCCGTAAATACTGGAAGTCTATTGTTTTTATACGCAATCGAATGTTCAGAACCTCCCTAGATTTTCGAGTGAATTTTTTAAAAAATCGTCAATAAATCAAAACCTCTAATAAAGTTACGCAAATAGACATTACTTATGCAATTTTTCATTAGAAAACGATTGACATAAATTTTAGAACGCTAACATGAACCGTTCTCGAGATATTGCACATTTTTCAAAAATATTATCCAAAAATCATATAAAATAAAAAAAAAATAGTTCCTATTGAGAAACATGTTCACTTATCGTATGTAATACCATGCGATAAATTTGTGACATCATTCTTGATCTAGCTCGTTCCATTCTTGAAAAAAGATACTTTGAGTAATAATTTTGTATTTGAACGCCAATAGTCATTTATCTGCTGCAAGAATAACTTACTTCTCCGTCCATAACGCTTGGCGAGATTTTGGCGACGAATTTGGTGGAATGTCGCAAACTTGGCGACTTTTTTCGATGTTGCTAAATTAACGAAAAATTCGCCAAATGGATAAAAATGACGCTAAATCAATGAAAATCACAACTCATTGACGAAAATTCAATATCTTGGAAAGAATATAAATATCTACTATAATAATAATCTATTTTTTTTACTGTAAAAGTAGTAAATTCATTGCATTATATAAGGAAAGTCATGTGCTGCCCACATCAGATTTTTTTATTTTATTTTCATTTTGCATAGCATTATGCACGCAAAGTCATTTCGGCTCCATCGGAATAGAGGCGCAGCCAATTTTCTTTTTATCGTTTATAAATCTTATATCGTTTATAAACTGGCTCATCTGTAATAATCGCAACTGATGTGACACTCACGATTACAAAATTCTAAGTCTTAATTATACCCATCACTGGAACTTCCTATACTGCCCCTGGAATGGAAACAGATGGCTAAAACCGCGGAAAGAGACAAATAAAATGACATAGATTTACAAGCTGCGGAGAGGACAAGGGCATCCGCCTAAAGTGATGCTAACATATGGTCTGTGAATCCTCCAAGGTTTTTGCAGTCGAAATCAGTAACATTTTCCTTTTCTCCCTGTGCTGCTGTAAAAATGTGATCACAGCAAAGGCTTGTAAGAAAAACAAATTAACCTTTATTTCCTGCGCAGCTTCAAATTTTCTAGAATGTTGTGTTCTGAGTTTAAGAGGGAAAGCAAATATTATGTCATTTTTCAAACTTCTCCAGCAATACGTTGAATATATTCGAACAAATTATGTAGAATATTACGCTTATTTACATCTCAAAAACTATCTCTGACGGAAACCGGAAAAAGAAGCAAACGAAGCACAGAAATTGTAGTCTCTCCTGGAGGTCTCGCAGGGGCCAAAAATTCAGATTTTCACCAGTCCCAACCCGTTCCGACAATGTCAGTACTTAAATACTTAAACCCGGCCTGAGTGCGAAGAAATTTATAAATGAAGAATCCAAGTCTGAACCATGGGCGTCCATACAACTTTTTTTCAGAATTACGGTACAGTACCTAGAAGGAAGTTCTAGGCACTGTAGTTACGGGTTAAATTCCTATTTTATCATTCACACACACACACACACACACACACACACACACATATATATATATATATTTATATATATATATATATATATAAAATCATATTTTCTATGATTTGCTTATTACAAGATCACAGTATTTAAATTTAAAACTTAATCAAAATCATCTTAATAATATGTCATCTAATTCATATTGTGTTATTTCTTTCAAGCATCCCATTTATAATTCTATAAATTTTAGTCATCTTTTTAACAAGTTCAAACATTTAATGCTTATTGGAGATTTGAGTGTATCAAAGACAAATACAACCGGCCTTTTGGTAGATTAATATTTAATTATAATGAAATTTCACGATCTCTCTCTTTAGATCAATCAGTATTCTAAGTCAATTTTAGAAAATAAATGTGATTGTGCAGTAAAAGATTATGCTAAATTTCTCAATCCTGACCTGGGGCATATAGTTACAGGAGACTTAGGTATTGTTAAAGACATTTCGTTAAGAACCATTATGTCTTTTGGCACAAAATTCAGGTTACCCTATTGTCATAATTCTTTTAAAGTTTTAAAATCCATTAATCTTGATCTTGATAAATATATGTATTAGCTTCTAAATATATATATATATGCTATGCCTTTAGAGGCATTTAATATGTGGAAGTTTACTTTATTAGAATATATTAAAAATGCTATTAGTAGTATTAAATTGTCTAGATCCATATATAATTTTGATAATATTAAACCCTCCATTATTGATTTACAAAAATCTTTTGTTATCACCTATGTTGATAAAGCCTCTAATAATTATACTCTTATCTGTAAAAAATTTTATATACAATTTCTGTTAGATTATTTAAAAAATAAGTATTTTTAAACTTGATTTACATTCCATTAATAATATTAAATTAAAAATTATCAATATGTATAGTGATTTAAATATTAAATACAAATTTCTTAAATTTCCATATATTGTGCTTATTCCAAAATTTCATAAAAATCCCATTAAATTTCGAACAGTAACTAGTGGGCATAATACTTACTCTACTACTGCGAGTAAATTACTTCTAAATTCTTTAAATCAAATAAATGATAGTTTACGTCAATCTAGCAATAATTACTTATTCTTAATAATATTAAAGAATTAAAGAATAGATTAACATCACTTAAAAATCTAATTGGATTTCAAACTTTTTATTTTAAAGATATTTTCAATAATATCAAGATCTCTGACCTGTTTGATGTAATTTTAGCTCTATACAATGATTATATTACTAATCTTACAACTCAAGCCAGTTTTACTAATTTTCCTAAACTTCTTCACTTTGTTATTTTCAATAATTATATTTTTCAAGGAAATAAATTATACCTACAAGTCTCAGGAGTTCCAAAGGGTGGCTGCAGTAGCAGTATGTTAGCTAAGTTATATCATTTTGAACAGTCTTTTACATCAATAGATTATACAATATACAGATATGTTGATGATCTGATTTGCTTAGTACATACTGAAAATTCTGTCATTAATATTGATTTCTATCCTGATAATTTGGAATTAATTCCTAATGAAGCTACTATTAGTAAAAATATTAAATTTTTGGATTTAAATCTATTTGTTGAACCTTCTAATAGAATTGTTACTAATTTATATGATAAAAAAGACTCTTTTAATTTTAAAATTAATAAAATTTTACCATTTAATTCCTGCAACTCTTTTCTATTGTTTAGAAATATAATTCTTAATCAGCTTTTTAGAATATATAGATTATCTGATAAAAAATTCCATGCTTTACATATTGATAATTTAAAAATTACCAGGAATTTATATAAATATCCCTCTTATTTTGTAAATGGTATAGTTAAAAAATTTAGAATAGCTGGATTTTCTTGAATTTTATTTATTTAATATTGCTTTAAATTTTAGCCTGACTTCTCCCTTCTCTTGTTTTAATTATATTTTATTTATACATCCACTTAGACATTAGCCTTTCTATTATTGCTCCTCTTGATGATATATTATCTCTTGTACATGTCTTTTCGCATTACTGTTATTTATTTCTTACGCATGGCAACAGTATATCTTATTCCTTTGTGAATGGCAACACTTGTCACTTCTTTCTGTGTTCCCGTGCTTACTAGACTAGTGTGTTTTTTCTGTCAGTTTTTTTTTTATATCCATTTTTCCTTTTATTTTTATTTTTTATGTATATCGTCCAAGTAGAATTAACTTATAGATATAATCTATCTATTTCTTCAGAAACATACATTATAAAAAACTTGGACATGATTACGATTTTTGTAGAAGTGAACAATTCATGATTTAGGCTTAGAGCCGCCTCCACGTGTATAGCGTTTGTGCTTGATTTCGTTTGTTATTTTTTTTTTCGATTCCATACCTTTGTATTTTGATACTTTTCATTGATTTGTTGATTCGATTTTTATTTTATTTATTTGTTTTTATTTTTTTCCATTTGCTTGAAGATTTATTGCTTCATACTTTTATTTCGTAAGCCTGTTAGATAGTTGAATTTTCGTGTTACAGCTTCTCACTTTTCTTTCACTGGACCTCCAAAACTTTTTTTTTTATATATATTTCAAGTATTACATATATATATATATATATATATATATATATATATATGTAATATTTCACTTGAATAGTCCAAGGAAGATACAATTTAAGTTATAAAAATCTATTATTCGATATTACTATAAATAAAGATAATTACGTGTTCTGGACGACTCCTGATCGTCGACCAGTTCGAACCAAATCTGTGTTGCCATCTGCGCAGTTCTTTACAAGTGCAAAACACATTTTCATCAGAGGATATGAAGCATGTGACTGCTATCTTAGCGATTTAGGCTTTAAAAATGTGATTGGGAATGCAATTTCAATGAGAACGTTTACATAGGTTTAAGTTCAGTACCCATATATGGTATGATCGAGGAAGTGTCTGTAGACTTGTTAATATGAGTGGCGTGGGATAGAATTTAATGTAGTTGCAATATGTGCTGGACATGAGATAGGAATTTGAAATAATAAGATAACTGTGAAAGAAAAGAGCGTGTAATTGGGAATGGCTTAAAATTTCTGTATTATATATATATATATATATATATATATATATATATATATATATATATATATATATATATATATATATATATATATACATATATATATATATATATATATATATATATACGTATATGTGTGTGTGTGTGTGATTGATAAAATAGGAACTTAAACCCGTAAGAAACTACGCATCTTTAATATCAATATTGTCTTGTGTGTTCCAAAAACTATTTTGCAAACAATTTCGAAGGAACAACCAGAGAATTACAATAAATAAATAGACTGTCACGTGGGAATACATTTTTACATATTTTCCATAACTTCACATGTTACAGCATAGAAAGTAAAAAAAAAATGTATTAAAATAAACAATACATTTAAATTCCGATAAGAGAGTGATGATATTTACTTAAAATTCAATCACCATTGCTTTCAGAATATTGCATAAAATGAATGTTGGTGAAACAAGTTGTTTTGACTTAGGTTTTATGACGTTTTGATAACTAAACTCTTAAAGAACCACTTTTTATAACCAGATTGTTATTTTTCCTACATAGTGTAACGTATAGGAGAAAGTAGTGTGACGGGGTGAAAAATTGGAATTCGTGTTTTTGACTGAAGATCACGTTTCAATCATCCCCGAACTCGAATCGAACGTTTTTGAGATCATGTCTTCCTTCTCGCTCTCTCTCTCTGTCTCTCTGTGTGTGTGTGTGTGTACATGTATGAGTCTGTGGACGTGATATCTCGTGAATGAATGGAGCATCATTCCCAGAGGATCTAGTTCGTTCCATTCACGACAGAAAATGAGTTGGCAATAATTTTTTAATATAGTCATTTATAAAAAGTGTATGTGTGTCCGTGAGTCTGCGGACGAGATATTTATTCCACGAATGAATGATGCGTTTCGCATATAATTTGGTACGACTATCACGATCAATGAATACTGGAACTCTATTGATTTTTAACGCAATCGAATGCTCAGAAAATAACCCCCCCCCCCCTCCATTTTAAGTGAATTTTTGAAAAAATCATTAAAAAATTAGCATCTTCAATTTTGATAAATAAATCACCATTTCAGAAGTAATTTTTCATTAGAAAACGTTTGATACAAGCTTAAGAACATTGGCACGAACCGTTTTCGAAATAAGATGACATTTTCAAATAAATATTTTAAATTGTTTTAAAAAAAACTCATGGTTTTCTATATTAGTAAATAAATAATTGTTCCATACATAATTTTTCATTAGGACACGAGTGAGGACACAAACTTTAGAATGCTAACATGCCTCATTCTCAAAATATTACACGTTTTTCAAATAAATTTATCAAAAAAATTACATAAAATTAAACATGAAATAAACACATCGCCACATATGGTATTTTCGAGAGGGGGATGTGCCAAATACATTAATTCCATTTCACTAAAACACGCTAATTTTGATACTGGTCGCTGCACTAGGAGCGCAATAAAAAAGGAAAAAGAAAAAAAAATGGGGGTTAACCAAATACGTTATTTTTATTTCTCCAAATACAATGTCTCCAAACTTCTGGATTCCTGGGGGAGGGGGGGAGGACCCCCCAGAACCCCTTGGAGACGCCATTTTCAGTAGTATAGAAACACGCCGATTTCGATACATGTCAGTGCACTGTGAGCTCAGTAGCGTCGCCAGAAAAACAATATTATAGGGAGATTACCAAATACATTTTTCCTCCTTTCTCCAAACATCATTTCTCTGAACTTCAATAGGTTTCGGTAGTTTCCTGTGGGGAACGAGGACGGGTTATGACCCTAAACCCCTTTCCCTTCGCAACGCCATTGCCTGTACTGGTTGATACACTGAGAATGCAGTAACGTCGCCATATTTTTTTTCTTTTTGGGCCGGGGAGAGTGCGGGGGAGTGTGTCAAGTATAGTGTCTAAAATGTTAAATTGTCAAAGAAAAAAGGTGTAATATTTTTTACGCAAATTAATATTAAGTTGATTTCGAGACTTTCTAAAATTTGTGTAGCGGGGGAGGGGGGGGGGATATCTGCATGTTCATATATAGGCAGTGATGAGTGATGTTCCGTTCTCCCAGGGCCACTCATTGTGGATCCCCCTACAAACATTTATCCCCATTATTTGACTTTCAACTCTTTCTCGACTTTTCACGTCTTCCCTTCCCTCAAAAATAAAGAAATTGGGAGCCCCGGGCTCCCCTCTGACATAAAGGCTTCCAGTGCTGTCGACAGAATTTTCAAGCCCCTATACAGTAAATGAGCAGGCTCGCCTTCTACCCCCCTATTTTACACGTTATCGACCTTTTTCTATAAACTGCTCATTCGGTCTTGGCCCTCGACCCTCCCGGGCCTCAACCATCCTAACGTAATTATGATGGTTGCGTCTGAACCCATGACCGATGCATTCTGCCCCCTCCCCCCATGAGAAGATCGCGATCTACAGCGCAACATGGGCGCCCATAGGAGAAGGCAAGAGGGGGCACTGAGCACTTGCCCTCCCCCATGGATGTTCAAGGTCACAAAGGTGGCCATCGAGCTAGTCGACGTTGTTCTTCTAATCCTTGAGTTTGCTTCACTAACATCAGTGGCTTACCCCCTCCTGAAAACAGTTCTATGGGCATCCATGCTGTGGAACTCCGCATGTATTTGATTCCATTGTCAATACACAGGGTGTTCCAAAAAGATTGAAACGCTCTTTAATTCTTTAGCTGTTAGAGATAAGTGAGCAATATAAATTGCAAAAATGTTGAAAGTGAGGTAGAAAATAAGACTACGTGAATGAAATAGTCCTCTCATTAATTTTCAAAAAGTTACACTTTTTAAATTTTTATAGGATCCCCTTAGACAAATTTGGTCAATCACAAAATTTTTACCACTGCTTTATATGATCTCTGTCTGTGTAATGCCTTATTTAGATGCATTTGTGATAAAAAAAGTTGACACATATTAAAGTATTTTGATCTAAACAATTTCCATCGTCAATTTGCTTATGACCCCTATTTTCACTGATGAAACAGCATTTCACACGATATGGAAAAGTGGCATAACTCAGATTTTTGCCTTTATCATAATTCAGTTGACTTTAAAGATACAGATGCGCGGTTTTTTTTTTTTTCTAATGATCTTGTTGCAATATAAATAAATTTTTTCTGATTGACCGAATTTGTCTAAGGGGGTCGTATAAAAATTTAAAAAGTGTAACTTTTTGAACATGAATGGGAGAACTACTTCATTAACGCAGTCTTATTTCCTACCTTACTTTCATAATTTTTGCAATTTACATTGCCCACTTACCTCCAACAGGTAAAGAATTAAAGCGCGTTTCAATCTTTTTAGAACACTCTGTATACTCTAATCAGTAGGTCCGCAACATTTTAGCATCTGCGAGCATCAATATATGATAATTTTTTTCCCGAGAGAACCAATAAGAAGCATTTGTACAACAGTCAATATACACTTTGACAATCGGAGGTTGCAGATTTTTCCACTAGCCACTCGAGCATGGGTAAATTCTCTCTTCTCCTAAGATCTAGTGGAACAACATATAGTTTTAAATTTTATTATAAATTACGGATTGAAATCATTACGTCTATGAAACAACTTCTAAATATTTTTATAAATTAATAAAAGTACTTGAATTTAAAATATATATAGTTCCCCAGTGAAATGAAAATAGATAGTTTAGTTAGACCTTTATAGTATTTTGAAAACTATAAATATTTTAATAAATTACCTATTGAATGTATCATATTTATTTTATTATACATACATATACCTATATTTTTCATTATACGGATCCATTTAGAAAAAATCTGATGTGAGCAAGCAGCACATGACTTTCGCTACTGACTCAAATTCATTTTCTATTTCTTATTTCTTTCTTATAATTCATTAAATTAAGTTTAATTGTACATAAAACCACGGACAATTATTTCAAATTACACTGAATTTGCAGTTTTATTTCAATTTTCGTCTTCATTTGGGGACTGGGCGTATTTTCAAAGTTAACCAAAATATCTCGAGAAGGGTTAGTCCTCGAGTTATGGGGTTGGTGTTATTATTTACGTCGTCAAAATTTACACATAAAGCAAGAGTTTAATTGATACATTCGAGCATATGTAGTCTTATATTTTAGATTTTGAAGATTTTTTTCGATCCATTTTACAGAAAAAGGCAAGTTATTTCTTTCCGAATTGTGTCAAAATCTAATCAGCACCAGGGTAACCCACAGGTGACTTATCTACCAAATTTTGTAAAATTTGGTCAATTAGTTCTTCCAGCTTTGTGAATGCATACATTGCACAGATAGACACATACACACACACAGACGTCATGCTAAAAACTAGAGCTCCTACAATACAGGCTAACTTTTCAAGCATAGTCAGGTTTCTGTAAATACATGGGTTACCTCATTTGGCGGTTTAGCACGTGCTATAAATATTGATTTTTACACGCATTTGTTAACGTTAACAAATTTACAATTGGGTTATTAACACTTCCAACATAGTTGGAAAGTGGTTATGGCTTTGTTCATTCTGTCTGTCTGTCTGTTTATCCGTTAGTACGATAACTGCCGTAAAAATGACTTTATCAAAATAAAATTTTAGTATGTTGTTCAAACGGTCTGTGGGACGTATGGGAATGTAAATGAATAACATCACCCAATTAGTTTTAGATTGAACCCGGGTTGAAAAAATGAAATACATTGAACCCTATGGGACCTAATTTTTCAAATATTTTTTAAGCAAAGTTAAAATTCACAAACTGCTTCAAAAGTTTTAGGAAGTATTCAAATTATCCCATAAAATAAATAAAAAAAAATTTCAAATATATTCAGTAGTTTTTTCAATAAAAATTAAAATAATATTTACACCCTTTATATGAGAGCCAACGACCCTACCGTGCTGAAAACACCGGTTCTCGTTAGATCACCGAAGTTAAGCAGCATCGGGCGCGGTTAGTACTTGGATGGGTGACCACCTGGGAACACCGCGTGCTGTTGGCACATTTCGGCCGCGGTAGCCCGGTGGTTTGCGCGCTGGATTTGCACGCTGCCACAACTGCCGTCGTGTTCATGCAGAGTACGATCACGTTAAACATGTGGGTCCATAAGGCCTTCCGAGAGGTTGGTGGTAGGGGAAGGGGGGTACGGTCCCTGTGGATGCCTCCCCCACTGGGTTCCGGTCTAAATTGGGTGGCACTTCCCGGCCGTCCAAACAATTACCTTACACCTTTCTGGTAGGTCGGACGGTCTGGGTCTCAACAACAACACCCTTTATATGAAGAAATCACGTGACCATTATATGAAGAAATCACGTGACCCACTTCAAAATAAAATATGGCATTCATCTTGTGTCAAAATCGTGATTTTTAAAGTTCTTTTTAATTTATATTTAGTGTTGCATCCATCCTAAAACCGCTTTATTTTTGCTTAAATTCTGTGCATCTACATACTGAAACAACGCAATTACAATATATTTGAGTTTAAATAATCATCAAACTTTGATTATTTCTACAGCGAAGCCTAGTTATCCTTATGGAGAATATAAACACCAAAAGATGTAGAATGAGTTGTATAAGAATTGCTGCATTTCTTTAACGCAAAATTATTTAGCTCATAGAGTCTGCAATAGCTGATATGAATAAAACATTCATTGATTTCACATAAAGAAGCAAACATTCTTTCGATGAAGTTTTAAGCATAGAGTTAAATTACTTGTACCTCCATAATTTTAAGCTTTTAAATTAAATAAATTATTATAGTATTGTGATGAATGAAAGGAATGGAAAAAAGTTTATGAATGAAATGCTGCTTTTATATTGAGAGTCAGGCAAATTATATTTTGATGACGTCATTTGAATAAAGTTCATTTGTTTTCGATAAAGTTTTCAAATATAATAAATCACTGTAGTATTATGATAATTTTAAAAATATTACCGAGGAATGTATCGCATTTTAGAGCATTGAATCCTATGTAACCTAATTTTTCAAACATTTTTTTAGCGAATTTAAAATTAACAAATTGCTTCGAAAGTTTTAGAAAATATTCAAATTATCCCATAAAAATATGAAAAAAATTTCAGTAAAATATATTCGGTAGTTTTTTTAAATAAAAATTAAAATAATAATTACAACCATATTATATGAAGAGATCACGTGACCCACTTCAAAATAAAATATGGCATCGATCTTGTGTCAGAATTGTGATTTTTAAAGTTCTTTTTAATTTATATTTAGGGTATGTGTAGAGTTAAATTACGTTTAACTCCATGGCTTCAAGTTTTTAAATAAAATAAATTATTGTAATATTGTGATGAATGAAAAGAATGGAATAAAAGTGTATGAATGAAATATTTACAGCTTTTACATTGAAAGCCAAGCGATTTATATTTCAATGACGTCATTTGAATAAAGTTCATTTTTCGATGAAGTTTTAAGTTTTCAAATGTAATAAATTATTGTATTATTGTAATAATTTTGAAATATCACCGCAGAATGGATCGCATTTTATATATGTTTAAATAAAATTGCATTTCAGTTGGAAAGTGTTTCATAATCAATGTTTTATGCATGATTAATCTTTCTTGTTATAAATATGAAATAGATTGGAGTAACATTTGTAACTTCACGAGGCGTATTAACAAGAATCAAATATATGATTCGCACTCTATAAGCAGATTAACAAATAAGGAGTGAAATAGATGGATAATTTGTTTTTCCTTTTTTGCAAAAATTCAGTCTTATTAAAATTCATGAAATGCTATTTATATTTATATTTCATATCTGTTACAGTTTCAATATTATATAGATAAAATTATGGTCTTATTATGAGCTCAGAAGACCTTGAATTATACGAAACACCTGTAATTAATCGATAACACCCGACTATTTATGAGCCATTTTTACTTTCCCTGCAATACATGGTAATGTATAGGGAAAGTATTGAAATCATGCCGAAAATCGCAACTCGAGTTTTCGACGGATCTACACGTTTCGAGACCTCTAGAATACGAAGAAACTATTTTTAGAGGGGAGGTCTGTGTGTGTGTGTGTCTGTCTGTCTGTCTGTCTGTGCAATGAATGTATCCATTCTAACTCAAAAACTAATGGACCCAATTTCATAGAATTTGGGAAGTCACTTGGATGTGACCCTGGTGCTGATTAGTTTTTGGTACGATTCGTAAAAACAGAAACCGCCTTTTTTGAGAAATGGCCCGTAAAATTTTCATTTATCCGCTCTAGCTAAAATACTGATTTACCAAATTCCACAAAATTTGGTAGATAAGTTACTTGTTGGATACTCTGCTGATTAGAATTTGGTACGATTCTAAAAAGAAGAACCCGCCTTTTTTTACGAAATAGTCCACCAAAATTTCATGCATCCACCCTAGATAAAATACTGATTGACCAAATTTCGCAATATTTTGTAGATAAGTTACTTGTGGGACACTCTGGTGCTGATTAGATTTTGGTACGATTCGGAAAAGAACAACCTGCCTTTTTTTACGAAATGGCCCGCCAAAATCGCCAAAATCTGAAAAAAAAAGACTACGTATGCTGAAATTTATCAATTAAATTATTGTTTTATACGCAATTTTTGACGAGGAATATAACACACTCCATTATACTTTAGGACTAACCGTTCTCAAGATATTTGAGATTTTTTGCATTTCTGTTACGCCGCTATCGGAAAAATGTCCAATTACCAAATAAAAACAAAAATTGAATTAAAAATGCAAATTTAGTGCTATTTGGTGCAGTTAAACTCAATCTAATGAATTATTAAAGAAATAAAGAAAATATGAATTTAAGTCTGCAGGGAAAGTCATGTGCTGCCCACAGATTTTTTTATTCGCTCTTCGTTTCTGGGAAAGCGACATAACCTAAAACATTTTCATGTATGTTTCGAGCAATTCAGTGCAGAATACTCACCAAAAATTATTTCGATAGTAGTTCCTGAAATGAAAATACGAATAGAGCTGATGATAATGCCTTTTCTCTCTCCGGCCTCGGTGGGCTTCAATATGCTTGACGAGTCAGCTCGTATATAGAGGAGCGTTACTAAAAACAGTTTTGCAGCTAAGTGGATATACATTGCACAGATAGACAGACAGACACACACACACACACACACACACACACACACACACAGACGTCGCGCTAAAAACAGTTTTGCAGCTAAGTAGATACGTACATTGCACACATAGACAGATACACACACATACACCACGCTAAAAATAGTTTTTTCGGGTTCTAGAGTGCTCGAAAAGTGTAGATCCGACGAAAACTCGAGTTGCAATTTTCAACACGCTTCCAATACTTTCCCTACAGAGAAAGTAAAATGATATATATGTAATATCTACGACACAGTGTTTTTAACGTTGAATTGAACATTTGGCGCTTTTCCTGATAACAACGCATGTAAAACTATTTCGAAGTACCCAATTGTATTTCGCGAACTCTAAACTGACAATTATCAATATTGATAGCGACACACACACAGACGTCGCGCTAAAAACAGTTTTGCAGCTAAGTAGATACGTACATTGCACACATAGACAGATACACACACATACACCACGCTAAAAATAGTTTTTTCGGGTTCTAGAGTGCTCGAAAAGTGTAGATCCGACGAAAACTCGAGTTGCAATTTTCAACACGCTTCCAATACTTTCCCTACAGAGAAAGTAAAATGATATATATGTAATATCTACGACACAGTGTTTTTAACGTTGAATTGAACATTTGGCGCTTTTCCTGATAACAACTCATGTAAAACTATTTCGAAGTACCCAATTGTATTTCGCGAACTCTAAACTGACAATTATCAATATTGATAGCATCCACAATAAGCGATAGAGTCCATACTAAAAAACCATTTAAATAATTTATTCATCAACCTACGTCGTTTCCGTTAATTTAGCGTCATTTTTGCAATTTTGACTATATTTTCATAAATCTAGAATGGAATATCGTCAAGTTGGCGATATTTTACTAATCGTGCCGCCGCGTTAGTCAAATTTATCACAAAGGGTTACACACAGACGAAGACAAAAGCTTTTCTTACAAAGTGCGATATCTTAAGAACTGTTCATACTAGTCCACAAACTCACAGACACACAGAGGGAGAGACAGAGAGAAAGATAAACCAACTCAAAAACGTTCGAATCGAGTTCAGGGATGCTTGAAACGTGCTCTTCTGTCAAAAATTCGAATTCGAATTTTCAACTCAGTCATAATACTTTCCCTATATATCATGCTGTGCTTATAGGGAAAGTAAAAATTTGATGTGGGCTGCCTAATGACTTTACTTCCTTCACAACGAAATAATGATGTACAAGACACACGGCCAATGTTCTTGACACTGGATCAACATCACTTAAATTTAAATTGGGCAGACCCTTGCTGCCCCCCAACCGGGAATCGAACCCTGGATCTCCGAACTGGCCAGCCGACGCTGTACCGTTGAGCTATTGGAACGAAATTGCAAGCTCTTACCGTCTAATTGAACTTTGCAACTTTTGGCAACTTTTTAATTAATTGGAATGAATTATATGACATACTCGCGTGCAAAATTCTCATCAAAATGCAATTGACATTTAATAACTTGTGAAACAAATGAATACAGGCGAATTCATGGGAGTCAAAATACAAAACTATTAACAAAAAGTAACTCTCGTGAATAGAACTAATTAGATGAGAATGATAAATGATGCTGACAGATTTTTTGCATAATATTGCATATAAAATGTGAACTTATATTTGATGATACTACTGTTTTAATTTCAAGAAATTTTTTAATAAATGTATTTGAAAAGCATGAAATATCTCAAAAAAGGGTTGAAGTTTAAGTCATTCGTTTAAAGTTTAAGTCATTCCTTTCTCATGAAAAAATAAGTATGAAATGATTATTTAGTTAACGGTATTGAAGGTCGGAATGTTTAAATGGCTTTATTTCGAAAATTTACTCGAAGATCGTGTAATATCTCTATGAAAACGATTCGTGCTAGCATTCAAAAATATGTATCTTTCGTTTTCTAATGAAAAATTAAGTATCAAAATTTTTATCATTATTGAAAGTCCTGATTACAACTTTCCCTATATACATAGTATAATGTATAGTAAAAGTATTGTGACCAAGCATCCCTGAACTCGAATTGAACGGTTTTGAAATGATGTCTTTCTGTGTGTGTGTGTGGAGAAGATATCTCACAAACTAATAGAGCGTTTCAAATAAAATTTTATACGAAACTTACAATCAATGAATACTGGGAACCTATTGATTTTAAACGCAATTAAATGCTTGGAACACCCCCAAATTTTCGGATGAATTTTTGAAAAATTCATTTAAAAATCCAAAGTTTCAATAATGTTACTTAAATAATCATTTCTTGAGTAATTTTTTATTTGAATACGATTGACATACATTTAAGAGTACTAGCATGAATTTTTTTTTCGAGATATTGTACTTTTTTACAAATAAATTTATCAAAACTCACATAAAATTAAAACAAATATTAAATTTGTAAATATGTTCAATTTTTATGTGTAATATTATGCAACGTGTAATATTATGTGTAGTATTTATGTGTAATATTATGTGTGTAATATTCGTCAACAGTCATTCTACTATAAGAATGACCTATTTCTTCATCCGTAACGCTTGGCAAAATTATGGCGATGAATTGGTTGGAATATCGCTAATTTGGCGATTTTTTTAAAATGTTGTCAAATTTGTAAAAATGACACTAAATTAATGAAAATGACGACTAATTGATGAAAATGCAATATCTTGGATGAAATAGTTTAGTATTTTGACGCCTACCAATTTGCCAACAGTATTTTTTATATACGAAATGCTCTTCTCGCCGTTTGCCTGTAATGCTTGGCGACAAATTTGGCTAACTTAATAACTCATTTAACGAAATGTCGCAAATTTGGCGATATTTTGACTTATATTGACGAAAATATCGTCAAAATTGTAAAAATGACGCTATATTAATGATACGATGAATTAATTATTTAAATATTTTAACATATGGACTATGTTGCCTTTTGCGGATGCTATCAATACAAGCAATTGTCAATTTAGAGTAGCGTCAAATATAAATTAATCGTGTACTTCGGAATAGTGATAACATGTTATCATCCGGAAAAGTGCTTCACTCAATAAGTCTCCGGTCTGACACATATATGGCAACACAACACTGTTGACAGACCCATATGATTGCTGGATAGTACCAACCTTCAAACGACACGTGTCAAAATTTCATGACATTCTGACAGTTAGTTTATAGGTTACAGTGGTTTTAGTGACCCCAGTTTTGTAATTTTCAAAACAAGGGATAAAAAAGAATTTCGTGCGTTGATTAAACATTGTTTTTTGATGGCGAAAAGGGCTGTTGAAGCCAAACAGTAGCTTGATAAGCGTTATGGAGACTCTGCATCACGGAAATCAACTATTGTTGACTGGTATGCTGAATTTAAACGCGGTTGCACAAACACCGATGATGCTGAACGAACGCTCTGGTGGCCCAAAATCGGCAGTTCTTCCGGAAAACAAAAAAAAAGTCCACAAAACAGTTTTGAAAGACCGTAAAGTGAAGTTGCGAGAGATAGCTGACACCTTAAAGATATCAGAATGTAGTGTGTTTACAATTTTACACCAAAATTTGAGTATGCGTAAGTTGCTTTCGAAGTGGGTGCCGCGTTTGCTTCCACCGGACCAAAAACAACAACACGTCGACGATTCAGAGAGCTGTTTGGAGCTGTTCAAGCGAGATAAGAAGGATTTCTTGCATCGGTATGTAACAATGGATGAAACATGGATCTATTACTACACACCTGAATCAAAAAGATCGTCAGCTGAGTGGACAGCAGCCGATGAAAGTCATTCAAAGCGACCAAAAACCCAAAAGTCAGCTGGCAAAGTTTTGGCATCCGTATTTTGGGACGCGCATGGTATTTTGTTCATCGACTATCTTGAGAAAGGTAAAACTATCAATAGCGAATATTACATGGCATTATTGGATCGATTGAGTGTAGAAATCAAGAAAAAATGGCCTCACATGCAAAAGAAAAAAGTGATATTCCACCAAGACAATGCCCCGTGTCACAAGTCGATGAAAACGATGGTTAAATTATATAAATTACGCTTCGAATTGCTCCCTCACCCACCGTACTCTCCAGATCTGGCCCCCAGCGACTACTGGCTTTTTGCAGACATTAAAAAGATGCTCCAGGGAAAGAAATTTGGCTCAAATGAAGAAGTGATTGCCGAAACTGAGGCCTATTTTGAGAGCAAAGACAAATCGTTCTACAAAAAAGGCATCGAAAAGTTAGAGGAGCGTTGGAATGAATGTATCACTCTTGAAGGAGAGTATGTTGATGAATAAAGTCGAATTTCTAAAAAAAAATTGTTTTTCTTAGTTAGACCGGAGACTTATTTAGTGGGCCTTGTACATCATTTTTTCATTGTGAAAGAAGTAAATTCATTGCATTATATTGGGAAAGTCATGTGCGGCCCACATCAACATTTTTAATGATTTTTCAAAAATCATTCAAAATTGGGGGGGGGGATGGCCGGGGGGCGCCTCCTGATCATTCGATCGCGTTTAAAATCGATGGGGTTTTCCATCATTCGATCACGTTTGAAATCGATGGGGTTTTCCATCATTCGATCACGTTTAAAATGGATGGGGTTTTCCATCATTCGATCGCGTTTGAAATCGATGGTGTTTTCCATCATTTGATCACGTTTAAAATCGATGGGGGTTTTCTATCATTCGATCACGTTTGAAATTGATGGGATTTTCCATTATTCATGGATTGTCATAATCGTTGCGAATTATTATCGAAACTCTTCCTCCTTTCATAAGATATCGCATCCACAGGATTACACACACACACACACACTAACATTCATAATCACATACACAGGGCCGGCTCTACCATTAGACCAACTAGGCGGCCGCTTAGGGCGCAGAAATCCTTAGAATTAGTGGAAAATTTTCCTTTTATTACGTTTAAGAAAAAAACATAATATGAGGAATATATAATAGTTCATCGTTCACAATAGTGTATAGTTAATTATTAATTCATAAAACACTAAAACACATTTTTAAACAGCAAAAATACTGTTAAATTTAGTTCATTTTGGATCTTACATATATTTCTATTTCATTTTCAAATGAAGCTCTGACTGATAAAAAAACGATCTTCTGAAGTGCAGTGCCGCACATGAAAAGCATAAAAAAACAGGAAGTAAGCAAACAAGAGGGGATTTTCCTGAAATACCTTCGTACACGGTAAACAAATGATAAACATAAATATAACTGTATTGAAATCAGCGTCAGGGAAGCTGAGTGTGATGTTCCTATTACAAATGATATACTCAGGAACTTCACACATTGGAGAACTCTCTTCTGAAAACTACACACAGGACAAACAGTATGTCAAGAAATATAAGAGTACTGCAAGGTCTGCAAATGAAGATGGAGTTGTGACTAAATTGAATAACAGTGACCCTGTCAAACGACCCTACTGTTGCAGATATAATTTGCAATAGCATATAGTACAACATGGAATACATCAGGATTTTTTATCCAATGGCAGGCAGTTTTGAATTAAACCCATTTAACCACAAAACAAGCAGTTTTTGTTTTCGTTGTTAGAAAAAAATTGTGTATCTTTTCTACAGAAAAGGGGTTCAAAAGACTGCAAGAAATTTGGAATAATTATTTCTCCACCAGCAGAACTCGCGCGCTTTGCCCACTGCACCTGCTTGCTCTTGTCTGGGCTCTGTAAAACTGGGATCAAATCTTTTCAGGTTTGTAATTGTGATAAACAATAAAACAACTTCGGCACTTGTACTTAAAAATTCTCTCAAACTTTTAAAAATGAAATCACACTAAACAGGTTTGTTTCCTCCAAGAAAACTTCCTCTAAACAATATAGGGTTTCATATTTGCTATGAAAGTTTGTGTACATTTGATGGAATGGAACATTTTCTGTTATGGAAGAAGTACACCACAACTACAGTGCCTAGAATACCATAGGTATTCCAGTCACTGTACCACAACTATGCGTGAGAAACAGGAACTCGCACACTTTATGAAAAGTTATTAGCTTCTACGGGGCATAATTCAATTTAGCGGGGTAATAATACAAAAGACGGCATTTTCTTACAAAATAGCAAAAAAAAATAGTCAAACTTTGAGAGGCTATTTCTTCAGATCCAGGGAGTAATTGGAAAAATGGATTTCATATTTGGTTTCAACCTGGTCAAATAAGTATACATGAATTTATGTAGTGTGGGTTTATATACATGAGTTATAAGTATACATGAGACATTTGATGATAGAAGCCTAACAAGTTCGTTTGTAAATATTTGCCGAATTGAAGCCCTTGCTAGTGTAATTTGTAAGTTCAAGTTTGTGGCATCCCTTTTTACATGATGCATCATCCATTTTTGAATCAATCTTATAAACAAACTACTACAAGTTGCTAAAATTTAGAAAGAGTAATTTAAAAAAGTTTTTTTGATTAGAATGCGAAGGTATCACTCCATATACTTGCCAAAAATTGAAATCGTGCCACTTTTCCTTTTTTGGATATAGCAATATAAATATGAAATTTTACAAATTATGGATATTTCAGTGAATTTTCAAATTTTTTTATGTGTGAAGAAATTTGTTTATGGATTCGATTAAAGCAAAGTGAGATTTGATGTGCATATAATGTAAACTTTTATGACACGTCTTTAACTTTATCTGTTTCGTTGTTTGATTTTAAGCAAAATATTGTGGTAACATAACAAGCTGTTTATGCCAAGTAACCTTTAGGTTAGTAGTCCCCTTATAAGATTCTGAAGTAAAAGGTTTAAATATGCGTTGTGTTGCCAATAGTGGAGATTTTGCATTATACTGCGTGTCGTTTAGTTCAAAATGATTTGTTTGCCAAAATATTTGGCTTTGTATTTGCGATAGTCAATTGAAAATTCAAATACAGTTGCGACTTATTCTTGCAACTTTAAATAAATTTAGCAGTTTTAAGTTTTGTGGTTTTACTGGTTCTGTAAACACATGTTCTTAAAAATCGAAGTTCATATTTATTTGGAGTGGATATTGGAGGGGGGGGGGGGTGCAAGTAGTTCGTCTTGCCTAGGGTTCAAATTAGTCTGAAACCAGCCCTGCACAGTGCACACACACAGAGACACCCCTTCCGAAACGTTCAACTTGTGCTCAGGGATACTTTTAAAACGTGATCTTTCAAGAACTTAAATTCGAATTTAAGACTCCGTGACAACCCTTTCCATTTTCATTGTTCTATAATATACGTATGGAAAGTAATATCAAAAGCTTTTATTCCATACTCAATTTATGTTTCTTCCATTGACTTCTTAAATTTAGTTTCATAAAGCACTAACAGATGGCGCTAGTAGTCTGTAGATCGGATATCAAAATTTGCAAATCTACCTCAGACATCTGATTTTTTTCGTTCTACTTCTTGCATTTTCATTATTGCGGTGAATGGGAGTAAGGAAGCAAATCGAAGTGTTGATGTGGTATGAGCACTGTTAGTAAAAGGCAAAAATCGCGTCGTCGTTTAGCTGCATATAGTTTTTTATCCAACATATCTCTGGATGGCACGCACAGAGATACTAAAATTGGAATTTATAATCTCAGTTTGCAAGCTGATTTTGTAAAATGTCACGTTGCGGTAAAAACAGTAAACTCGGTTCAGCCGGCAAACAGAAATAATATACGAAAACCTGCTCTGCAAAATGATGGACTCAACAGAAATGCAGTTAGCGAAGAAAAGCTGCAAGTTTCCTGTCAAAACACCGGAACTAGCCCTCGAGAGCGGTATGTTTATACTTAGTTCCGAAACTGTCAGAGTGCTATTTTTAATTTTCGGTTTATTGTGCATGGATTTTCCTTTTCTGACTTCCTTTACTTCATAAGTTAATTTGATCGTTTATAGATTGTGACAAAACACTAAGCAGTGTAATTTTATATTTTTTTAAATACATAAAAATTGTTGTTTATTAATATTTATTTATTGATTTTAATTGCTTTTATTTTTTTATGCTTTTATATTGTTTTAATGCTTAGTTTGAGTAATTTTAATTTTTAAATGTTGCAGAAGATTGGCTTTTTTTATTTTATATAATTTTGATTGGCCTTCATTTCTTATTGTTTTGTTTTCATGTTAGCTAATAAAGGGATTAAATTTAATGACAATGGGTACAGAATTTAATATTCACTGTCTCCCATTTTAAAAATTGCAAAATAAATATTTAAATATTGTCAAATATAAAGTATTAAGAAAGTAAAATTTTCATATCAGAATTGAGTATCGCTGACTTTTTGTGTCTTATATTTGGGACTTTTTATAAATCATCAACATAAGATGTGAGGCCTTGCGACTAGATGAAACAGTAGTGCCCAAGTATTGATCCAATTGATTTTTCAGGTGGATTATTAGACCATATCTGTGAAACATGACCACCAGACCCCGTCCCCTCTTGGGCACTACTTTCACTATTATTTGATCAGGACAATAAGTTCAACATAACCTCAAAATTTTGTTTGATCATAAATCTAAGTCAGTGGTTTATAACCTTTTTTTTTTCTCCTGTCTAAACATTTTAAGCATATTTATTTTGCAATGTTCAATATTGATGAGTTCCATTTTACAACTCGTAAAATATTTTTTCAACCCAAATTTGGGTTATGAGCCTGACAGTGGTTGGAAAGCAGTGGTCTGAACTTTTTCTGATTGTGATCGTTTCATTCACTTATTATTCTCATACACCGCATGTCTATAAAAGTGGAGAGATGCATCTGATATTAAATATCAACCTATAAGTATGACCGAAAGATTGGTCTGTCTGTAACAAAAATATACTGTATTACTCCTATCTTACTACTGTGGGTGAAAATTCACCCATGATGTATATTGCAAAAATACCTTTGTTTACCTTGTAGATATTTTCATTTTAATTGGAACAAATGGTAGAATAATTTGTTTAAATAAGTTTAAAATTAAATAATGCTTTTTAATTATTTATATATAAGGTCTGTAATATATATCTTATATATCTGTCTGTAACAAAAATATACTGTATTACTCCTATCTTGCTACTGTGGGTGAAAATTCACCCATGATGTATATTGCAAAAATACCTTTGTTTACCTTGTAGATATTTTCATTTTAATTGGAACAAATAGTAGAATAATTTGTTTAAATAAGTTTAAAATTAAATAATGCTTTTTAATTATTTATATATAAGGCAGTAGTCATTAAATGCTGTTAACATTAATTAGAACTATTAAAAATGTCAGAAATTAATATTTTATTATGTAAAGTCGTTAACGATAAACTCATTTCCCCAGTTGAATGGTTCTTGATGAATGTGCTCTTTTTTCATCTCATTCACTTGCATGTAGGGTAAAGACAGTCTTTACCCTTCATAGTCACTAGGTATCTAAACCCAGAAAGGAATGTAAGCCCCACCTAAAAAGATTTTAATCTTGACCCTACCCCTTCACGAATACCAGTACAGTGACTATACTTGACGAACACCTACCTAATCTGCTCTTCTGCATAATGGGGCAGGCGCATGTGACATCACTTTATCGTCCCCAAATGCATACGCATACTATGTATTGAAATACATTATCAAAATTGGGTTATTCTTAATTTTTACTTTAAATTTTATATATTCAATTGATTTCAATATGGTGCATTGCTGTTGTGCCTATGACTGCTCAAATCATCAAGGCAGTGGTATCAGTTTTTATTGTGATTCAGAAATACTTTAAAACATGTTCTTCCGTTGAAAACTCATTCAAATGTTCAACCCTGTCAAAATACTTTCCCTACACATACATTATGTATGTAGGGAAAGTATAACTTATATGTTCCAATAACTTTTATTATAATTATCGATTTTCTCATAATTGTGTACTGTAAATTGTATGGGTACAAATGCTGGATGAATGAATCATTAAAGAATACTTTTTAGAGCAATATCAAAACATTAACAAATTCTTAAAAGAAAAGTTTTATCAGTCCCTCCCAATAGTTAAGGTAATGGTATGCTTGATATAAATTAAAACAAAACATTTTCTTTCCAAATATCTTTGCATAAAGAAGATCATTAGAAGTACAATCCATTATCAAAGGTATGAATAGTAAGCATTTTAAAGAAAATATTGTGAACTATCTCAAGTTCTGTTGGCCACAAAAATCTTCAAACCTATTATATTTAATAAAATTATACATAATAGCTAATCTTTAGTTCATTAATATTTGAATATTGTAACTAATTGAATTTAGCAATTTTGGATTAGCTATAATTGTATTACAACCAACTAATTACAGAAATATATATTACATAAATGATAGTATAAGTTCTGATCTGCTGTCACAAACTGATATGCCAAGAGAGACTTGTAATTTTTTAAACAATCTGCAGAAAAGTCTTAAGTGCATGCTGTTAAAAAATTAAATACATTTGGGTATTCTATATTTGGCTAGAAACCTAAATTACTCAACCACTCGTTAGCACGAATCATATATGGACCTGGTAAGGAATATACTGATCCACTATGACTTGTAAATTTCAATTTTTCTACATAGTGCTCTTTTGTTGCAAGATCCAAACAATTAGCATAATCTGGAAAGACATAAGAATTTTATGCATTATCGTGGTCATCCAAAGATATTTTGGTACCTTTTTCTTTCTGAAATTTGAAAAAAATGCAAGCAAGCAATGTTAATTCCAATTGGCACTACCCACCCAAACACTAGACAAAGCAGAGTTGTTTACATCCGTGCAGAGTTGTTTACATCCGTGCGCCTGCCCTATAAGTGAATATTAAATTTAAAAAATTCTCTGAAGGTTTGCATCAAATCTGTGTGATTTTCGAGTGCAATACTTATGAAACAATAATGGCACATTTAAAATCTAAACGATATCTCTAAAACTCATGACGTTAGAATGTTATATTTTAAAACCGTGCTCCTCTAACGCACAAAATGTCTAAGAGATATTTTTACAGCTGCTGACTCGAGAATGATTTTACTTTAAAATGGCAACATTTCGACCAATTTTCGACTTTAAACATTCATAACTTTTAAACTATCATTTGAATTTTAAAAAAATCTTTCCGAGATACATCGTCCCATGAGTTAAACTTCCCGTGTACGGAATTGTAAATATGTAAAAACGGAAACATAAAAAATTTGCGGGCTAAAAAGCATTGTTCATTGTTTAAATTGATTAAAAAGTTGCCACATGATTATCAGTAAGCATTAATATGCAGATATAAATATTAATATATAAATATATATATATATATATATATATATATATATATATACAGGTCTCAAAAAGATTGAAACACACTTTAATTCTTTACCTGTTGGAGATAAGTGGGCAATGTAAATTGCAAAAATGTTGAAAGTAAGGTAGGAAATAAGACTACATTAATGAAATAGTCCTCCCATTAATTTTCAATAAAATTACACTTTTTAAATTTTGAAATGACCCCCTTAGACAAATTTGGTCAATCAGAAATTTTTTATTTTTAATGCAACAAGATCATTAAAAAAACCCTCATATCTGTATCTTTAAAATCAACTGAATTATGATAAAGGAAAAAATCTGACTTATGCCACTTTTCCGTACCTGTTTCATCAGTGAAAATAGGGATCATAAACAAATTGATAATGTTAATTGTTTAGATCAAAAATATGTTAATATGTGTCAAAATTTTTTATCACAAATGCATCTAAATAAAGCATTACATAGACAGAGATCATATAAAACAGTGGTACTCACTACGTGGTTGGGTGTCCTATGTATTATCATCCGGTTTTATCATTTTTGTAATATGTCACAAATTTACATTTCTAATTTGATATATGGACCCCATTCACAATGTTCAATTTTCAATTAAATATTACTCACTCAATTTTAAAGATACAGATATTTGGGTTTTTTTAATGATTTTGTTGCATTAAAAATAAAAATTTTCTGATTGACCAAATTTGTCTAAAGGGATCATATAAAAATTTAAAAAGTGTAACTTTTTGAAAATTAATGGGAGGACTATTTCATTAACATAGTCTTATTTCCTATCCTACTTTCAACATTTTTGCAATTTACATTGCCCACTTATCTCCAACAGGTAAAGAATTAAAGCTTGTTTCAATCTTTTTGGGACACCCTGCATATATATATTTATTGAAAAGTAGCACCATCTGATTGATGCCTTAAGTAAAATAAAGTTCGATCATAATATAGTAGCCATATAATGACATTTTAAAAATAACAAAAGCGCCAAAAATTAACCCCATTATTTATATTGTAAATGCCATAACACTTTGTGTCGAATTCGACGCGTTTTAATCATTTTAAAACTACACTGTGTACTTAAAATTGTTCATTAAATACATCAATGCATTAGACACAAAATTTTTAGTCCATAAAAACATATTAAATCCATTTTAGTTGCTGATCAGTAAATCAGATCATAACGCAAAAGTTGAAATTGCTGATAATATTGTTAAATTAGCAGAATTTTATTCACTGCCATCAAATATTGAAGGTAAGGTTACATTATGGCATCAATTCCTATTTTCTTCAAAGAAAAAACCCCACTGTGCTTGCTCTTGCTCTTTGTAATGAGAATCTTTTTCCGACGGTTCATTATCTTCTAATTATTCAATCCACATTACCTGTGACTACATGATGTAATGAGCTTTCATTTTCAACTCCCAAACTTTTTAAGACTTATTTAAGAAATTTCATTTCTGAAGATAGACTAAATGGTATTGCTTTAATGTATATACATAATGATAATGTAACTGAAGAGGATTTAAATAATCTTTGAGAAAAACCAAGGAAAATTAATTTAAGATTAAAATAAAATAGCAATCAATAATATTGTAAAGAAAATACCTAGATTTATTATGTCTGTCATTATTACTTTATTTACCTTTGTTAGTAAAAGATATGAAATACAGAGATATGGTGATTTAATTATTTTTAATTTTATATACAAAAAGAGTTATGAAATATTTTCATTCCTTCAACCAATGTGATATGATTTAAATTTTTAAGCAAAAATGTTTCCTCATTTAGCATTTCAAAAAACATTTCAAATATTTGTTCTTAAAATTAGAGCATTTGGAAAGTTGACACTCCCCCCCCCCCCCCCCCCCCCCCCCCCCACAGCCACCCAGAAAAAATTTCTTGCTGCGCCACTGGTCGATACTATACCTGTGTGTCAAGTTTCAGCCTTCTAGATCACCAAAGAACTTCTGTGGAGTCTGGAAAAACTTTTTGACTCCCTATTTTGTCTGATCTCCTGTGGAGAAATGAAATCCATTATATTCTGGGAATATATATGCTAAGTTTCAGGCTTCTAGATCAGTGCAATCGCCAAGGAATGGAGAGGAGTTTCGTACCCATCCCCCAGGAACCCATTGAATTTCGAAGAAATGATATATGGAGAAATGGAAAACAAAATATTTGGTTACCCTTACCATCTCCTATCTCCCTCATAATTTTTCTTTTTCAGAGAACTCTACTGTTCTACATCAAAAGGGGATGTAGGCTTCTGAGGAGTGGGGGTCTGCCCCGTGGACGATAATATAAGTGTGCAAAAAATCAGCCATCTAACTCCCCAGGCGTTTTATTTCTGAGAGGTCTAGGATCCTCCCCCGCATTTTCTTGCCCCCCTCCCCTCCCCGGGTACCTGGGCATAATCAAAAGCTAGTTCTGTAAAAGTAAGATTCTGTTCCGTAGTCTATGCTATATAAGTGTACAAAGATTCAGTCTTCTACATTACCAGTAAGCTTTTGAAGGGTCTATAAAGACATATACGTTGTAGACATATAATCTGAACTTTTACTGTAAATTTCACCTGCTCGTATATTTTAATTGAAATTTGATATAGTGAACCCTTGTCTATAATGAACCTTACTGTCGATCCCGCGAGGATTTGTTAGATCGGAAAGAAGCATGTGTGTCACACTTCAGACATGTGTAGATAGATCTATTGTCGAAGTTTTATTATCTTACTTAATAAATGAAGATGTCTGTAACGGGAAATCTAAACTTCGTACGACCATAAAATTTGGTACACAGATACTTCGGGACCGGAATAGGTGCACATCGGCGTTATTTTTTTTTAATTTCGAATTAATATTTTAGTTATTTTATATGTTTGAATCTCCTCTGCGATCGCTAAAAACACAATAAAACGCGTGGAGAAAAATGCGGCTCGAATTTCCTTCAAGGCACGGTGGCGAAATCATTGACAGGCGCCCCGTCACGAAACTGGGAATTCTAGACGAATGTCGCTTCGGTAGTAGGATGCAAAACTCAAGAGTTTTACAAATAGAGATTTGAATTTTGAAATATGAGATTGTAACAGTAATATCACAGATTACTTTAGAAAAGAAAATTCCAGAAAATTCCTTGAACCCATCGGTTGATAAATTATACATTTTTTATTCGAAGCATGTCTTTGACTTTTTTTTTAAACGAATTTCCCTGGCTATTACAAGTTTCTGGGTTTTTTTCGAGGTAGAAACGGACCGGGTTCTAGATACCACTCATTTTGTCTTGATAACCACTCATTTTGTCGTAGGGAAGTGGATATTTTGGAGTGTACTGAAGCAGTTGCATGTGAATTTCCACGGAATCGCCTGTTACATGAGCGGTTGAATATACGGTTAATTGTGATTCTTATATTTTTTGTCTTTGCGGAGAGGACGTGCGATTTGATTCTTGAAATTATCGGATCAAAGCCATTTTAAATTGTGCCCGAAGCACAATGGACAATTCCGATTTTTTTTTAAAAAAATCTTAAAACCAATTGATATTTATAGAGATTTTTTTCTGATTTCAAATATCCAAGCGAAAATCTCTTAAAATAATTATTTATGTAAATATCAAGAAAGGAAAAAGCGCAAAATCTACTCAAGCACAAAACGGCCCGTGATTGGCTGTGACGTCACAATACCTGTTCGACCTGTGATGCAACATTCTACTATGTGCTGTTTCTACTGAGATATTTGCAAGTAGTTGGCGTTTAATTTTGTTTACAATTTGTTTATAATTATTTTACCCATTTGTTCTTGGTCTGCTTGAGTTTGTTCCTTATTTTATTTTATTGTAAACATGGATTCTGGTTTTGTTAAAGGGCAATCAGACAATTTGCCTAAGATCGATTTTACTGTGATGGCGCTCTCTTTCAGAAATAATAAATATTTTGTGACAGATGAAACTCGAGATGTAAACTTGATACCCTTTTCTTGAATGCTTATAATAATAATGATAGTAATAATTATTATTATTATGTGAATTACATTTATATGTTTAAGGTATCTGTGGTGGAAATCGAGCATTACAAAAAAAATGCAAGCACTTTGGACGCCAATTTCTCCGAACGTGATAGATAAAAATGTACATATTTTTTTCTTGCTTCGTTGGTCCAAATTATGAATATATGAAATAATTTTAATACTTTGGAACTTTTTTAGAAAACACTTAAAGCGTCTATCCAAGCAAGTGATTTTTTAATTTTTCCTACTTTCACTCAAACTTCAAAAGATAGATATAAATAGTAAGCGACAAAAATATATATTAGTAAATTTAGTTTCTGAATCTAATTTTTGAGAAAAAAAAGAGCTAATATATTGAACCTTACTGACTTAGTTTTCGAGTAATCGTCTTGACAAGTTGAAGAAGATTGAAAAATTTTCATTTTACAAGTTTGTAATGCTTATATCTCAAAAACTAAAAGTGCTAACTATGAACAATAAGCAAGATTTGTAGCTCTTCTAAAGTCTTGCAAGTGTATATATAATTGAGTTTTGGATCGAGTGATTCTAATTTCGATAGCTTAGTTTTTAACCTGGATTTTTCAATAGCTGGGAAAGTTGCAATATTTAAAATATCACAATTGCTGCAGCTCAGTGTCCTTACTTACTTCTAGGGTTGGTCATTTTGCCAGGACAGTGGCAAAAACTGGAAAAAATGGCTGGATTTAAAAAAATGTACAAAAAGAACAATATAATTTTATACATAATATAATTGAGACTTAAATCAGAATATTAATTAGTTATTTCATTAATATTATTTTGTTTAATTAAAATGATAAAACATATTGAAACATTAATTGATTAATAAGAAGTTGTGAAATCAATCTTCATTTTATCCTTATTTGAACCTCTAGATATAACTTTTATGAATAATTTATAGAAGTAATCTTTTAAATTTCCTAAAAAAAAACATGGACCTGATAAAGTGATTAAGACTGTCGATGATGATAAATGGTGGAGAAGTATAGCAAGAGCATGTGATATTTCTAAAGACTTTTGCAAGTTACTTGCGCATCTCTAAACATGCCCTTCAAGCAGTGCTGCAATAGAGAGATTCTCTAATTTTTCATTTGTGCATTCAAAGATTTGAAACAGGTTGGGAATAGGTAGTGTTTCGAAACTTGTTTATTGCTATGCAATGTTGAAAAAACAAAATATGTGCTCTGATGTAGGAAATTCAATTGAATTTGATGAAATTTAATTATTTTATGTGTAATTCTTTTCATAACTAAAGTTATAATTTAATATGAGCTATACTTTTTTTTTTAATATTTATATTATATAGTAATTAATATACTTTGTATCTTCAAATTAACTATTGTTCTGATTCTGATAGATAGCAAAATTCGTATTATTACTCAGACTTTGTTAAAAATTAACTGAAATATAAGAATTAGTTGTTTAATAGTTATGACTGTTTAAACCGAAGTCAGTGAGTTATTTTACTCTCTCCTTTCTCATGTTCTGAATTCATAATATTAACTAAAAATCTGATGTGGGCAGCACATGACTTTCCCTGCAGACATATATTCACGTTCTCTTTATTTTAATTAAATTTATTTCACTTTTAATTCAATTTTCGGTCTCATTCGGTAACCGGACTTAATTTCAAAGGTGGCGTAGAAAAAATACGAAAAACTAAAATATCTCGAGAACGGCTAGTCCTTGTGTAATGGGGTTGGTCTTATTCTTTTCGTCGTTAAAAAATACGTATTAAACGAGCATTCATTGGATATATTTGAGTATACCTAGTTCTTTAATTTAGATTTTGACGATTTTTGCGGGCCATTCTGCCAAAAAAGGCAGGTTATTTTTTTCCGAATCGTACCAAAATCTAATAAGCACCAGAGTAACCCAGAAATGTGACTCATCTACCGAATTTTGTGAAATTCGGTCCATTAGTTTTTCAGTTAGAGTGGATACAAGCTTTTGCGGGCCATTTCGCAAAAATAGGCGGGTTCTTTTATCCCGAATCTTACTCAAAACTAATCAGCACCAGACTCGCCTACAAGTGACTTACCTACCAAATTTTGTGAAATTCGGTCCATTAGTTTTTTAGTTACAGTGGATACAAAATCTGCACAGACACACAGACGTCACGCTAAAAATGGTTTTTTCGTATTCTAGAGGTCTCGAAACGTGTAGATCCGTCGAAAACTCGAGTTGTGATTTTTGGTATGATTCCAATACTTTCCCTATACATTACCATGTATTGCAGGGAAAGTAAAAAAGTATTTTACTAAAACAATACAAACTTAATAGCATCCGTAACGAACACTCTAATGACAGTGGTGAATTTTGTTTACAATCTGGCTTCCTGCGCTTCACATAATTTTTCACGAAAAACATTTTTTTGGCACAGATATAAATATTTTATCTGAGGATGTAAAACTAGCAGTCGGGCACATTGGAGCGATACAATACTTATAACTATTCGGAAGTTTGGGACTGAAGAAACAATTATAATTATCGGAACTTTCCGAATATAACCAAACTTATGCATCAATTCTCCAATGACGGGAGTCGCGGAAAAACATTGTGATGTCACATTCCGTGCGCGCCAAAATGGACCGTTTTCCCGCCACAGTCAGAAAGGCTAACTTTGACTGCTAATAAAACATGAAATACAGCTCGGAGAACAAAAATTTTCATACCGTTGTCCGTTTTGAAACATTTTGAATCGAATAAAAAAAATCTGATGTGGGCAGCACATGACTTTCCCTGCAGACTTATATCCACGTTCTCTTTATTTTAATTAAATTTATTTCACTTTTAATTCAATTTTGGTTCTCATTGAGTAACCGGACTTATAAAGGTGGCGTAGAGAAAAACTAAAATATCTCGAGAACGGCTAGTCCTAGTGTAATGGGGTTGGTCTTATTCTTTTCGTCGTTAATAATTACGTATTAAACGAGCATTTAATGGATATATTTGAGTATACCTAGTTCTTTAGTTTAGATTTTGACAATTTTTCCGGGCCATTTTGCAAAAAAAGGCAGGTTATTTTTTTTCGAATCGTACCAAAATCTAATCAGCATCAAGGTAACTCACAAGTGAGTCATCTATCGAATTTTGTGAAATTCGGTCCATTAGTTTTTCAGTTAGAGTGGATACAAGCTTTTGCGGACCATTTCGCAAACAAACACACTCCCTATATATGATAATGTATAGGGAAAGTATTGGAATCATGTCGAAAATCGCAACTCGAGTTTTCGACGGATCTACACGTTTCGAGACCTCTAGAATACGAAAAAACTATTTTTAGCGTGACGTCTGTGTACTTGTCTGTCTGTCTGTCTGTCTGTGCAGATTTTGTATCCATTCTAACTAAAAAACTAATTGACCGAATTTCATAAAATTTGGTAGGTAAGTCACTTGTGGGCGAATCTGGTGCTGATTAGTTTTGGGTACGATTCGGATAAAAGAACCCGCATTTTTTTGCAAAACGGCCCACAAAAGTTTGTATCCACTCTAGCTGAAAATCTAATGGACCGAATTTCACAAAATTTAGTAGATAAGTCGCTTGTGGGTCACCCTGGTGCTGATTAGATTTTGGTACGAGACGGGAAAAATAGCCTGCCGTTTTTTGCAAAATGGCCCGCAAAACTCGACAAAATCTAAAATAAAAAAATACGTATGCTGAAATATACCCATTAAATGCTTGTTTAATACGTAATTTTTAACGAAGAAAAGAATAAGACCAACCCCATTACACTAGGACTAGCCGTTCTCGAGATGTTTTTGTTTTTTCGTTTTTTCTCTACGCCACCTTTGAAAATGAGTCCAGTTACCAAATGAGAACGAAAATTAAATTAATAGTGAATTAAATTTAATTAAAGTAAAGAGAATGTGTATATAAGTCTGCAGGGAAAGTCATGTGCTGCCCACATCAGATTTTTTTTTTATTGTTGTTACTAAGTTGTTGTTGTTGAAACCCAGACCAGAAAGGTGTAAGGTAACTGTTTGGACGGTCGGGAAGTGCCACCCAATTTAGACCGGAACCCAGTTGGGGAGGCATCCACAGGACCCTCCTTCCGTACCCTCCTTCCCCTACCACCAACCTCTCGGAAGGACTTTCGGACCCACATGTTTAACGTGATCGTACTCCGCATGAACACGGCGGTAGTTTTGGCAGTGGTGGAATCGAACCCAGCCATACCGAGTGCAACTCCAGCGCGCTAACCAATGGGCTACCGCGCCCCTTGTTGTTACTAAGTGTCATTACTAAGTGTTGTCACATAAGACGCCATTTCAAGAATTTCTAGGGTGCAGGGGGGACAGAATTTCTTTGGATTAATGTTTCAATGGTGGAATTTTGTTCAGGCAAGGAAAATTCTTAGAAACATACTTTAGAAATCCTTGTGGATACAGCCCCCCCCCCCCCTACATGGCGCGCCAGAAAGTGCACGCAATTTTTCTTTCGGCGAACTGTGAAAAATAATTTCGACGACATATCTACCCGTATAGAATTATTGACGTACAAAAATATATTAAAAAGTTCCCGAAGATACGAGCCCTACAGCAAATTAACGATCGGACGTAAACTAATAAATCTTCCGTAATCTGCCATCGATCCAATAGCGTGCTTGCATGCCAAGTCGGAGAATTCTGATGCAGGTCGAAAGTGAGACGCGGAAAGTAATATAGAGCAAGTATTTACCACTAATTTTATATCCAAAATTGAGCACAAAAGTTTTGCATAACATACGCAGACAGATTGTGTGAACCCGGATAAAAATTTCGGGAAAATGTTGTATAACCTCTACTATATTATTGTTTAGGGCAGTGGCTTTCTACACCTTTTTGAGTCCACGGCTCTCTTGACCAATTACATGTTTCAGTCGCTCCCCTGTGGCTGCGTGAAGTCGTTATAAATAACGTTCAGTAAAAACATAAGGAGAATGATAATAATCACTTCCACCCTGACCTGACTATCATTCAAGTCGCCCCAGGGCGCCGGTTTAAAACCACTGGTTTAGAACGTTGATATCCTTTCGGAGTTTTAGTGTGTTTTCCATTGCTAGAAACCCTGGGGATAACATCTCACTCTGAACTCTCACTTTGACCTCGCGGTTTCTACGAGAGTGTCAAAAACCATCTCTGATTGTCTACTTTGACTTGACAGACAGCTCGTCAACTATTAATCACTTTATGTCCACACCTTCTTTACGTACACTGATGGGATGTGAACGTCGACCACCTTTCGGATCGAAGTGCCGATACCCTTAATTACTTCACGGGATCATCAGAAGTTACCTTACACCTTTCTGGTAGGTCGGACGGTCTCAAGGTACTTTAGGACGGTCTGGGTCTCAACGGGATCATCAGAAAAAACCACAACTATTTAGGTCCAACCCATCTAAGAACGATCTTTGGACCGTTTTGGTAAAAAATGTACGGTATCAATTATATAGGATATCTATGCCTAAAGTCTCATTCGCTCCCCCCCCCCCCCCCCGGCCAAAAAGTCCTGAAAGACTACCGGTTCACGATCCAACCGCTGTTTGGGTGAATGCAATCAATTAAGTGTTTAATCATTAAAGGCAAATTAAAAAATAAGATGACGGGCGCATAATAAATTCCAAACCAGACTATGGATTCTGTTATCTATATAATAAAAGGCAATGTCTGTGTGTGTGTGTCTGTCTGTCTTATACACTATACGTTCAGCGACCGCGCGTCGGAGAGCTACGAAATTTGGCAATCGGAGACCCGGGGGGGGGGGGGGGGGACACGCGAAAACGGATTTTTCAAATTTTAATTATGTGTATTGTTATTTAATATTTTATGCGATTTCGACCGTTTTTTGCCCTTTTTTCTCCACGATCCAGACGTCGTAGGAAAAAACAAATCACACCACCGGAAAGAGCACACAATTGCGAGTAAAAATATATCAATTTCAAATCTCAATTTCAATTTCTAATATTTTTTAAAGATTTTAAAACAAAAGTCACTATTGGCTCAAGAAAACGATTTTTGGTTTTTAAATTCTCGCATAGTAAAAAGAATTTCGACTAATAATTTACATTTTTAGAAAGGTCAAACATCTGACATTCTTAGAAGTCCAATCTGGTCAAGAAATATTCCGTATTGCCCACAGGATCGGGATTTTAAGAGTTTCCCAATTTCAATTTCTCGGCATTCCGCTAAAGCATTTCTTGACCGGCGTTTCTCCCCCGCAGAAGGACGGAAGGTGGTGGGTGGGGATGTCAAGGCGGAGGTGACGTCACGGTTCTGAATAGAGCTCCTCTACTACATATACTAGGTATCTCTCTTCTAAGATGTATATAGAGGTGCCTTAGTTCTGAATATGCATAGCGATGGGTAGGACAATAAAAACCGAATTAGTGTTTGCTTTCCGTTTCCCGCGCTTCCGGTTTTAAATGAATTAAGAGCTCAGCATATGTGTTGTAGAAATTATTATATTTATATTTTTAATGATGGAACGATATGGATTTTTTAAATGGTTATTTTAATTTTTGGATATTTTAAATAGATATTTTAATTTTATAGATATTTTAATTTTATGGATATTTTAAATGATGGAACAATGGAACGATGGAATGAGGATGGTGAAATTAAGAGCTTAGCATATGGTCATTTTAAATTGTAAATTAGCGCGCGGGAAGTTAGCGGTAGGCCCGGGTTCGATTCCCGCCACTGCCAAAACTGCCGCCGTGTTCACGCAAAAATACGATCACGTTAAACATGTGGATCCGTAAGTCCTTCCGAGAGGTTGGTGGTAGGGGAAGGAGGGTACGGTCCCTGTGGATGCCTCCCCCACTGGGTTCTCGTCTAAATTGGATGAATAAAAAGATAGTTATGGAGATTGTCGCGGAGGGCGAAGTAGCCCAGTGGTTAGCGCGCGGGAATTGCACGCGGTAGGCCCGGGTTCGATTCCCAAAATTACCGCCATGTTCACGCGGAGTACGATGACGTTAAACATGTGGGTCTGCTGTAAGTCCTTCCGAGAGGTTAGTGGTAGGGGAAGGAGGGTACGGTCCCTGTGGATGCCTCCCCACTGGGTTCCTGTCTAAATTGGGTGAATAAAAAAAAAGTTATGGAGATTGTCGCCGAGGGCGCGGCAGCCCAGTGGTTAGCGATTCCCGCCACTGCCTAAACTGCTGCCGTGTTCAGGCGGAGTACGATCACGTTAAACATGTGGGTCCGTAAGTCTTTCCGAGAGGTTGGTGGTAAGGGATGGAGGGTACAGTCCCTGTGGATTCCTCCCCCACTGGGTTCCGGTCTAAATTGGGTGAATAAAGTTATGGAGATTGTCGCGGTGGGCGCTGTAGCCCAGTGGTTAGCTCGAGGGAATTGCACTCGGTAGGCCCGGGTTCGATTCCCGCCACTGCCGAAACTGCCGCCGTGTTCACGCGGAGTACGATCATGTTAAACATGTGGGACCGTAAGTCCTTCCGAGAGGTTGGTGATAGGTGAAGGAGGGTACGGTCCCTGTGGATACCTCCCCCACTGGGTTCCGGTCTAAATTGGGTGGCACTTCCTGGCCGTCCAAACACTTACCTTACACCTTTCTGGTAGGTCGCGTCAGCGAGTTTGCCACGGTCAGAATTTTCAAGGGTAGCGAACAGGCTGGTCGCCAAAGGCGACTAGTTTGCAATAAAAGTACATTTCAAATTTTAGGAAACGTCCCTACCACGCCACGGTACAATAGCCCCCCTCCTCCAATCAGGGTTGGAGATATCAGCACAGTCTCCAAACTTTTTGATCCTACCTTATATATATTATATAATTTCGACGACACTCTTGGAAGCCGAAAATATCCTTGTAACAACTTTCATGGGTGTATGTCGCTTAGATTTTCCACTTCAGACAAACAGACATTGCCACATACCACATATCCCTCCGTCGTTTTCTTACAGAACGAATATGCTGATTCTTTTCGCCTCATTGAATAGGATTGAATAATCATTGACATCTCAAGTGGTTTTTAAATACATTTAATATCATACGTGTGCCGATTATTATTTTTGTTGATTAAAATTAATATTGTCAAAAATGCATTTTACTTTAAATTAATTATTTATTAGTATATTAATTATACATGTAATCTGTTCTAACTTACTGCTGTGTACATTGCGTTGGTGGCCGCAAAACCCACCTATTTCTGTGCTTAACGGGATACTAAGTTAACAAACTAAAAATTAAGGTTAATAGTAAAGGAACAAACATTTATTTATCACATACTCAATTTACACTCTTTAGTTTTACAAATTAAATAAATATCACACATAGTGGAATACATCTCAATGGTAGTTCGGGGGGTGTAATGCCAGATGAATTGATATTTGGTTGGAGCACGTGGTGGGATGCATTAATTAGCTTTCCCTTAAAAACACAAATTTAGACAAAGCGGTTATCCTCATATAGTTTAATTGTACGGTACCTGATCTTCTTTCATATAACTTGGGTAACACCGATGCTTTGTCACACTTTACACTTGCAATACCAGATGAACATGAGCTCTCCTTCGAATTCCTATATCAGAGACGCACACACAACTCTTAACTCTGCTACCGTCGCTTCTTCTTGACTAGTCTAACTCCAACAGCCTGCCTTGACCAATTCTGACTCCCACTTCGAGCAACTCTCACTTATATCCCTTTTTCGGTCGGCGGTCCACGTGCTGAAATCTAGAGCTGAGGGCTAATCCGTAGACATGGCGTCGCCGTCTCGGTTGCCGCCAAACGGCTTAACGTGGTATGTAAACATGGGCGTGGTATGTAAGATATGGGGCCACCTGTATATTATCGCCCATCTGCTTAGCGTGGGGATAATCCGCCCGCATTCCTGGTTCCATTATTTTTTAATCCTTCCAAATATTTATTACTTTACATTTCTGGCATTACATTCTCACCCCCCCGCGAAAAAAAAAGTCCAAAAGTTACTCTCCCACAGTTTCACCCCAGTGGTAAGAAATTAAGTTCACAATGGTTCCTCGCAAACACATAAGTTCATCCATCGTGAGAAAGGCTGAGTTCCACTTTTTAGCCTCGAACAACTCATAGCTTTGATAGTTCTTTGTAGTTTCTTGATAGTTCCCTGTCAAGTTAGTCCATTATTCATAATTGACATAATGTACCATAAATTACATGAGGATTACCAACATTCACATTATTATTAAATTGTAAATTTTGATATATATTATTTGCAATGCATAATTTTCATTTCTCCTTTTACATAATTATTTACATACCACATATCATTACATAACAGCATTCATTACTTTATTATTATTATACATTTTCTTGTTATCATTTCATTTTGTAACATATTGTAGGAGTGCAACTATCAACTTCCGATTCTTGGTTATGGTTGAATTCCATACCACCATATTATTTATAAATTACTTTGTTATTTCACTTTTTTTTTTTTTTTTTTTTTTTTTTTTTTTTTTTTTTTTTTTTTTTTTAACTTGCCATATATGTAATGTCAGAAATACATAACATACTTTTTGAAATATACTTATATCCACAATTTAAAACATATACATATACACTCAATTATCACTTTCTATTTATGACATTAATTACAAACTTTTTACATATTTTTCATATTCTTTGTTTTATGAAATTACTATTTACAACAATTCGAGGGCGAAAATTATACCCTCTGGCATTATAACAAACCTCATCATCATTTCTATTATTTTCACAGTTTAATTGCTTTTCTTTAGTGACCTTCCCTTCCTTAATCTGACTTTGATCATTATTTCTAATCACTTTCTCATTTTGATTTTTTTCTTTGTCCTGTGTGTGTGTGTGGTTTGATTCGCTTTCGTCACTATCTTTCAAATATTGTTTTCGCTCCGCTGCCATGTATAGTTTATTTATGTGCACTTTATAAGTTTTATTTTCATCACTTTTAAGACATATTATAACATTATTATTTCGGACTAATTTCGTAATTCTAAATGGTCCATCATATCGATCCTCTAATACCCTTGGTTTTAGGAACTTTTTTAGGTACACTGTCGCTCCTATAAATATATCGTTTTTTCTCAGTATTTTATATTTCTTTATTTGTTTGTCATTTATCAGCTTTTGTTGTTCCGATGCGTCTTTCACGACTTTATCTATATTTTTTAAATGCTGTGCCACATAATTTTTATAATTATTTACATCACTATACATTATATCTATTTCTTCCTTACTTGGTATGTTTGTTTGTTTAATATTTTCAAATGGCAATGATAAATCTCTAAGATAGAACAGGAATGAAGGCTCAAATCCTGTATTACTGTTAATAGTGTTATTCACATAAAACTTAAACCATTTTAAAGATTCATCCCATTCAAACGTAGTCTTTGACAAACACATTATACATTGTTTCATGTCTCTGTGTATTCTTTCACAACGACCTAAAGAACTTGGGAAATAAACCGAACTGTATCGCCTTTCAATATTTAATGCATTTGTAAAATCTATGTATTCTTTACTTTTAAAAATTTGAGCATTATCGCTTTGAATAATAATTGGAACTCCATAAGTTGTCACGAAGTTTGTTAGCTTATTCACTATTGTTTTAGCAGTAATGTCTCTGACTGCATAGGCCTCAAAGTATCGTGAAAACATGTCTACAATTGTAATTACAAAATTATTTCCTCCATTACTGCGCGGTAGTTTTCCTACGCAATCCAGTTGTAAATATATTCCTGGTTTTAATATTTCTGGCATAGCCTGAAGTCTGGCTGGTGGTATATTTTTGTGTTTTACTAATAAGCATTGATTACAAGACTTACAAAAATTTTCCACGTCTTGGAAAGCCCCTATCCAAAAATATTTTCTTGAAAGTAATTGGTATGTCTTTTTTACTCCGAAATGAGGGAAATGTGCTATCTCTATTATCTTTCCCTTTAGCGAGTGCGGTATTACAATCTTATTCTCATTTATTTTCCTATACGTTTGTCTTTTATTTTCCTTCTTTACCATTAACAGTTTATTTTGGCTATCAATATAGTATACCTTGTTATTGTGATATCGGTTTCTTCCTTTTTGTAATTCCTCTCTAATTTTACTTAATTTTTCATCTACCATTTGTTGCTCTAATATTTTCTCCACATTTATCTCATCATTTTTAATTAAAGTATTTACATATTTGATTTGATTATCATTGTCAAATACATATCTCGAGCAATAATCACTTGCGTTATTTTCACCTTTTTGATATTTGAATTTAAAATCATACTGACTTATGTCAATTAGCCACCTCGATATGATATTTGGCATTTTATCTAATTTTATGTGGTACATAAGGGATTTTGCGTCACTCAGCAAGGTGAAACTCCTTCCGAACAGATATTCTCTGAAGTGTTGGAAGGATGCGTGTATAGCTAGCAATTCTAGCTTTATTGCAGGATAACGCTTCTCTGCCGGGTTCACAGGTCTTGAATAAAATTCGATAACATGATCGACTCCATTTACCTTTTGCATCAAAATACTACTAATTCCCTTACCTGAGCCATCCGTAGTTAAGACAAACGGGTTTACTTCATCAGGCTGTCTTACAACTGGTTCTTTAAAAATTGCATTTTTTAATTTTTCAAAAGCTTTTCTACATTCATTATTCCACTCGAACCTAACATTCTTTTTTGTCAAATTTACCAACGGTTCTGCAATTTGTGCATAATTTTTTATCAGACCTCTAAAATAGTTTGTTGTCCCAAGAAAGCTTTTTACTTGTTTAACCGTTTGGGGTTGTTTGAAATTTTGCACTTTTGCACAGTTTTTTATTGATGGGCTTATACCATTCGCATTTACTTTATATCCTAAAAATTCAATTTGCGATTTGCATATCTGTAACTTCGCCGGGTCGAGTGTTAAATTATTTTCTTTCAATCTTTGGAAAACAATTTTGATTTTCTCTAACATTTCGTCGTTATTTTGTGCGCATATGACTAAGTCATCTAAGTAAAAGTATATTTTTAACTCTGATAGATCTCCTAACACTTTGTTCATTAAAAGTTGAAAATATGCTCCTGAGTTTTTAAGACCAAACGGAATTCTTTTAGGATTAAAATTTCCCATAAAAGTTGTGAACGTTAAGGCCTTTCTATCTTGTTTTCTTAGTTCGATCTGAAAAAACGCCGCCTTCAAATCCATAACTGTATAAATTTTACTACCAGCGATATTTTGTAATATATCCTTCACCTTTGGTAAGTTTATTGGCAAAAGTGGTAAATACGCGTTTATGGCCCTATAATCAATAGCAAGTCTATATTTAGGTTCTTCATTTGGTTTACTTGGTTTCTTTACAAGAATAATGGGACTAGCGTACGTGCTTTGTGAACTTTCAATAATGTCATTTTCCAATAATTCCCTAATTTCTTTTTGCGCAATTTCTCGTACTGCTCTCGGAATTGGGTATGGTCGACTCTGAATAGGATAATTGTGCATAAGTTCGATTTTCGGTACTATTGCTGATGTTTTACCTAGGGTAGCATATGACTTTGAAAAAACCTCTGTATTGGTCATCATTAATGCAATAACTTTATTTCTATCTTCCTTATTTAAGTGCTGTACTTGAAAATCGTCTGGAGATATTTCTTTCTTTCTTAATTCCCGAATTTGTTGATAATCTGTTTTATTTAAATTTTGAATATTATTAATTTCCAACGTGGGTTTACTGCTTTTATTTTTTGTATCAACAATTTCGATTTGTTCTGTTATTATACCCACGTTCATATTTTTATTAAGTGTAATTTGGCAATTTTTTTCATTGTATAACAACATTCTAATCTTATTTTTATTTTCTATACTTTGGATCGCTTCATCCGTGATTAATGTTCTTGCCATTTTTATTGGAGAAAATAAAACATCCTGTCCCTCATTTAATTCCTGTGACAAAATCAATTGGACTATTTCTGACTCCCCTGGCTTTAATGTTATTTTTCTTTTCAATTTAGCGAAAATCTGCTTTTCCTCTTTCTTTTTAACATTCTTATTCTTATTACTTTCATTAGAACTTGGTAACCATTTTTCATCATTTACATTATCGCGAGTGCTACAATTTTGCATATTAGCGTTTTTTCTATCGTTATCGCTTTCATTATCCTCGCTTATTCTACCTTCATTCTCATTATTGAATTCATTACAACAATTATTTATTTCCTCATATTCGTCGTCATCATTATCATCGCTTATTCTATCTTCATTCTCATTATTGGATTCATTATAACAACTATTTATTTCCTCATATTCGTCGTCATCAGTATTATAATTTTCATAATTACTATTATATCTATTTTCATCGCGAATTCCCTGGCTTTGTGGTTTTTGTTTTGAATTCTGTATTGGGTTTGTATTTTCACTTTTATACAATTTAATCGCAGTATTCCCAAATTGTACTTCGTTATCTTTTGTATTTAAAATTGCTTTATGTGAGGATAAAAAGTCGTAGCCTAAAAGCATTTTATATTGCCCCTGAAAGTTCTGTTTTGTCACGAAAAAATAATTTTTGCATGCCTTTTCCCCAATTCTAAATGAAAATTGAATGCAATTTAAAAATTCTATATTTTCTTTAGTAAACGTCTGAAGTATTACTCTTCTGGTTATGTATTTTATTTTTACATTTCTATTCTGTTTTAGTTTTTGAAATGTTTCCAAATCTATAATACTAACTTGAGCCCCACTATCAATTACACTTATTATTTTTATTCCTTTGCAATCTATTTCTACCATCGGTAATTGTGGGCTAGATACGTTCTCACATTCGCTTGAAAGGATACTTTTGGTATCATATTTTGCTTTATCATTATTTTCATAATATTGTCCTCTCTCCAAATTTATATAGTTTTGCCAGTCATCTCCATTTTTGTTATTTCTATATGTTTGTGAACCGAATTTATTTATTTCTCTGGAATTTGTACGATTCGTTCCTTGGTCCCAAATTCCAGCTCTTAGTTTAAATTACTATTATTATTGTTTCTCTCATATGTGTTTGATCTTATATTTCTTCCGTTGCGCCCCATAAAATTTCCTCTTATACTTTGCCTCTCTCTATTTTCTACGTTGGTTTCTAATTGATCGTAATAATTTCTTTGATCATTCTTATTTCCTTGATATTCCCTATTATTTCTATTATATCCTCCTCGTTCAAAATTTCTGAGATTTTCGTTTCTGTTTCCTCTGATATAATTTGTTTGCTCCAACCCATATTGCTGATAATTCATTCGTTTGGGATTCCTTGCAAATGCAGTATTACACTCATTGTACCAGCAATCTGAGAAATAATGTCCATTTTTTCCGCACCCTATGCAAAAAACAGCTCGTTCCATGGATTGATTTGGTATATTTTGCAATTTTAATTTATTAATTTCTAAAGTCAAATCTTGAACCTGTGTTGTTAGTAACATTTCTTTCAGTTCGTTATGTGATTCTTCTGGAGTCCTATCATTAAGAATTATTTCAAACAGTTCGGCATCTTTTATGGCATCTTCAAACCGCTGCGGATCTTTTTTCTTCACTTCAATTGCCAAATCAGGGCGTAATGCGCTAATGAATTTTCCCAACATTATTTTATTGGTTATTTTCTCTACCTCTCCATCTGTTGTATCCTTAAGGTTCAAAAATTTACGCGCTGCGTTTTTTATTTTTAGCACAAGCTCGTCCACTGACATATCAGGCGTTTGTTTTATTTTATTGAAAGCGTCCTGTTCTTGCGTTATCGTTATTCTGTTTGAAAATTTTTTTATTAGTAATATTTTTATTTTATCAAACTCCTTTTCGTTTTGTAATTCAGGGTTTTGAATTAAAAACTGCATAGCCTTATCTTTTAATCTGGTTTTAATGATAGCCACTTTATGCTCTTCCTTCCAACTTGCTAACTCCGCTAATTCATCAAATTGTTTTATAAAGAAATTTATATCTTCCTCCTTACTCCCACTAAATAATGGCAGGATCTGCATTACTGGAATATCCATATTTTTATTATTTCTATCCAATTTACTATAATTTTTATTTCATATTTTTGAATCTTCTTTCAAACTTGAACTCCTTGTTATAATTGAACTTTTCACCACTTTTTTAACTGGTCCCATTCCTATATCCCATTTTTCTAATTATACCTTCGATCTCATTTAGAAGAACCATTTTTTCCATTTCATTGATAAAACTTTACATAATCATACATATAACATAAGGAGAAATGAGAATTGTGCACAATATTTTCACAATCATCTATGTCGCCACCAGTTGTCCAACCTTATCAATATTTATTTTTTATTATTATTAGTCCTTTTATTTTTATTAATTTCATAAATCCTTATTTTATTCCCGTTACTGCTAAAGTCACGAGCACCAAATGTGCCGATTATTATTTTTGTTGATTAAAATTAATATTGTCAAAAATGCATTTTACTTTAAATTAATTATTTATTAGTATATTAATTATACATGTAATCTGTTCTAACTTACTGCTGTGTACATTGCGTTGGTGGCCGCAAAACCCACCTATTTCTGTGCTTAACGGGATACTAAGTTAACAAACTAAAAATTAAGGTTAATAGTAAAGGAACAAACATTTATTTATCACATACTCAATTTACACTCTTTAGTTTTACAAATTAAATAAATATCACACATAGTGGAATACATCTCAATGGTAGTTCGGGGGGTGTAATGCCAGATGAATTGATATTTGGTTGGAGCACGTGGTGGGATGCATTAATTAGCTTTCCCTTAAAAACACAAATTTAGACAAAGCGGTTATCCTCATATAGTTTAATTGTACGGTACCTGATCTTCTTTCATATAACTTGGGTAACACCGATGCTTTGTCACACTTTACACTTGCAATACCAGATGAACATGAGCTCTCCTTCGAATTCCTATATCAGAGACGCACACACAACTCTTAACTCTGCTACCGTCGCTTCTTCTTGACTAGTCTAACTCCAACAGCCTGCCTTGACCAATTCTGACTCCCACTTCGAGCAACTCTCACTTATATCCCTTTTTCGGTCGGCGGTCCACGTGCTGAAATCTAGAGCTGAGGGCTAATCCGTAGACATGGCGTCGCCGTCTCGGTTGCCGCCAAACGGCTTAACGTGGTATGTAAACATGGGCGTGGTATGTAAGATATGGGGCCACCTGTATATTATCGCCCATCTGCTTAGCGTGGGGATAATCCGCCCGCATTCCTGGTTCCATTATTTTTTAATCCTTCCAAATATTTATTACTTTACATTTCTGGCATTACAATACGTATAAACATTGTTTACACGTTATTTCAATTTACATTATACAAATTCAGATTTATAACATAGTCTTTCTTCTCTCAACCAAATTCTCTCTCTCCGGTCGTTAGCTAGTCAAGTGTGTCATTTCCCCACATCAGCACTATCACCCAGTTGTAATTGCATGTGCCCTTCATGCGCCGACAACAAGGATCAAATTACCAGAGTCAGCCACTAATACTATTTCACACTATTTCACGAAGCTTCAGTCAAGATGGCTAACTAAAATTTATTTCTGTCACTTCCAAAATGGACAGCACGGAGTAAGGAATTCGTGACATTTAATTATTATAAATTTAATCAGTAACAACGCTAAATCTATTGATTTTCAACAAGTTCGTTTCATAAAAGCTCTGATTTTGTTGTTGACATTTATTCATTCATGGGGAAAGCCATTTGTTGGACACATCAAATTTTTGATGTGACTAACAGTAGAGGGGTGTCTCTGGCTAAAATAGAAGCGTTGCGAAAAATGGACGTTTATGTGCATGGCCTGGTTTCTGCACGGGCTATGGCCCAAAGACCACAAATTTAGGAGGGTCTCAGATTTTGCCTGAATGGCTTAAAACTTCTAAAAATTTTAAAAATAAATGAAAATATCAGTAAAATTAATGTATCATCCAGATTCCAATTATGCTATTTGCTTTAAACATTTATTTACTATTGATTGTATAGGTAAATATTAAAATGTTTGGGGGGGGGGGGTAAATGCAACTACCCACGGTCCCATCTACCGTAAGTCAGGACCTGTCGAACCTGATGGATAAAAATCTAAAATATGTTTACTCATTTTGTCGGAAATAAACTGCCGATTATGAATATATAAAAATAATTTTAATATTTTAAACTGTATATTTTCCCCAGAAGAGATTTTATCGGAGCAAATTTTTGCTTACCTTCACTCGAAATATCTTCTAAACTATCAAAGTTAGAAAACAGTAAGCGACAGATTCAGTAGGAAATCCAGTTTTCTAGATCAATCATTTGTTTTTATCAATCATAAGTTTTTAATTGTCTTGTCAAGTTGAAGAAGATTTTAATTTTTTTGTTTTCAAAGTTCATAATGCTATCTTGAAAACTAAAAATACTTGTAAAAAATATTTTTTATCAAGCGGGTTACAAATGGGCATTCATATTTTTTGTTGCAAACGGGACCGGAATGTTTTATTCTTCAGATTCCTATGAAGATAATTTTGTATAGCGAGAATAGAGATTCTTAAACTATCTTTTAGGAGCATTAAATTAAGCGTTTTAATAGAATATTTCGATTAAGAATGCTATTTAGTATACTATAGAAATTTGCACATGATTGTGAATTTGAAGTTTTTTTTATATTATATACTCCGAAGAACGGGTATATATATATATACTAATAATAAAAGTTTGAAAATCCAATGAAAGAATAGAGAGAAGTTTCAACTCCAAAACCCCCCCCCAGCATTAAAAAATGCCTTACAAATGAAAGTATCAAACAGAGAATCATCAATCAAGTGGAAAATAAAATGCAAACCTCTAGCCATCAAGCTGAAGACAAACAAAAAACATCAATGGAAAGGAATCGATAAAATAAAATAAAATAAAATAAAATCCTAGCATGAAAGCTTTACACGTGGACAAGCCCTTCGCCTAATAATAAATTGTTCATTTCGATAAAACTCTTTATAAAGTCCAGGTATTTCATAAAAATGAACACAAAATGCATGTTTCTGATATCAGTGATAGATTATATCTATAAACACTGAAAACTTGGATAACATACATAAAGATTGAAAAATAATAGGAAACAAGGACACCTGAAAAAATACTGCATACGTCTGATCCATTGTAGTCTTGAATAAAGAGACCAAGGTTGCCAATCTCAAAAAATAAAAAGATGAGAACTACTGTTACCAATCGTGAGAAAGAAATAACAGTAATGCGAAAAGACAATAAAAGGTGATATTCGGTAAAAATATTATATGAAATTCCAATGATAGATTAGAAATAAGTTGTAACTCATACAACCATAACTTAAAATATAAGATAGCTACGTATAAAGATGTAAAAAATAGAGATTCATCAATCAAGGGGAGGATATATATATATATATATATATATATATATAAATAATTGAATTTTAAATTGAGTTCTTAGTTTTTTAAATATAATAGTTATAATTTCGGTATTTTAATATTTTGAAATAGGCGGGGGGGGGGGGGGGTCTAATTATAATATTTTGAACTGTTTTAAAAATGTCTGAAGAGAACAAACGAAACGCCCCCAAAGAAAAATAGTAATTCACACAAAACCATTTCAGCGCCATCTAACTGGAACCACTGTCGATAATTTTCCCTGTAGCAGGGGTAGACATATACCTTTTGCGGCTGAAGAAAAATGTATGAAAAGACTTCAAGGGTAATATAAAAATCTCTGTCACGCGTGCGCACACGTACAATGAATGACCTTAGACTTTTAATATATTGACTTAGTATGTGTCCGATGCAGCTGCTGTTTCGCCAATAATTTGCACAGATTTGGAAAACTGAATGTTCACAGTGCGAATTTGTTAGTTAAGACTTCAAGATAGTTATCATCGTCTGTTGTGAAAATCACCGATCCCCAAACTTTTCTCTACTTATGACTCTGAATTCTGAAACACATATTTGGCGACCTGGCGTATGCATGTGCATGTTTAGCATTAACAAGTTCCATTTCACTGTTTATAAAAACGTTCCTTGCTAACCTAATTTGGGTCGTGACCCAAGGATTAGGAAATAATGTTTTATACGTTATTGTTATTATGTAATCACTATTATATTTACATATCTGAAATATTTTATTAACAAGCTATTGCTTATGAGGGGGGTAGGGGGATGTTATGGATGTAACAATATTTTTCGTCCCTCCTTTAATTTTTAATTTTCTTACCGTATTGTTCATCCTGCAGACCGCATAAAATCATAATGTAGACATATGGCGCCTTGCCCAGAGTTTGCCCACCTGTCCTATAGTATGAAATCGAATGCATTGACGTAGCAAACCGTTTTGAGCAACGTGGAAAAAGAAAAAAGAATTGTTTCGAAAAATTGTAAGAGAATGACTTCAAAATGAAAGCTCATAAATATGTCCTATTTTAATACAAGAAAATGTAAAATATACAGAACTAGCATTTAAGCCTCTCAATGGCAGGGCAACTAACACTCTTAAAAATTAAATAGCTACTTTTTAATAAATTCTATTTATTTAACAATATGAGCTCACCCGGGGGAGGGCGCATCTGGAGGGTCTTTCTGAAGCGTACGAAAAGAAAGCGTGGGTATAAAGTGATTAACAACTGACAAGCAGAATGTCAAAAAAAAGTAGCCAATCAAATAATATTTTTGACACTTTCTCCGCAAAACCACGAGGTCGAAGTGAGAGTTCAGAGTGAGATGTTACCCCCCGGGATTTCTAGCATTGTAAAACATAGGCAGACTTCATCTGCTCTTTGATATACGTTATGTGACAGTAAAAATGAGACGCCAAGAAGGAGTAAGCAGGAAGTGATGAAAATCGGCAAACAGAGAGCGCCAGCAACGAGTAATAAGTGATGTTTATTGCAACATAATACACCTACAGAGCTATAACACCGTCTGATCAGTAGGTTGTAGGACCACGTCTAGGTACAGAGTCAATGAGCGTGCGGTTGGTGGACAGGGAAAGACAGCAAACAACATTAAGTGATATTTATTGCAACATGATACACCTATACACTGAGTGATAACACCGTCTGATCAGTAGGTTGTAAGGCCACCGCGGGCGGTGATACAGGCAGTAACACGTCTAGATACAGAGTCAATAAGCATGTGGATGGTGTCCTGAGAGATGGCTGCCCATTCCCTGTCAACCATTTACCAGAGTTCGTCTTCTAAACGCGGCGGTGGCAGCGCACGCAAGCGACCTCCAATCACGTGCCAGACGTGTTCGATTGGTGAGAGATCAAGGGAGACTGGTGGCCAGGAAAGTACCTGGGTACCTTGCAGGGCATGTTGGCTGATGCGTGCCGTGTGTAGTCGGGCGTTATCCTCCTAGTAAATGGCATTGGGCACACCCTGAAGGAAGGGTAGTGTCACCAGCCGCAGCACGTCATCCGCGTATCGTTGGGCCGTCATAGTACCCTCAATACTTACCAGAGGTGACCTGATATCGTAGGCGATGGCGCCACAATTCATGATGTCGTGCTGTGTGGCGTTCCACATATGCGGAAGGATTGGACTTATCACCACTTCGGTGCCAGACGTACAGGACGATTGTCATTGCTAAAACAGAAGCGTACCTCGTTTGAGAACACGACCCTGTTGCCATTTCGCCGTCCACGTGGCTCTATCCTGACACAATTGCAAACGGAGGCGTCTGTGCTGTTGAGTCAATGGCAATCTACTTAACGGGCGCCATAAGTGCAGGTCGCGACCGATCGGCGGATAACGATCCTGGTCGATATGAGAGCATCAAGGGTGTCCTGCACATGCTGCAAAAGGGCGACGGAAGTGGCCTGCGGGGCCGCCAACCCTTGCCGGCGGATGCGTCGGTCCACGCGTGCTGACGTCGCTCTGGCCATACCGGCTCTCCTCAAACGTGCCACATTCCCTTGTTCCAACCATCTTCGTCACAGCTGGTGCGCCGTGGACACGTGTAGGTGGTTGTCCGCTGAGATTTGACGTCTGGACCAACCTGCCCTTATGAGTCCGATCACCATACCCCTCGTGATATCGTCTGTCTGCTGGAACTGCCTCAGTTGGCGGCGGCCTGGCATTCTCTGTTACTACACATTTCCTCTGAGTCAAAAAAAATGCAAAATGATTCCCCTCGCAGATAGAGCGGCGCGACTATTGCCGATTCTGCAGGTTCCTTCCCTTATATCTCACTCAACGTCCTCGGGACAGTTGCGCATTTCACATCATACATAACTCGGTGAGCTGCGTCTACCCTGCAATTTGCATATTTTTCTGCCCACTCCTTCTTGGTGTCTCATTTTCACTGTCACGTAGTGTATATCTACGGAATGAACCAGGGGGCTGCGGAAGTGTGTCTCAAAACGACAGGTCAACGAACGGATGCAGAAAGATGGTTGGTCACTGCACCTATGGCTTCTGGAGAGTCTTGAAATACAAAAACGCGTTACACAATTATTTTATAGATATGAATGTAAGGAACAGTTCAGTAGAGACCACTTGTCCGAATTTTAAAATATAAATATTTTTAATTTGCGATTTATTGCATTATCGTTCATTTAGTGTTACATCATGCACACCAGAATAATCGCATTCTATGCAATAGTGGTGCATGTTTGCAGTAGTCGTTGATAAATTGTTTTGAGTGAGATTAAAACGTTTCGAATATATGAAGTATGAAAAAAAATCAAGCTGCTATAAACCCACCCAACAGAAATCGCCATCGATCCGACCCGTTGAGAGGCTCACGTGCCAAGTCAGCGATTTCTCCTTCAAAGAGGCAGGACGAAGTGGGGCATAAATACTAGAGGGCTAAAACCGGGCTAATTTGAGATCAATATTGTTTGACACAAAAGCAAAGTAGCGACTGAAAACGGGAAAAATCTGATGTGGGCAGCACGTGGCTTTCCCTGCAGACGCATATTCGCGTTCTGTTTATTTCTTCAATAATTCATTACATTGTGTTTAATTGCACAAAATAACAACCATAATTATTTAAAATTACACAGAATTTGCACTTTTAATTCAATTTCGTTTTCATTTGGTAGCTGGGCTTTTTTTCAAAAGTGGTGTAAAGAAAATGTGAAAAATCTAAAATATCCCAAGAACGGCTAATCTTAGTGTAATGGGGTTGATCTTATTTTTTTGATCGTTAAAAGTTACATATATAACAAGCATTTAATTAATATATTTGAGCATACGTAGTTTTTTATTTTAGGTTTTGACGATTTTTGCGGACCATTTCGCAAAAAAAGGCGGGTTCTTTTATCCCGAATCGTACCAAAAACTAATCTACACCAGTGTCACACACAATAACTTACATACCAAATTTTATAAAATTTGGTCCATTAGTTTCAGAGTTATAGTAAATACATACATTGCACACACAGACATCACGCTAAAATAGTTTTTTCTTATTCTAGAGGTCACAAAACGTGTAGATCCGTCGAAAACTTGAGTTGCTATTTTCGGCATGATTCCTATACTTTCCCTATACGTTACTATGTGTTGCAGGGAAAGTAAAAAGGCGATAACTTGAAATTTTTCATATACAGACTATAAACTTATTGTCTATATGGTATAAGTAAAAGGAAAGTATTGAGATGGAAGGGAGGGGGGGGGGTCGAACATTCGAAGATTTTGAGCATCCTTGAATGCATATCGACCATATTTTCAAAGTATGTGTCGATTTTTATCAATTAGTAAACATCAGAAGCATATTGATTTAAATTGGTGAAGGGCCATCAAGTTTTCAAACTTTTTTTCCTTCAAAAGTTGAGAAAACAAATATTAAGTTGAAAAATGTTATAGAAAATAGCGGGCTTCGCCCGCCAACGGTCAGTTTAACATAGCAACCGGTTATTTTATAGCAATCAGTTTTTGGCAAGTTGCGCCCTCTGTGCTGTCACAAAAGTCCCCTCCCCCTTCTTGCGGGGGCGCAAAAGTCGTAAAGCAACGAAATCTGATCCAAGTTTAGCGTTAGTAGGTCAAGTGCATTTGCAGAGTTGAAAACACAACGTGAAAGTTACAGCAAATTCGACCTCCTCCCCATACACGTACACACACTTCCTGGAAAGACCGTACATCAAAAGTCTTTGTTTTACGGCCGTTTCGATATGAATTGAATTCGGAACATACGACACACAGAATTTTGATTCAAGGGGAAATATTTAAACTAAAACAAGGGGCGCACAGGGACCGTCATAAACCACACGACACAGAGTCATATCGCCATTGTAAAGATCAAAGAACTTTCTTTCTAAAGATCTGTGAACCGAAACCGTAGAGCAATTCTTTCATATTCAATCCTGTTTATTTATTTTTAAATACATTGTATTTAAAAATAACACATATATAATTTTATACACATATGATACACATATATATTTTTAAATTGTCTAATTCCTATTTCATCATATCCGAAAATGGATGACAATTCTATATTTTTGCAAAAATGTGTGTATATCTTCACATTCTAAAAAAAAAAGTATTTTTATATTATTTATTTACTGTAAATTTTCAAACAAATGCATAAAAATTGAAATTTGTTATTGCTTTCGTGAAGTGACATTTCTTCCCATTCCCCGTCGCTATGTACCTAATGGGCATGGCAACTGACGTCACAACTGTCTGTTGCTATGGTAGTGACGTATTTATAAAGTGCATAATGAATGACATGCTTCAAATTAAATTTCGGAGTTAATTATACGAATAGTAATGCAAATACTATATTTAAGTTTACTAGTAATGGGGAATTAATTGTTTACTGATAATGTTCAACTCATTGTGATTACAATTTTTATTAAGGTTTTCCGTAATTTTTGTTAATAATTCGCTGTAGTTGTTCTCGGTGTGCGGTATTTTGAAAGCAACATGGTGATACGATTTTCGAATCCGCCCCTAATTTTGGGCATTTCATAAATTTGATCATATCTTAGCATCTAATTATGCTAAAGCTTAGTTTTAAGGGCTATATACTTTTTGTTTGGCCTAACAAAAGTAGTGTACCCGGATAAAATGCGCTCCGCGCGCTTATTTAGGGCGTATTGCGTTCAAAAACAAATTAATTATTTCTCTTTGTAAGCGAGCTGATTGTAAAAGCGTTGTTAGGTGTTAGGTTTTCGTAGCTCCCATAGAACTTTTTCCAAGGGGGTAAGGTAAACCACTGACATCAGTGGGACAAATTTAAGGATAAGACATACAACACGACTAGCTTGATGCCTGCCCACCTTTGTGACTTTGAACGTCCAGAAATGCATGTGCCCCTCTTGTCCCCCCCCCCCCTCCTATGAGCGCCCATGTTTTGTGTCACTGTATGTTTCGATGTAATTTTAATAGAGATTTGCATCTTAAATCCAGGACAACGGCGGGTACATTTTCTTATGTTGAAATTATTCTATATTCCAAAAATTAAAAATTTATCTTTTAAATTCACAGAATTAAAACATTGCAAATTTTAAAGCACTCAAGAGCTACTAGACAAAAAGTCTAAAACATTGTTTGCAGAACACCTGCTGTCGCATATTTTGCGTTCGGAAATTGTCTGTTGGAATGAAGGCAATTTTGAAGACGAAATTTCTACGGATTTTTGGCTTTAAATGTTCACAACTTTTAAACTAATTAAAATTAAATTAAAAAAAAACCTCGACGAGGTTAATCCACCCGGTTGTTCAGCTATCCCTGTGCCGAATTTCTGAGTTGGCCAAAGCTTCGATTTTCCGTTACAGACGACTCATACACACAATTATCTTTTCTTATTATGTAAGACTACAACGAATTACTCCACGTTGCCCGGGTCCTAAATAAGCGGCAACCAATTAAATATTACAGATACAGATAACACCACTCAATTTCCAAATCAACTATTTAAAATAAATAAATAAATAAAATTACTTAACTGTCTTCCCGCCACCTGAAACAGAACAGAAGAACTCCTCAAAAGTTGGACATGTGCAGTGATGTAGAGCGAGGAGGGAAAACATGACTGTTCCGGAGCTCATGACGGGGAACGAAAACATCAGTGCTTGTGCTTTGTCTAAAAAATGATTAAAAAAAATTTTTTAGTATGTGTAACAGGAGTATATGGAACTTTTAGCCAAACTTTGGAATTGTGCTAATCTTAGTTTTTCTGATGCGACGATATATATATATATATATATATATATATATATATATATATATATATATATATATATATATATATATATATTAAATGACCTAAAAATGCAAATTTCGATGTATATTGAAAATAAATAAATAAATAAATGTTAAGAATTTCGTTAAAACATCGTATAAAAGAACTTCGATCGAAAGAAAATCGGTGTTAAAAGATAGAAACTCTGTAATAATATTTTCTGTCGCTGTCGCTAAAGGAACTGATTTGTGTGAAAACACTGAAACGTAAAATAACTAAAAAATTCGAATTTAAATGAATAGAAAAAAATAATAACGCCGAGGTGCACATATTTGAGTCCTGAAGTACCTATGTACCAAATTTCACTGTCGTACGACGCTTAGATTTCCCGCTACAAACTGCACACATAGGCACACCGACATCTATCTTCTTCTGTTATGCAAGATGTATTATGGGGGAAGTAATTAGAACTGAGGACCTATTTACAAATTGTAAGAAATATTTGCAATAAATTGTGAAACCCGCTATGCTGTAAGACACAGTGTTCGATATTTATTACTCTATCAATAGTATGTTGTCGATATACTGCTTCATTTCCAATTTTTCTGTTCCTGGTGAACGTTTTAGACATTAAAATATTACTTTATAAAGAGTATCTTGAAACATCAATTTAATAACAGAATAGTATGAGTGTTTTTTTGTTTTTTCGAATGATGAGTTTATTGCACCCTGTATAAGGCCATATTGAGACATTGCAAGTCCTTGAAATGAATTTTGGAACTTCGTTTTGAATCTTTGGTTCTGGAAACAAAAACCTGTTTCTTTCATAACTGATAAAGCATTTTGCAAGATAGATGAAATATCAAGCATGTTTAACTTTTACGAAAACATTTCCCTTTCCTTATCCTTAAGGTCGACCCGCGACCGCTGGTTACGAACGCTTACAGCTGAATTATGAGGAGCTAGCGCTAGCACACCGCTGAGACATCAAAATTCGGTCCGTTGGGGTTCATTGTAATGGGGTTCGACTGTAGTAAACTTGGGATTTAATTTATATAAATAACTAGGGGGGGGGGGCTCCGCCCCCTGCTCGCTATGCTCACCAACATCCGTAACTCGCTTCGCGAGCACTTTAGTGCCACCTACTACGCAGGTGTAATACGGGGCGCGGTAGCCCATTGGTTAGCGCGCTGGAATTGCACTCGGTAGGCCCGGGTTCGATTCCAGCCACTGCCAAAACTGCCGCCGTGTTCACGCGGAGTACGATCACGTTAAACATGTGGGTCCGTAAGTCCTTCCGAGAGGTTGGTAGTAGGGGAAGGAGGGTACGGTCCCTGTGGATGCCTCGCCCACTGGGTTCCGGTCTAAATTGGGTGGCACTTCCCGACCGTCCAAACGGTTACCTTACACCTTTCTGGTAGGTCGGATGGTCTGGGTCTCAACAACAACAGGTGTAATACGACCGTTGGGGACCGTCCCTTACTAACTGACATTCACCAATCCTGGAACTCTATTCGCGAGCTCTTTTGAACCGGCCAGCTCACATGATTTCTTAAGTGTCCTGTGCTTCCTGATGCTTTCACCCCTAGTTCCCTACGCTCGCCAACACCCGTGACTCGCTTAGCGAGTCGGTAGCCTTCGCCTCCTGTTGTTCGCTTCGCGAGCACTTTTGTTCCGCCTGCTATGCAGGCGTAGTACGCCTGTTGGGGACCGCTCCTTGTTAACTGACATTCTACAGACCTGGAGCTCGCTTTGCGAGCTCTTTCAAGCCGGCTGGCGCACACGACCGCCTGCGTGCCCTGTGCTTGCTGAAGCTCGTAAAACTCCAAGATCCCACCCTCCATTCCTGCCGCTCATTAATCGGAGCTCGCTGCAGGCGTGGTGCGCCAGTTGGGGCTTCGCCCCCTTATTAGCTGACGCTTACTTGCACTAATTTTGCTAATAATTTCATCAAGCTTCAGTTTCCAGCTCGCTACACTCGCCAACCCCAAAACTCTATTCTTCAGGCTTAAAATCGAGAAAGCCGTCAGGAAGAATCTGGCCACTAGGGTAATCTGGTGGAATTATTTTTTAAAGTGACATTGCTGTAAAAGTGTTGATTTTGATTTGATGTGGTCGTTCGATTAAAGCATTTGTTACTCAAGAAGTCTCTAAATTTTTCATCTGTTAAAATGCTAGATTTTTTTTTTCTAGAGTTCCATACAAGTGCGTTGTATAAAATTATTTCTTCTTAAATTCAGAATCTCTTGTGTCAGTTATTTAAATTTGACAATATAACAAAAATTTGTCTCAGAAGTTGAAAATTAATTGTTTTTTGTCTATTGAAGGCGCTGTCGCAGGTGCCCCTCCAGTTTGGGACTCTGGGAGGGATTCTAAAAAAACAATATTTATTATTTATAAGATATTTGAAGTGGACTATACTTTTATGTTACCCGGAAGTGTTTAATGTTATGAGGTAAATGTTTGGTTATGATGGAATTATAATAAAAAATTATAAAAATCAATAACTGGAAAGTGTCCCAAGATGCCCCCTCTCTTCCCTATGTAAAAAATTATATAATAATTTCTGTAACATAGCTCAATTTAATGAATGTAAATAACACGAAAATAAAAAGTCCTTTGGGTCTCTAGAAAAGGTTGTGCTACACACTTAAAATATTTTTAGCTTTTAAATTTTTAATATCGGTTTAAAGTTATATTTTAGTTATATGTTAAGAAATATTTCGATAAATATCATGCTTAATGTTTTGTTTAGTGTTTTCTAAAATTAAAGAAAAGCGTATCTGAGATTTTACCTTCCCTGTAATACATGGGATGTAATGTATAGAGAAAGTATTGGAATCATGCCGAAAATCGCAACTCGAGGTTTCAACGAGTCTATACGCTTCGAGACATCTAGAATACGAAAAAACTATTTTAGCGTGACTTTTGTGTGTGTGTCAGTGTCTGTCTGTGCAATGTATGTATCCACTCTAACTCAAAAACTGATAGACAGAATTTTATAAAATTTGGTAGGTAAGTCACTTGGGTGTGACCCTGGGTGCTGATAGTTTTTAGTACGATTCGGGATAAAAGAACCCGCCTTTTTTTTGCGAAATGGCCCTCAAAAATTGCCTGTATCCTCTCTAGCTGAAAAATTAATGGACCGAATTTGACAAAATTCGGTAGATAAGTTGCTTGTGAGTTACCCTGATGCTGATTAGATTTTGGTACGATTCGGAAAAAAATAACCTGCCTTTTTTTGCGAAATAGCCCTCAAAAATCTTCAAAATCTAAAATAAAAAGCTACCTATGTTCAAATATATCCTTTAAATGCTTGTTTTATACGTAATTTTTAACGAAGAAAAGAATAAGACCAACCCCATTACACTAGGACTAGCCGTTCTCGAGATATTTTAGTTTTTTCGTATTTTCTCCACGCCATCTTTGAAAAAAATCTGATGTGGGCAACACATGACTTTCCCTATTATAATGCAATGAATTTACTACTTTTACAGTTAAAGAAAATGTTATTCTTATAGTAAATACTTATATTCTTTCAAAGATATTGAATTTTCTTGAATTAGTCGTCATTTTCATTGATTCAGCGTCATTTTTATCCATTTGGCGAGATTTTCGTTAATTTGGCAACATTTAAAAATGTCGCCAAGTTGGCGAAATTCTATTAAATTTGTCGATAAAATCTCGCCAAGTGTTATGGACGGAGAAATAAGTTAATCTTACAGCGGATAAATGACTATTGGCGTTCAAATACAAAAGTATTGCTCAAAGTATCTTTTCTCGTGAATGGAGCGAGTTAGATCCACGAGAATGATGTCACCAAATTTATCGCATTATATTACATATGAAAAGGGAACATGTTTCTTAACAGTTAATATTTTTTTTTAATTTATAGGACTTTTTGATAAATTTATTTAAAAAATGTGCAATATCTCGAGAACGGTTCATGCTAGCGTTCTAAAATTTATGTCAATTGTTTTCTAAGGAAAAATTACATACGAAATGTCTATTTGCGTAACTTTAGTAAAAGTTTTGATTTTTTGATGATTTTTTCAAATTTTCACTCGAAAATTTAGGAGGATTCTGAACATTCGATGTGTTTTAAAACAATAGGCTTCCAGTATTCATGGATTGTGATTTTTGTACCAAATTTTATTCGAGTCGCTCCATTCGTTCGTGAAATATCGTCTCCACAGACTCACTGACACACACACACAGACACAGGGACGCGGTAGCCCTGTGGTTAGCGCGCTGGATTTGCACTCGAGGGCCGGGTTCGATTCCAGCCACTGCCAAAACTGTCGCCGTGTTCACGCGGAGTACGATCACGTTAAACATGTGGATCCGTAAGTCCTTCCGAGAGGTTGGTGGTAGGGGAAGGAGGGTATGGTCCCTGTGGATGCCTCCCCCACTGGGTTCCGGTCTAAATATGGTGGCACTTCCCGACCGTCCAAACAGTTACCTTACACCTTTCTGGTAGGTCGGACGGTCTGGGTTTCAACAACAACAACACACAGACACAGACATCACTTCAAAAATGTTCGATTCGTGATCAGGGATGCTTGAAGCGTGCTCTCCCGTCGAAAACTCGGAATTCGAATTTTCGACCCCGTCACAATACTTTCCTTATACTACATTATGTATATAAGGAGAGTAATCAGTCCAGTTACCAAATGAGAACGAAAACTGAATTAAATTTAATTAAAATAAAGAGAACGTGGATATAAGTCTGCAGGGAAAGTCATGTGCTGCCCACATCAGATTTTTATTCTTTGGATTTTTTGTTTTTGACGCGCCCTTGCAACACGTAAGATCGTCTTGTCGTTGTATAACATCGTGACAAATCCACTAAATCTGAAACTGCCAACTGATAAGCCTGCTTGCTCTCAGTCAAAATTAAGACGTTTTTGTTACCTCGCTTCAGACTGATAAAAAAGGCCCATTTGTTGGCACGTGTTTGACACAGTTGTATGTCGCGCTCTTATGACGGGTAACCTAACCGGAAAACCTTTGTATTAATACGTATGTTTGGCAAGGATATTTTGAGTTCTAAAGACGATTTAAATTGCAGATTTTTTTAAGTCTTTATATTATATTTTAAGTATAAAGGATATTTTAAGAGAAAAATACTTCGCTGGTATCAGTATAAATAGTCGATTAAATGCATCAACCGTTTGATCAAATATATCTAGGTAGGAAAATTTATATCAACAGAATCTGTTACAGAAATTCACCCGTCTTTATTCTGTTACTAACGAAGTATTTTGACTTTCAGATTATTTAGAATAGAAGCTTCAGCTATTATTTACTTTACCTGCAATGCATTGTAATGTATAGGGAAAGTATTGGAATCATGCCGAAACTCGAGTTTTCGACGGATCTACACGTTTTGAAACCTCTAGAATACGAGAAACTGTTTTTAGCGTGACGTGTGTGTGTCCTTCTGTCTATACAGTGTATGTATCCACTCTAACTCAAAAACTAATGAACCAAATTTCATAAAATTTGGTAGGTAAGTCACTTGGGTATGACTCTGGTGCTGATTAGTTTTGGGTACAATTCGAAAAAACAAAACCCGCCTTTTTTTTTTTTTGAAATGACCCTCAAAAATTTCATGTATCCACTCTAGCTAAAATACTAATGGACCAATTTTCACAAAATTTGTTAGATAAGTTACTTGTGGGATACTCTGATGCTGATTAAATTTTGGTACGATTCGGAAAAGAACAACCAGCCTTTTTTTACGAAATGGCCGCCAAAATCTAAAAAAGAAGACTACGTATGCTGAAATGTATGAATTAAAATCTTGTTTTATACGCAATTTTTGATGAGGAAAATAATATAACCAACTCCATTACTTTAGGACTAACCGTTCTCAAGATATTTGAGATTTCTTTCATTTTTGATACGCCGCTTTCGGAAAAATTTCCAATTACCAAATAAAAACAGAAATTTAATTGAAAATGCATATTTAGTGTTATTTTGTACAATTATACTCAATCTAATGAATTATTAAAGAAATAAAGAAAAACGCGGATTTGAGTCTGCAGGAAAAGTCATGTGCTGCCCACATCAGATTTTTAACTTTGACATCTCAAATTGAAGCCGGTTAAACGGAAAGATGGGTTCTATTGTATGTCTGTCTTGTCGTCTACAAATCTATATATTTTTTAATTTATTTATTTTGAAAATTTGTTCAGGTGATTGATTGATTCTCTACTTCACTTCATGTAACGCCGTTCGTGTTCCTAGCACTAGATAGAAGTTGCCGAGATATTAAGAACAGCGCAAAATTCGTAGAAATGGCATTATGTAGAGAATTATTTTCCGAAAATTGTTTGAAGTCGATTATACATTGGTTCGCATCGGGATTTAATCCGATCTGTTTATGTGGCAAACGATTTTTATTCAATTTGCATGATTGAAATAATAAAGAGGTTGATATAAAAATAAATTTTATAATTGAACGGCATTATATTTTTGACTAGCAGTATACCTGTTCTTCGTACGGATTATATATAATGCAAAGAAACTTAAAATTCACAATTTGCTCCAAACTTTTGATAGTGTTTGTTTGAAATTTTATTATAATTCACACAAAAAGGAATAAAGTTAGTTCTCCCGCGCTGGGATGAACATACAGACAATTTACAATTTTATTTATATAGATAATAACAATTTCACAATTAGACATTAGCATATGAAACAAGCGGATGTAAATGCTCAGAGTAATTGATGCAATTTCTTCCACTTCAAAGCTTTTGCGAGCATTTTCAGAACACTTTGGATTTAACCAAACTTAACGCACTGTTTCGCGTCATTATTCAGAAGAGTAATGAACTCGTAAGTTGTTTCAGCGCTGTCTACTATTAATCGCTTTCCAGGATTGACTTAATTACCCAACACACTTTGAATTCATCAGCTGTGGGTGGAATTGGATTTTAGTAATTAGGAAGCTGTTACTTTCTCCACTATACTTAGTAAAGAGCGGAAGTTGCGGCAAAATGCCTTAAAAAAGTTTTTTTTTTTGTTTTCTTTCTTTTTTATTTTCCTTATATACATAATGTATAAGAAAAGTATTGTGACGGGGTCGAAAATTCGAATTCGAGTTTTCGACGGGAGAGCACGTTTCAAACATCCCTGATCACGAATCAAACATTTTTGAAGTGATGTCTGTGTGTGTGAAAGTATGTGTGTGTCAGTGGGTCTGTGGAGACGATAACTGACGAACGAATGGACCGATTCGAACCAAATTTGGTACAAAAATCACAATCTGTAAACACTGGAAGCCTATTGTTTTTATACGCAATCGAATGTTCAGAACCCCCCCCCCCCCCCAAATTTTCGAATGAAATTTTGAAAAAATCGTCAAAAAATCAAAACCAATATTAAAGTTACGCAAATAGACATTTCTTATGTAATTTTTCATTAGAAAACGATTGACATAAATTTTAGAACGCTAACATGAACCGTTCTCGAGATATTGCACATTTTTCAAAAAAAATTATCAAAAAGTCATATAAAATAGAAAAAAAAATATTTCCTATTGAGAAACATGTTCACTTTTCATATATAATATCATGCGATAAATTGGGTGACATCATTCTCGTGGATCTAGCTCGTTCCATTCATGAAAAAAGATACTTTGAGTAATACTTTTGCATTTGAACGCCAATTTATCTGCTGTAAGAACAACTTATTTCTTCGTCCATAACGCTTGGCGAGATTTTGGCGACGAAATTGGCGGAATGTCGCCAACTTGGCGACTTTTTGAAATGTTGCCAAATTAACGAAAATCTCGCCAAATGGGTAAAAATGACCCTAAATCAATGAAAATGCCAACTAATTGTCGAAAATTCAATATCTTGGAAAGGATATTAGTATTTACTAGAAGAAAAACCTATTTATTTTACTCTAAAAGTAGTAAATTCATTTCATTATATAAGGAAAGTCATTTGTTGCCCACATCAGATTTTTTTTTGCTTATATTGAACTCAATTTATGTTTTATATTGGCATTCCTTTTTCTCTAAAAGACAAAACATGCGCAGTTGAACTGTGTGACACAAACATTCAACAGTAAAAATACTCCCCCCCCCCCCCCTCCCGGATGAATTTCTCTCTCTTGCATTGTTAACAGTTTAGATGAGGAAGAATCCAGCTCAATGCGAATTTCTAAACAAATACTAGCATAAAATTTCTTTCGTTACGATTTAACTTCTATTCAAACACAAATTTTTTAAAGTTGCCTAATGTTATATTTTCTCTCGAAAAAAAGAACGAAACGTTAATGAACGCCGTGAAGTTAATGATGTAATTGGGGAAATTACATCTGTTCCCCAACGAATAGGTCACATAGTGAATGAAAAATCCACGCGAGATGCACATAATATAAAATGCCTATTTTTAATACCCATTTTGACATTTTATTTTGCTTATTTACCTTCATATTTCTGTATTTTTTACTGCCTGAACTACCGAGCTTTACTTATTTCTATTAGTCTATCGTATATGTACATGGTTATGAAAAGTCCTTCCTCAGACGTCGGGCCAATATCTCACGAACTGTGGTAGCTAGGTATGTACTTGTGCTGTTGTATAGGAAATCCCCCTATGACCCACAGAATGAGATCAGGGAAACCCAGTGGCCCCCGTTTGCGGAGAGTAATAGGACCCATCTCAGCCTCTTTTGCAGGTAGGAGAGAAAGTCAATTAGAAAGTTCTAGAGTTTGTCAAATTTAGTACAAAAATGTTTTAGTTCTATAACAAATGATGGAAAGAGATCGGGCAGCCTACTCCCCAGAAAATCAAAGCATCGGGAAGCAACATCCGAGTATTTAAACAAGGCAACAATATGTACGCAAATGCATAACAGACAATTTATTGCCATGTGTAAAATGCAAGTTACATGTTTGATTACTCAAAATGTTGCAACACCACAGTTAAATGTAGCAGATCTGCAACAGCTGCTACTATCATCAGAAGATTTGGATGCCAATCAAAAGTACACGTTGTGATGTGTATAGAGTTGCAAAGACCTGAATATACCTGGTTTATTCCCAGAAATAAACAGAACTTCTTGGGAGGGAAATTTGGAAATTCCCCAAAATTTGGAATTTTCAACTTTGTTATTTGGAAATATGCTGTGTTTTGCATTGTATATGATTGTAAAAATGAGTATAATTTGCTCCAGGGTCATTTTTATGAAAGGGCATGTATGGCTTGTGTCAAGATCCACCAAGTTTTAGAAATCCCCAAATTGTGTAATAATGTTAATGGGAGTGCCTAAAAATGTTGCCTCCTCCCTCCTCATCCAAAACAGCCAAATAATGAATACTCTATCATTCAAAAAGTCCTGTCTTTGCTAATGTATATTGAATATGGCAATTTGTATTTTATAGTTTGTTATATGTCATCATAGCTGCAAATAACATTTATAATATTTATAATTTCTTATTTTATCTTTTCTAGTGTCCATAGCTTTGTTTCTGAAACGAAATCCAAATTCTTGAGTTCCAAGAAAAAGCCTACCCTCGCAGTACATGAGCTCTCTCAAGCTCCATATAACAGTGCAGAAAGCCTAGGTTTGTTCTTTTTCTATACACTTTTCTTTATGTTCTTCTTCTTAACATGTCTTTTGTTAAATTATTTAAGAAAATCCAATTGATTTTATTTTTTTTAACTGCAGTTTTTGGGGGTTACTCTTTTTTACTTAGATCTTTTGAATTGCTCATCACTTGCCTCTTCTCAATTTTCTCTCAGCTTTTGTTAAGGGTGCATACAGTTCTAACTGTTCTGTTTTGGCCTGATGAAGGTGGGCTTTTAACGCCGTCGAAACAATTGTAGTCATCTAACTGACATGACTGCTTTTACAAGGAAGTAAGTTTTTAGGTGTTAAATTCCTCAGATGACAGGGTATCTATAATAAAGGAAGATGTCTGTCTGTAATGAAATATCTAAGGGTTGTATGACCATGAAATTTGGTACTCAGGTACTTCAGGATCTGGGATGATGCACCTCAGTGATATTTTTTAATTCATATTAGTTATTTCTGACAGAGCGTAATGAATGGGCATTAAATTTCCATTAGTTATGTTAAACAGCTCTGTCATCCATTAAAAATCTTAAAAGACATTTCCAAGAATTAATTCCAAACAAAAACTTCATAAAACTATAAAGTTAATTTTTTTTTTAAGCCTAGAAATTGACAATTATCAAATATTCAGCCATACAGGGCTATCTTTAGACAGGGGCAAGTAGGGCTCATAATCCAGGCGGCCCCACAAAGTGAGAATGGGACATATATTTTAGATGTAATTTGTGATTCATTTCAGAATTAATTACATTGAAAATTTTGTTAATGATATCTGTGACCACAGCCAAAGCCGAAAGTAGTTTTACAATGCTAAAATTAATAAATAAAATTATATACCAGCGGGAATGACTCGAGAAAGAATAAATAATTTAATCTTTATGGATGGATAACAAATAATTTAATCTTTGTTATCCATCAAACACGAAAGCTGTGAAAATTTAGATTTTGAATGCCATATAAATAATTTTACTGAATTGAAAGCTATGAAAATTAATTTTATTTAAGTTATATTCTTGTAAAATTCCTTAACAAAATTTTGTTATTAAAGTGTAAACTTTTTATAACAATATAGTTTTTATTTATTTATTTTTTCTTATTTATATGGACCCCAAAAAGATGTTTTGCACAGGGCCTCGCATTAGCTAAGCATGGCTCTGTCCTACAGCCATATATGCATATCACCATTCCTCAATTTTCACCATATCATGTGTTTATTTAAATATAATTCCATATTCACCATTCCTCAATTTTCACCATATCATGTGTTTATTTAAATATAATTCCATATTTCCCTTTATTCTTCTATATTTTCTATAAGGATGCGTTATTTTTACAGCTGTTCTTAAGTATAGTTTTTCTCATTTTCAGGACTGTGTAGTAGACATACCTCTTCAAGCCTTTCTGACACATCTTATGCCGGTGGATTAGAAGTGAGATTTTGTAAATCCCTTAGAGATGTGCAAGATGAACGGTAAGGATGAATTTTTTACCATTTGGATGATCATTTTGTATGTTTCAGTTTTTGATGTATATTGGGCTTTTTTTTTTTTTGGCAAAAATTTAAGCATACTGAAATTAACTTATATGTTTTTTGTCGTGTAATTTGTATATACACTGTTGCAAAACAAAACTAAGCACCAAGAAGAAAGTGACTGTTTTTATTGAAATTAAATATGCGTACAGCTCATACACAGGTAATGAAATGATTACAAAATCAAAGCTGCAGGATCGATCAATGGTTAGCAATTGCACATTGAATTTTCAAAACAGTGATTGGTAAAACAAAATATTGGCAGCAATACATGCATGTATGCATCTAGGTAAGGAGTGATAAAGTTTCCTAATGTTATCCTGCACTACATTCTGCCAGGCATTCCTCAATTGTTGCTCCAGATCTGCTACATTTTGTGGTCCCCACATTTGGTGGCCTAACATGTCCCATACATGCTCGATTGGCGAAAGGTCTGGTGACCTTGCTGGCCAAGGAACAGTATCAACAGCGTGGAGACAGTCCACAGATATGCAAGCCATATGTGACGTGGCATTATCTTGTTGGAAAATGGCCCCAGAATGATGTGCCATGTAGGGTAATACAAGCAGCCACAGGATTTCATCAATATATCGTTCAGCTGTTAAAGTTGTACGCACGATGACAAGTAGCAACCTGCTGCCTTAAGATATAGCACCCCAGACCAGTGGTAATGACTGTGTGCCTGTGGAAAGCAAAAACTAATTGGGACCGCTGGCCCTGACACCTCCACACACGTACTCAATGGTCATCTGCTGAAAGACTGAAGTGTGATTCATCGCTGAACACTATGCTATACCAGTCTGCTGGCAGCCATGACACTCGGCTACGACACCACTCCAAACAGCTCTGTTGATGTTGTGGGATTATGAGCAGATGTCTTAAAGGCTGCCGTAAATGTAACCCCCACCTCAGCCAAGCACCGCGAGATGATGGAAAGTACCACGGGTGGTATGGAAGAGACTGTAGCATGTTGGATGGTGGACAATGATGCTGTTAAGCCAGTTCAGGCTTGTTGCACAATCATCCGATCATACCTCGCATTCGTAATCCTTGACCTTCCAGAGCCTTCATTCCACCAATGAGTTGCTTGCAGCAACCATTGCTGCCAGCACTTTTGCACAGCAGTGTCTGTTCGGTGCAGGTGGTGGCCTATTGCTCGGTATGACCAGCTAGCTTCACGCATCCCAACTATACGACCACGTTCGAACTCATCTAATTGCTTATAAGGTCTTCAGCAATGTCGCAATGGCATTATTGGTTGTGTCTCCACGGAACTGCAATGCCGATAACGAGCAAAGATAAACCATCCACATTTTTAACCTGTTTTATAAGATGCTAGTTGCGCAGTAGAAATGTGCGCTATGAACAAAGATAACACTTACTGGCGTTGCAAATTTAATCATTTGCATACTTAGTATAAAGGAATTTGCATGTGAAATTTCAAGATGATCGGATTATTTTTTAGGGGTGCTTTTTTTTTTTTTTTGCAAAAAAGTGTATAGTATCTTTGTCTTGTAATTTGTATTTATACGAGGTAGGATTCAAAAGTTCCCAGACTGAGTCTATAACTTAAAAAATATTATCAATTAAAATGCTAAAACACATCCTCCTTCTAAATAAGACCTTTGCACAACAACGCACTTTTGCCATCGCTTGTAAAGGTCATCGAAACACTTCTGGAATCCATTTTTAGCCATGTCCTTTAATTCAGCCTGTGATGCACTTTTAACTTCATCTGCGGATTGAAATCGACGACCCTGCAAGCGACTTGCCAGTTCAGGAAATAGGCTGAAGTCGTAGGGAGCTAGATCAGGGTAATAAGGAGGATGTGGCAAAACAGTTGTTTGTGTTTTTGCAAAAATGTCAGCGACGAGATGGGATCGGTGCGCAGGAGCATTGTCATGCAAAAACACCCTTGATCTGACCCCTTTTGGTCTTCGGTTAACATGCGGAAAACTATGTGTTGACACACCCTATGCATGTTAGGATCCGTTGACATGTGGCCTCGGATATCCCAACTGATTCTGCTATTTCGACTATTGTTTGCTGACTTTTCCCACGTACCGTTGCAGAAACCTGTTTTCAGCGGTGCGGGAAGTCTGCGGCCGGCCAACGCGTTTGTGGTCATCAGCACTTTCCCTGCCCTCTCTGAAATGTCGATACCACTCGAAAGCTTCCGTTCGCGATCATTGCTGTACACATGCTTCAACATTTCGTAAACCTCCGTAGCACTCTTTCTCAAGCGAACACAAAATGTGATATTAATTCTCTGCTCAACAAACGCCACTTCTTTCAATTGCCGCTTACTAAGTGCACCCGTCTACAAAATACGACGCTACGGCGAGCCACCGACCACGTGATTTGGGTCAAACCAGTTTTAAAAGAGGGGAAGAACATAGTAACACAGAAACGTTATCGTAGTCGCTCTACTACAAATAATTTTTAAGTTATAGACTCAGTCCGGGAACTTTTGAATCCTACCTCATATATATATATGTGTGTGTGTATAATTTTTTCCATACTTATTGTATCAGAATCACAAACCACAGCCATACCTAGGATTTTTGGTATGGGTGTGCTGAAGTGATGGTATGTTCTTGGTCATTATAGGTCATTTCAGCAAAATAACTTTCACCTGCTTGGGTAAAGGAATATAAATGTGAGTCATGGTTAACAAAACATTTTCTACATATAGAAGATTGCTTGCTCTGTTAAAAGAATATTTTGAAATCCAATTCTATTAAAAGCATATTGGAATCTTTGGGTAAAAGATGTCCAATAACACAATATCATATAAGGATTTCTAATCTAGTTCATATAAAAGCCCATTTTAATTTGAAAACTATATTCTTTATATGACTTACTGACAATTAATATTTTCTTTTTTGTCGTGATTTATTTTGTAATAGTATATATTGTCTTAATGTGTTTCTTTAATTATTTCAGAATTGTTCTTTTGTCTACAAATCGAGTTCCTTACGTTGTTTTCTCTTGTTTGCCATATATAAAGCAAAATGGTAGTTGCAGGTAAGAGCTAAATGAAACATTCCATATTATTCATTATTTCTAATATTTACTTCAGTTAACTCTGTATGTATGCTTTGTAGTATGTTTTTGAAAATGGTGATAATGTCCCAGAGCAACTTTATTTAAAACATTGCAAATGCTGCATGCATTGTGTTGTTTTCATCATCTAATTCACAGTGCATAACTTCTATTTGTTTTAAAAGATTCATTTAGCAATCTGTAGTATTTGACTGCCCTATCATAATTTTTTTAAGAATGTCTTACTCTTATATAAGCATTCAGTTTTTGTTCATTATTGGATTCTATGAATTGGAAAAGCTCATAAGTAAGAATTTCAAACAGATCCAATTAATATTCTTCCCTTTAAAGCCTGACTTCATGATATATTAAATTGTCCGAATAGGAATGAGAATTAAAATTTCTCTGCAGTTGAATTTATTGTGCTCTTTTTCGAATTCAAAAGAGTTCTCACTTTCTTTTTTACCATGCTATTTCTAAAATTTGCTGTCTGAATTAATTTTGCAAAACTTTAAATTAAAAATAGATTAAGATGCTGTAAAACTTTTGGTATTTTCCAATGAACTTATTTGAAAAATATTCTAAAAAATTATATATTATAAAACTGAGTTTATAAAATTATTATTAAAGCTTTGCTTTGGATCGCAAAACTACATTTCTAGTGTAAAAAACATGTCATTTGTTTAGATCATCATTAAATTTTTATTTTATGTATATATATCATTTGCAAATTCTGCTCTAGAATGCTGGTCATGTGGAAATACATATTACTTCCCCCTCCCCTCCACACTAGAGTTTGCCAATCACACTAGAGTACTCTAAGGATTTAATGGCACTAATAGTAATGATAATAAGTAATGTTATTACTGTTGTGTTATTCATTGAAACTAAGGCAGTGATCTTGTGGTGGGAAAAAAAATTAAATTTGCCGAGCATTCATTGAAAATTCAAAACATGTGTCCATATTCTGCTAAATATTGCATTTAATTCCAGCAGTGAATAAACTTCAAATTCTAAACTTTTTAAATGTAACAATTAAAATTATATGAAATTTTTAAATTATAAAACCTCCAAGTATTCTCATTTTTAGTAAATAGTATATTCTTTGGTTTAAAAAAAAAAAAAAAAAAAATTGTGAGTTTCGTTGTGGTTATAATCAAAGGTTTGCATCTTAAATTCCGTGCAAGATTGAGTACATTTCTAGAATGTTCCTGCATGTTCCGGGATTTAAGATGCAAATCTCTGATAATAAAAACCTCTTCCATCATAAAATGTAATTTATGTGTGTTTTAATACTTTTTAATTTATATGTTTTATGTTGGTAAAGAATAAGTTAACACCAGATAAGAAATATAATGTAGTTTGTTAAAATTTTCCTAATGAGCCACTCCTAAACCTTGTGAACCTCCTCCTAAATGGTATTTTATCTGCTCCTAAAGGTGCTCCAAATCTTTATATTGTAGTTAACATCCCTGTATATAAAATTAATTTAAAATGCAGCACTTGGTATCATAGCAAGTCACATTTTCATAAAAATAGTGGTGGTAAGAAGGCCATGTAAAATGAACTATGAACAACCTTGCAGATCTCTTTGAAATAAAAATAATTATCTAATAAGAAGATAGTGGAAATTTTAATAAAGAGAATGACATTGTTCAAGAAAAATGTTTAACAAAATTTTTTCGCCCCCAATAAACATTATTAACGTATATGTTTTTTTAAATTACTTATTCAAATTTAAATATTTTATTCCCCATGAAAATAATAGATTTTTTCTACATTTTGTTTGTTTATGTTTGAGATCAAATTTTAAGCATACCTAAATTTCTATTTTGAAGATTCTTAAAAGTAAACATTTTTCTGTAGTTTTATAAAGAATAGATTGTAACTTTTAATTATAAAATATATGTGTTGTTCCATGGGTAGAACAATATTTCAACAAAAAAAAAAATGCTTTACTAACCTATAAGAAAATAATAGATTTTTTTTCTGCATGTCTTTATAGTCGCGTTTCAGACCGAATGTTTGATTCAGGAGCAAATGATAAAAGAATATTTAAGTCTATACATAAAGATATGGGACAAACTTTTAACAGGATATAAGATATCATGTTACAATAGAAACCTGTTGCTTAATTTAAATAAATTTATATTTTCTTTAATATGTGTTTTGCTTTTATTTTATTTCAAAATTTATCTGTATAGGTCTGACTCTAAGCAAGATGGCAATCGTCGACGCCAAGCATCTGGCAATCGTCCTTTGTCTTCTATTAATGATGAGTTTGATCCATTGAATTTATTAGCTGCTTTGGGGTACAAGATGCATGATGGACAAGTATGTGATATTTTTTATACTTCTGCTGTAAAAGGAGATTTTTTTTCAACATTTTCTATTTTTTGACCAATGACAATAACACAAGTAGTCAAAGAGCAAAAGTAAAATGCCTCTATTAAATCTTAATAAGTGGTAGACTGTAACACACCCCTCTATCCAAAAAATATCAGTATCATGGAATTAAAAAAATATTTTAGAATGAAAATTAAATAAAGAATCTGCATAAAGAAGTATTTACATTAATGAATACTTTAAATTTTTGTTCTCTGTTGCTTTATGTGCTTTCTATATTTCAAATGATATTGTAAAGGTTGCTACAAGAATATATAGCACACTTATTCTACAAATTTATGTATCCCCTTTCTGCTTGTACCCTTCCCTGTAGATAAGTTCCAACCCTGCATTTTTGGAGACATTCCACTTTCTGTAAATTTAACTGCATGTGTCAGAAAAGTGAGATCTAAACTTTTTAATTAGATTATTTTTTTGCTCAGATACAATGCTGTGCAGAAAATTTCCAGATTTGGCATTTTTGACTACATTACTATTTAATATGTCTAGAATCCTTTACTTTATTCAATTCATTCTTTATTAACTGCATAGCCCATCAACTGATGGGGGTAAAATGAAAATTAGATCAGAAAATAAATGTGGCATCTAGTTGATCAAAAATGCAATACAATAAAAGTCTATGAAAACTGTTTGATCTTTACAAAGTAAATTCAAGAATGTTTAGTAAACAAAACACAAAAACAGATAAATATGCAGAATAAATTAATAGTGATATTTGAAATGTTAAATTCAGGTGCTTGCATGGCACCTATGCTCTACATATCTCATATTTAGCAAGAGTTTAAATTTAGGCTTTTTTAATACTCAGAAATTGTGAAGCAATATTATTAGCCTCTGAATATTTTGCTATTATTTCCATTCATGAAAAGTGCATTACAAATGATTACTTAACTTTAAAAAGAATTAAAGTTCTCTATTACAATTACAGAACTTCTTCAAATCATAAAATACATTGATATGCATGTAATAAAGATTTATATCTTATCAATAGGATGACTAAGGGGTATTTTTTCCCCTTTCTTCATATGTATTGGGGAAAGGGTTCAATTCTGCAATCAAAGGGTATTGACATCTATATAATGCTACTTTTTTATAGTTTTCTAGCTTGTAATATAAATATAGTGAAGATTTTCATAAAAGTACTACTAATATAAGACATTTTTCCCTTGACAGATAGATCAAATCTTGCCCTTACTTAAAAACTCTACTTTTAAATGAATTGTATCTCACATTTCTGTGTGTCTTCTCTTCATATAAATGCATTAAAACTGAGTATATAAATATATTATGACCATAACATCTTTCAATCTCTGGGAATGTGAGATTTCCAAGAATTGTATGGAAAAAATAGATAAGCTGCTGAACATCAAGAACCGCATTGCCCTGCTGTGGATTCCAAGCCACTGCGGAATATATGGAAATGAGCGGGCAGATTTATTGGCTAAGAATGGATCACAAATGATGCAACTGGATCCTCCCTTGCCTGTGCGGCATATAAAGCGATATATATCGCTCTATTAAAGCTAACCTAAGTCTGTATGGGGAGAGGGCTTCCGGGAAAAAGTTTAACTCCCTGTTAAATAAGTCAGCAAGAATACCCAGTTCCTTGCATAGAGCAGTTGGTGTGGCTTGCTTTAGACTTGCCACGGATCATGATTACTTACAGAGTCACCTGTATCGAATGGGACTGACAGATACAGATGTCTGCCCTCTTTGCGACCATAGCATTAGTATGACTGGAGAGCACCTCAACATTTGCCCTGCTGTTTGTTCTTGACTGTTTTCCTTTATGTGTTACTGACAAGGATTTTAGTGACTATTTTTATCGTTCTTCTTTGTATTGGCCTGCTCGTCGACTTATGACTGAGAGGTCGGAGACAGGCATAGGATTAAAAAAAAAGTATATAAATATCAAATAACAGGTATTCAAATCAATCATTATATTTTGGAAAATATTTATTACAAACATTTCTGGTTTACGCCATGATGAAGAAAAACTGTTATCAAAGTTTTTTATTTTACTATAATGTCGTAATGAATTTCAATATCAACACCCATGGTGGTAAAAATAATATTCAATGATAGTCAAAGTCAATGCTATTCCACCTACTTAAAGAATGCTCGGTGTAATTGCAACTACGATGCACATTCTGTGGGCTTTTAGGTGTTGCAGGTCATTGATCTTGATCTGGTAAACAATGTTTTTGACATAACTTTACACAAAAATAATCTAGTGGTGTTACATCTGTTTCTGAACTGATCTACAATCACTAGCTTGTACATGTACTTGAGCGGGTACCTGTTGGTGTATACATGTGAACAACACATGAAAATACTTTGAAAGATTCGCTCTACAATGTTGCAAACCAAAAGTTTATATAATGAATACTTCCTGAGATATATTTTTGGATACCTTTCATCTGGACATTTTGTATATTAAATTGAACCGAATTGCAAACTTATGCAAAACTGTAAAATATATAATTTTATATTATATGAAACTTATTTATTTAAATTTTTTATGCATTGACTCTTAGATATGTTGCCCTATATTGTTATGTCATTTTCAGCAGGAAGTTTCATTCAGTGGCCTTCTCTCATCTATATCAAGTAACGCACACATTAAATGCAAGTTTCAAGATGCTGATTATCTCCCTGTCCCATGTCCTCATATGAGTCGCTGCCATTCTTTTGATCCTGTAGCTACTACTGTTCATTACACTAAGCAACCAAACTCGCCGCCATTTAATTATGATAGAGGTATTTATTTATGAGTCTTCATTTTCATCTTATAGTTTAGATCCACTCCTTGATATATAAATCCAGATTTTTAGAAAATAACTGACATAAAATTTTAACATATTAGCATCATTTAAAATATAAATTACTAGCAGCTATTACCCGGCTTTGCTCGGGATTTACCATGATAAAAGTTAAACTGTGATAAAAGTTACACCGGAACATATAGGGCCGTGAATCTTATACATTGTTTTTTCACTGTGAAAGAAGCAAATTCACTGCATTATGTAAGAAAAAAAAATCATTGCATTATATAAGTCATAGCTGCATAAGTAAGAATCTTCCTTATAAAATGCTGATAACCATTTTTAACACTTTGCAACAAAGTTGGAAAGTTTTTATGACTTTGTTCATTCTGTCTATCTGTTTGTCTGTCTGTCTGTTAGCACGATAACTTCTGTACAAATGACTTTATCAAAATGAAATTTTAGTATGTTGTTTAGACGGTCTGTGGGACCTATGGGAATGTAAATGAATAGTATCACCCAATTTGCTTGAACCCAGGTTGGAAAAGTGAAATACATTGAACCCTATGGAACCTCATTATTCAAACATTTTTAAGCGTATTTAAAATTCACAAATGGCTTCGAAAGTTTTAGGAAATATTCAAATTATCCCATAAAATATATAAAAATATATTCAGTAATTTTTTAAAATGATAATTAAAGTAACAATTAAACCCTTTATACAAAGAGATCACGTGACCCACTTCAAAATAAAATATGGCATCCATCTTGTGTCAAAATCGTAATTTTTAAAGTTATTTTTAATTCATATTTAGTGTCACATCCGTCCTAAAATCCCATTATTTTGCTTAATTTCTGTGCATCTGTATTCTGAAACATCACAATTACAATATATTTGAGTTTAAATGATCAATGCCATCCATATTGTGTCAAAATTGTGATATTTAAAGTTCTTTTTAATTTAAATTTAGTGTTGTAACCGTCCTAAAACCGCTTTATTTTTGCTTAATTTCTGTGCATCTGTATTCTAAAACAACACAATTACAATATATTTGAGTTTAAATGATCATCAAACTTTGATTATTTCTACAACGAAACCTAATTTTTACTTATGGAGAATCTAAACTGATTAGGCTGTATGATGAGTTGTATAAGAATTGCTGAATTTCTTTAACACATAATTATTTTGCTCAGGAATCTGCAATATAGATGATATGAATGAAACATTCATTGATTTTACATAGAGAAGCAGACGATTTAATGGCAGACTTCTTCGATGAAGTTTTATGCATAGAGTTAAATTACTTTGGCCTCCATGGTTTAAAGTTTTTAAGTAGAATAAACTATTTGTAGTACTGTGATGAATGAAATAAAAATGTATGAATGAGATATTTACTGCTTTTACATAGTGAGCCAGGCACCTGTCTGGTAGGTCGTGCGGTCTGGGTCTCAACAACTACAACAACAGAGAGCCAGGCGATTTATATTTTGATGACGTTATTTGAATCAAGTTCGTTTTTTTTGATGAAGTTTTAAATTTTCAAATATAATTAATTATTACAGTATTGTGATATATTTTCACGTTTTAAACCAACTATTTCCAGTCTTTTTTGTTGGGAATCATGGAGTTAGAGAGTAGAACTCCTAGGAAAAAGTTTCTTTTTCCAACAATATCTCGACAACCCCAGGTTTTAGAAACTCAAAACTTGGACTTAATTTATGGAGGGCTATTTCAAAGCTACCCACCAAATTCATTAAATTTGGTTCAGCCGTTGTCCCGTGATGATGAGACAAACAAAAGTGTCTTTTTTCACTAATATCTCGAGAACCACTGGTCGTAGAAACTCGAAACATCAAAATCAAATTCGATTCAACCGTTCTCCAGTTATGGTAGATGATACATTCATACATACTTTTCTTCTTTATATATTACAGTATTGTTACAATTAACTATTACAGTATTGTTACAATTAACTATTACTGTATTGTGATATATTACCGCTGAATGTATCTCATTTTAGAGATGTTTAAATAAAATTAAAGTTGGAAAGTGTTTCATAATCAATGCTTTATGCATGATTTATTTCTTGTGATTTCTTATTACTTTTTGTTGTTGAGTAAACTGTGAGAAATAAACCATGGTGATAGAGTTTCCATTTAAATTCATATTTCAAACCTGTGATTTTCAAAAGTGACTAATACGTTCAATAAACTCCCACAAAACTCAGAGATTTAATCGATTTTCACGTTTTAAACCAACTATTTCCAATCTTTTTTGTTGGGAATCATGTAGTTAGAGAGTAGAACTCCTAAGAAAAAGTTTCATTTTCCATCAATATCTCGACAACCCCAGGTTTTAGAAACTCAAAATTTGGACTAAATTTATGAAGGGCTATTTCAAAGCTACCCACTAAATTTCATTAAATTCGGTTCACCCGTTCTCCCTTGATGATGAGACAAACGAAAGTGTTGTTTTTCACTAATATCTCGAGAACCACTGGTTGTAGAAACTCGAAACATTTGCCTATGTCTTAAGTGGGGCAATTTCAAGACTACTCACCAAACTTCATCAAATTCGGTTCAGCCGTTCTCCAGTTATGGTGGATCATACATACATACATACTTTTTTTCTTTATATATATAGATTTACAAAAGTTGTAATGCATAATAAAAGACTCTGTTTTTCTACACATCTATAGTATTTGTCATATGTAGTGGAACATTGAAACTTTGGATAGCAATGAAATGGATACTGAAGTACATCAGATCACTGGATGGCATGGCTTAGATTTTTTTTCTTTTTATTCGAATTAGTTTAAAAGTGATGAACATTTAAAGAATCACCAGAAAGTTCAATTATTTAAAAGCCAAAAATCGGTTATTTTCCACCATTTTGTCAAATCTTTTCTTTCGTTACAGCTGCAAATAAATTTTTCGTGCAATTTCGAGACAATTGTTACCTCAGTAACTAGGGTTTAAAATGCAAAGTTCTAACTTTGTGAATTGAAAAGATTTATTTTTAATTGTTTAATTTGGCATTATATTGTCAGAGTATTATAGTAAAAAGGGATGTAAATCTGATGCAAACTCTCTGAGATAGCATTTAATTCTTTTAATTTTACTCCTTGTGTAAAGGAGCTAGCCCCCCCCCCCCCCCCTCCATTCTGAATTGATAGTGCAGTTTAGTTTTCTCGATATGAGATAGAATTCGCTGTATTCTCGGGTGTAATTTTAATTTTCTTCTTAAATTCCAAGTAATGTGGGGCACATTTTCTAGTAGTCTATATAAATAAAATTGAAAATCTGTCTGTCTGTTTGTCCCATCATCAAGGGAGAACGGCTGAACCGAATTTGATGAAATTTGGTGGGTAGCCTAGAAATAGCCCCACTTAAAATTTAGTCTGTGTTTTGAGTTTCTACGACCAGTGGTTCTCGAGATATTAGTAAAAAACGAAATTTTCGTTTGTCTCATCATCACGGAAAAACGGCTGAACCGAATTTAATGAAATTTTGTGGATAGCCTTGAAATAGCCCCCCATAAATTTAGTCCAAGTTTCGAGTTTCTAAGAGCAGGGGTTGTCGATATATTAATGAAAAACGGAACTTTTTCCTATGAGTTATACTCTCCAACTCCGTGGTTTATTCAAGCGGAAAGGATGAAAATCGTTTGTTTAAAACGGCGAATTGAAATAAAACTTTATTTCTTAGTTTGGTGCAGGATTTTTGCATTAATTAGTCACTATCGGAAAACACGAATTGTTTGAAACATGAATTTAAATGGAAAAATCTACCTCCGTGGTTATATTTCACACGCTTTTACTCAACGATTAAAAGTATAAAGAAATCAAAATGGCTATTTAATTTCGCATTTTATGAGGAAGATTCTATCTTATATCATGTTGCTCGGCAACGGAATGAAAATAAATGTGTTGTTAATATTTATTATTATTTTTTCTATTTGAATAATAAATAAATGGATGTAAAAATATATTTTTAAATGAAAGGTTTGGTTGTTCTTTTAATTATATAAATTGCGAACTGCGTACATCATTTTCATTTATTTTAGGAAAGAGGTTTCCAGCTCGTATATTGTGTTTAGCTAATAAACTCATATATTGTGTTTAACCAATAAATTCATTTAGCCGATTGTTGAAGCAGAAAAAGAGTAGAATGGCTGTATCTTATAATACAATTTTAGTGTTTTCATTTAGTATATACAAACGGGATCAGAATATTTTATTCTTCAGATCTGCAAATTTAGAGCTACGAGTTTAGCGGAATATCTCTAAATAACTTGGTAACTTTTCTTAAACTTTACCAAATTAGCGAAAATGTTTCCAAATTTATAAAAATGACGCAAATCAATGATTTGTTTTTTTAGAATAGAGTACTGAAATGATGTTTCGGTAGCATTTGTCGGACAGTCCATCCATCCTACTTAGTAACACATTTAACAAAATTTTTTAATATCATTAAATTGATAAAAATATTTGTGAGTCCATAAAAATATCACAGAATTGATAAAATCGCGCTTAATAAATGAAAATAATTGTGTTTTGTTAGGGGATAGTATTGTGATGATGTTTCGTCAATTTGTCGCAGAATGGGACTATCTGTTCTACAGTCCCACTTGGCGATAAATTTGGGGATTTTATAAGTTATCGCTAAATTGATTAAAATGTCGCCAAACCTTCCATGGAGGTCGCATTATTCAGATGATATGATTTCCATCAATTTATTTGAAGCAAATGATATCATGTCGCTTAGCAACGGATCCAATGTGTTATGTGGCATACAATTTTATATTAAATCTTTTCCGATTTGAATAAAATAAAGATATGCATATAAAATAAATTTCATTGACTGGATAATATCAATTACGGTCTTCAGGTTTAAACATTATTATTATTGATATTTTTGGGGACTTTTGATTCAGGGATTATTGATATTTTCAAGTTATTATGACATTGTTTTATTATGACGAAAATTGTTGAAACTCATATATAGTACGTTGTACGAGTAATCTTCTACAAATGCATTATATCTTCTAATCTACGAGAATATAAGTAGTACAGGTATATTGGCATATATTTTGATATATATTGGAATCAATTACGACCTTCTGGTAAAAGATTACGGGGATTATTGATATTTTCAATTTATTACGTCATCTCCTTTATTTTGGCAAATATTTTTGAGACTCATATTGTAATACGGGTAATCTTCTACTAACACACTGGCATATTTTCTAATCTACGACAATATAAGTAGTACGGGGTTGCATATAATGATTCAATTCCTTTTTTTTTTTGTAAATTTGCTTACAAAAGGGTTCAGGATGTTTTATTCTTCAGGTCTGCCCGTGAAGATAATTTTGCATAGTGAGAATAGATATTCTTAAACTTCTCTTTATGAGCAATAAATTTAATATTTTAACAGAATTTGCACATGATTGCGAGTTATAAGTTTTTTATATTATATACTCCATACGAAGAACGGGTATGCTGCTAGTAATATATAAAATTAATAATTGTCAAGTTAGTGTGTAGCATGAAAGACCAATTTTTTTTAATTAAAATTATCACATCTATATAGTACATTATTAAATACCTATTTTTCCAAAGAGTGCAAAGTTTTCCAAATCTTTTGGTTTTTCAGAAAGTTAGCATGGTGGTTACTAGAAACAGAATAAAAGAGGGGCTCTATCAACATTCAAGATGGCTTCCCAATAGAAGAGGGCTCAATCTAAATTATTTTAAAAATAAGTTTACATTGGGTTTTACAATATATAATATTTATTTAATAAGTATACTATGAATTTACTTAAATTTATTTATATTCAAAAATTTTAATTTTTTATTTCAAGTTTGTCCTTACTTTTGATGTTTCTGTTTTCTTGGTGCCTTAAGCATATGCTTAGCCTGTTCATTAGATTTTCTAGCCCTGATATATGATTAAATATATCAATATGCAAAATGTTTAATGATTTGTAAGATAATATGCTTTTTTTTATGTGAATTTTATTATGTGATTCTGTTTTAAATAATGTAAAATCTTGTTAAAATCATGACTTGAGAGTCTCTGACTTGGTAACACCCTTCTTTTATAAAATGTGTGTTTAGAAGTTTAGTTATTTTTATTCCCTCTATGGATGTACTGTTTTGAGTCTATATTTAGTACCATTGCAACAACACTAGAAAAAGTTAAAATGCATTAGTCATGCAATAAATTTTCAGATTGTTTAGATAATCCAGGTTTCTTTATTTATGGAAAAAATATAATTAAACATGTACTAGCAAATTAAAATAGGCAACCCAGTCAGTTGATTGTAATGAGATTTTAAAGGATCAAGTTTGACTTTTCCTTCACATAACCCTGACCACAATCACCGCTTAGGGTCCCCACATGTCTAATGCTAGCCTTGTGGATCAATGAAGATTTAATGAAGATAGTCTCACCATACAGGTTTCAAGGCATTTTGATATGTTTGCAACATATATTTTGCTTTTACTATTTCAGTACTGTAGCTGTCACAGTTTGTATTTCACGTTATACACACACGTTACACGATACACACAATATACGCTTTTTATTTATATTATATTTTATTTGAATTTCTTTATTTACATTTTAATCCTAATATTTTAAATTATCCTTTTATGTTCTTCACAAAAGCAAAACTCTTACTAGTAATTTTTTTTATTCGCAGTCTACTAGTTGCCATGAGTCCAAATGACATTCGTATGTTGCCATCAACAACATATTTGAGAAATTGTTATTTTTATTATCTGTCATGCAGCTGCTAATTATTTTTATTATCTGCCATGCAGCTGCTAATTATTTTTATTATCTGTCATGCAGCTGCTAATTATTTTTATTATCTGTCATGCAGCTGCTACATCATTCTCCTGACAGTAACTGAGTTACATTTCAAAGAAGCACTGAGTTTATGAATTAATTAAGGACTTGGATTTGGTCATTGAATCTGATGGGGCATCTTATTTTTCTGCCGCAATGCACAGTACCAATAAGTTTTCTATTTTTTTAAGTTTTGATGTTATAGTTATAATATATCGACAACTTATATAATAGAATTAAATAATGCTGCAAATATGTGCAATTAAATATTTATTAATTAATTATAACTTGCAAAAAAATAGTTTTAAAACATTTACAATAAAATGAAACGTAATATCTAGTAGGATAGGTTAAATAGATACACTGATTGATCCATAAAATTTAGAAGCTTATAAATCCGTATTTGATCCATTAAATTTAGGTGCTTAGTATTTTTTCCAGTAAAAAAACATGTATATGCCAAATAAATTGTATTTTCTCAGTATAAGTATTTTATACTTAGCTAAAGCACATTTTTGTACAGTTAAATTAGTTATAAAATGTGGCTTAAATGCATGCATTTAATTGTAAACCATCTTTATTTCATTTTCAGGTTTCGAATGGTCCGACTCCAAGTTTTGTAACCATATATTAACATACACTCCAAACTTGTTAGATGATCCAGAGCTTGTAACTGGGAAACATAACACTGTACTTACATTTTCTTCATACATTGTAAGTATTTTTCTCTCTTAGATTATATAAGTGAAAATGTAAAGTATTAAAAATAAAATTTCTCATGTCAAGTTGCAGTCTTAAATGTTCCTTTTCAAAGAGTTAATGTAAAGTATTAATTAAATTGTTAATTAATTTAATAATGTGAAATATATATTTAATTGTTTTCTGAAATCTACCATTTGTGACAAAGATTAAAAAACTTTTATAGCTGCCAGCTAATTTAAAGTTACGAAAAGCACAACAATTATAACATTTATTTACTCATTTTTGTAACAGCATGTTTTGCATCATGCTAGACCAGAGATCAAAAGTGCAAATTCCATCCAGAAAGGTGCATACCTTTGACATAGATACATTTTTATCTTTGTTGGTTAAAAAAGACTCATATAGTGACCCCCCTTCAATCTTGTTGTTCAGTGGTTCATAGCATTTCTGATCTTGCAAATCCCTTTGAGAAGAATATTTTAATGTTTTATGGAAAGGGGTTTGATGTTAGAGGAGTATTTTATTGTAAATATCTTGGTCTTAATTCTCAAACTTTATCTCAAATTTTATCTTATTTCTTCTGCTTTATCTCAAGCTGTGAATGAAAAGTTTACCCCTCTTTTTTACAAAACTTTTCTTTTTACCCAATGTAATAACTCTCGGAACATTCCGTTGTTTGAATCTATGTTTGTTTATCTCTATTGTGATTCTATTTGCAGTGAACCCAGTTTAAAAATCTGATGTGGGCAGCTCATGGCTTTCCTTTTATAATACAATGAATTTACTTCTTTCACAGTGAAAAAGTGATCAAAAGACCCATATCACAATGTTTGTAACATTGAATTGTACACAGACTCGCTGACACACACACATCACCTCAAAAACCTCTGATTCATGCTCAGGAATGCTTGAAACGGGCTCTCCCAACGAAAACTCTAATTCGAATTTTTGACCCCTTCACAATACTTTCCTTATACATTATACTATGTATATGAGGAAAGTAATATTAGTTTTGCTTAGCGTTTAATGCTTGACTCCATAGAGCAAACCTGCCAACTTGTACGATTTATCTGTACAATGTACGAAATTTGCCTCATTTTTACAAATATATGAAATAATAAAAAAAATGTACGAATTTAATAGTTTTATTCGTAGGTTAGCGAATTCTAGTGACTTTGCGCTGGATTTGGCAGAAATCAGCTAGTTTTAATAGAAAATCGCTAGTTTTGGCAACATCAACTTGAAAATCGGAAAAACATTGATTGCGTTAGTGTTGTCGGTTTTGGGGGAAATCAGGCTTTTTGTTCCAGTTTGGCAGAGTTATGTTATCAATTTTAACTCTGCCACATGGAAATGCTGAATGCGAACGCATGTTTAGTCAAATAAAGGAAAATAAGACACAATTTCATAGTTCGATGTCTAATGCAAATTTAGAAAATTTGTTAATTGTTAAGACCATGCAAAGAGGAAAATGTTACGAGCAAAAATATAAGGACAAATTCTTAAAAAAAGCAAAGTCCGCTACCTATGACATGCTTAAAAACTCTAGCAACCAAATTCTTGGCCAATAGATATCATTTTTATGTTACGTGTTGAAAATTAATTGAATGCCTTTATATCAAGGTACAATAAAGGTTAATTTCATTAATTTCCTCAGTTGCATTGCCTATTGTTTTCGCATATGAAAATTGTACTAATTTTGTACTAATTTTAGATGTCAATTGTACTAATTTCAACATTTTGAGGTTGGCAGGTATGCATAGAGGTAAAACCACTGTATTTTCTCTGCTTTTTCTGTATGGTTCCTTTTGTATTTTTATATTTCGATTTTTTATGTATATATTTTAAGATATGCATTTATACAATTCTTATTGAATCTGATTTTGCCTCTTGGCTAACTATATATATATTTAGTTCTTATTTGGCTGTGTATAAATTTCCAATGTACTTGATCTACAGGGTGTCCCAAAAAGATTGAAACACGCTCTAATTATTTGCCTGTTGAAGATAAGTGGCAATGTAAATTGCAAAAATGTTGAAAGTAAGGTAGGAAATAAAACTACTTTAATGAAATAGTCCTCCCATTAACTTCCAAAAGGTTACACTTTTTTAATTTTTATACGACCCCCTTAGACAAATTTGGTCAATCAGAAAATTTTTATTTTTAATGCAACAAGATCATTAAAAAAAACCCATATCTGTATCTTTAAAATCAACTGAATTATGATAAAGGAAAAAATCTGACTTATGCTACTTTTCCGTACCATATGAAAAGCTGTTTCATCAGTGAAAATAGGGATCATAAACAAATTGATGATGGAAATTGTTTAGATCAAAAATGCATTAATATGCGTCAAAATTTTTTATCACAAATGCATTTAAATAAACCATTACACAGACAGAGATCATATAAAGCAGTGGTACTCACTATGCGGTTGGGGCACATAATTAAAATATGCATACATTGATCTTTTTTGTGATATGTCACAAATTTACATTTCTAATTTGATATATGATCCCCATTCACAATGTTCAATTTTCAATTAAATATTACTCACTCAATTTTAAAGATACAGATATGTGGGGTTTTTTTTTAATGATCTTGTTGCATTAAAAATAAAAATTTTCTGATTAACCCAATTTGTCTAAGGGGGTCGTATAAAAATTTAAAAAGTGTAACCTTTTGAAAGTTAATGGGAGGACTATTTCATTAACGTAGTCTTATTTCCTACCTTACTTTCAACATTTTAGCAATTTACATTGCCCACTTATCTCCAACAGGTAAAGAATTAAAGCGTTTTTCAATCTTTTTGGGACACCCTGTATACTTGATGCCGCAGATGAAAGCTCCAAGAGATTATTTATCTGTAGTTTTACGTTCTTAATTGTGCAAGTAAAGCTTCTATAGAAATTACTTCTGTTACAGAATAGTACATTCTAATAAACCACTATTTGGAATTATAGCTGCCAAGTGTTTAATAAATTGAATTTTATTTTGTAGTTGCAATTAAACATGCTATATTCTCTTTTGCAATATTAAAGGAAACTGGTTCATATTACTGCTTACTTTCAATTCACGAATATTGTTGAATATTTAACACATTTATTACCTTCTATTAATTTGTATTGTAGAGTTTTAATGCTAATATATTACAATATAGAATTTTATATTTCAGTCCTCTATAATTGATTATGTCAAGCCTTCTGACCTAAAAAAGGAGCTGAATGAAAAATTTAAGGAAAGATTTCCTCAAATACATTTAACTTTGAGCAAGCTACGAAGGTGAGACCAATATTAGAATCTTAAACTGTTAGCTATCATTTGTACTAGCATAATGTTGTTGTTGTTGTTGAAACCCAGACTGTCCGACGTACCAGAAAGGTGTAAGGTAACTGTTTGGACGGTTGGGAAGTGCCACCCAATTTAGACCGGAACCCAGTGGGGGAGGCATCCACAGGGACCGTACCCTCCTTCCCCTACCACCAACCTCTTGGAAGGACTTTCGGACCCACATGTTTAACGTGATCGTACTCCGCATGAACACGGCGGCAGTTTAGCAGCGGCTGGAATCGAACCCGGGCCTACCGAGTGCAACTCCAGTGCGCTAACCAATGGGCTACCGCGCCCTGTACTAGCATAATTCATCGGAAATTCCAAAATTTTGCTAATATTCCGCTAAATGTTACATTTAATTCCAACAGTAAATAAGCTTCAAATTCTAAACTTTTTCAATGCAATAATTAAAATTGTAAAATTTTTAAATTCTAATATCTCGAAGTATTCTCATTTTTAAAAATCAGTAATAAAGGCCAGCAAATTAATTTGTTCAGATTTTTTTATCTTGTTAGCCATGGGTACAAAACATATTGAATAACTTGAAAATTCTGAGTACAAGTGCCTTTTTACACTTATGTACACTCTTGAAGTTCGGCAAAGGTGGAGTGGGTCTCCTGGGCTTTATTATTTTTATCTTGTATGCTAAATTTATGCTTGAAAAGGGTATTTCTAATAATTCATGAATAATACATGTATTGATATGGCACAAACTCATTTTCCAGTTAACAGGTTTTAAAAGCAAGGAAAAATTAATCTGCTTTGCCATTAACAAAATGATAGTATAACAAAAAATATTGCAATGCTGCAAATAATATTTGTACACTCTTGAAGTTCGGTAAGGAATGTACACTCTTGAGAGAGAGGGAAGTTCGGCAAAGGTGGAGTGGGTCTCCTGGGCTTTATTATTTTTATCTTGTATGCTAAATTTATGCTTGAAAAGGGTATTTCTAATAATTCATGAATAATACATTTATTCATATGGCACAAACTCATTTTCCAGTTAACAGGTTTTAAAAGCAAGGAAAAATTGATCTGCTTTGCCATTAACAAAATGATAGTATAACAAAAAATATTGCAATGCTGCAAATAATATTTTCTCACGATCGCTAGTTCTCATGAAAGTTCTGCTCGGAGATTAGTAGGGTGAAAATTCAGCTACATGTCCTAGCCTATAATTTAAATATAGTGCATTATAACTTAGCATATAATGTAAATATGGAGCAATTTTTCATATAATTTACTTCTTGAAATATATACCTCCCATAGCACTTTGGTGACATTAGTCCTACTTACTCACCTCTTCAGGCAACAAAAATGCTGCAATTCCTTTGTCAAAATAAACACTACTTAATTGATTTGACATTAGCATATAGCTAATCAGTTTGTCAGACCCAAGCAGGCATTTTGGGAACCTTGCTTTTTCATTTGTATAAACAATTTGAACATTCCATACTTAATTTTTCATATTACTCAGCATGTTGTTGAGACCCAGACCGTCCGACCTACCAGAAAGGTGTAAGGTAACCGTATGGGCGGCCGGGAAGTGCCACCCAATTTAGACCGGAACCCAGTGGGGGAGGCATCCACAGGGACCGTACCCTCCTTCCCCTACCATCAACCTCTCGGAAGGACTTACGGACCTATATGTTTAACGTGATCGTACTCCGCATGAACACAGCGGCAGTTGTGGCAGCATGCAAATATTACTCAGTATGTGAAATTCCTTTTAGCAGTAAAAAATAAATTTCTAAAAATCAAAATATGGCACAGATACAGATATAAAATAAAATATAAATATCTTAAAAGTTTTTTCCAACATGCTACACAAAACCAATTGCTGAGTGGCATATATTTCACAGGCCTTGGGTTGAAGACCTCTAATTTATGTCAATTTTTTTTATATATATACAATAATAAACTATATTTACTTAAAAAATTAAGTAGTTTTTCAAATAAAGACATTTGATTGAAGCTATTTAATGTTTATTAAGGAATTTATTTCCTATATATCAAAAATTGATATTGATCAAATAAGAATCTCAAATATTAATATTATGCATTAGTAAATATAATCAAAAGAAGTAACATTTTTATGATTCAGCATCTTTTAAAAGTCATTTCTGGAGGCATAATCCTTTGGCAGTATCAGCACAGCTGGCTCTTGAATATCTCCCGATGTATGATTTCGTTGGTGTACATGCCTGAGTACCAACCATTTGTTAGAAATTTTGAAATTGGTTCTCTAGAATAATTTGCATCTTTTTTTCTAAGCATGTTAGTGGAATGAATAATTAATACATTGATTTGAATTGCCTTTTTCATAGCTTAAAGAGAGAGATGCTGAAGATAACTCACTATGAGGTAAGTCACTTTCTGAAAAAAATATTTTTGAAAAGTCACATTTTAAAAAACTAATTCCATAAATGTAAATTTTTCTTTCCTGTAATTAAATATTTATGCATGTTTTATTTTGCTTTCAGTGTGGAGTCGATCTTCTAACTGTTGCTCAAGCTTATGTATTTTTTGAAAAACTTATTCTCAAGGTAATATGCAAAGACTTTTTATTAAACTAAAAGATTTTTAATAAATTGTCTGTGTGTCCGAGTCGTAAATGATAGAGTAAAAAAAAATTAATTACACTTTTGAAAATTTGATGGAATAACATGCCAATAAAAATACATGTACACATTTAGTCCCACTTTTAAATGCAGAATATTAAAGTTTGAACTTTTCATGTGATCTATATCTATAAATAAAGTTTTGCAGTATTTTGCAAAAAATCATATTTTACGATACAATAAAATGTTTAGCAATTTCCATACATTTTAAACAAAAGCAGAATGTTAACATCTATTGAATATATGAATTTATAGTAAAAGTGATGGGATGGTTATTATTTTATTTTAACATTTATGCAAGAATCCATTTTGTTGCAAAATGAGTCATTTAAAAGAATTTTACATATTTAAAATTGATATAAATATTTTGCTAAATCCTTTATATAACACATTTTTTATCTAAGTTATAATTGTAAATATTACTTTTAGTTTTACATGGTGCAATATATTTAAACAAAAGTATTAGCAAAATATGTTTGTTTATTTATTTTAACTTTCTAAGTTTACATGGCAGAAATATGAATGTAAATTATATGATTAATTTCACTGAAAAATATTATTTGGATTCAATTTATTCAATAATGTGCAGCATATTGCACTTTACTGTAATTCTACCACTCTGTTCTATTGTTTGTAAGATGGGATTTAGCCTAAAGATTGTAACAGAAACACTATTAAGGAAAATAATAGATATAAAGTTTTTGAATAAATTAATGCCTATATAGTCCAATAGGCAGCATTGTAATAATAAAAAAAAACTTTTATGGTGTGGACGGGCTTCAAATAAAATGCAAACGTTTATCATAAATAGTTTATTTGTAGGAAAACAGAGTGGTTTTGATTACTACAAAATTTAAATGTATATAAACTCTGTGCATCTATCTGGAGTTCATTTTGCTTTGCCTTTAAGAAATTATATATTTTTTAATAATAAGTTTAAACTTGTGATTCATTAAAAGTAGATTTGGATATCCTATTTTATATTGACTGCTGTTTTATGCTCATTAACCAACTTTTTAAGGTAAAGGAAACGTTTTTAACTTTTTCACACTTTGCAGCAATGTATGTTTTAAGAACACCTTTAGTGCATTTCAACAACTTTTAAAATGAAGGTCATATATTTGCTTGTGTGATGTGAACACAATAACTCATTAGAATATCATATACCCATGAAATTTTATATTTATATGGATTCTGTAAAAGTAGAACTAAATATAGTTTCATTTAATTTTTATGATAGAGGAAAAATTCCTTTAAATGGGAATAAATTGTTCTGAATGGAGAATCAAAGATATTTTGAATTTAGCTGAACAGAAAATAATATTTGATTATGTAGTGAAGAGGTGGCATAATTCCTTTTCCCTAATTGGTGGAACAATAACATTAATTTTGAATATTATTCATGTTGGAAAATTAAATCCAGCAGTGTAACCCTCTCCCCAATTGATCGTCAACACCATCCCTCTTTCTGAGATCCTGGTTACTCATAGATAAAGACCAATCTTTGCTTCAATACATCAAATTTCAGACCAATCTCTGCTTCAATACATCAAATTTCATTGTTATAACTGAATTGTTTCCAAGTTGGGAAAATTATTTTTTGAAGTCCCTGAAACATGTATTTCCATCAAAATGCCATAAGCTCTATTAGTGTATAAATATTTTTCAATTCTGGGGGCTTCTGTTAACTATTGGTTGTATTATACAAATGGCTATACAAATGTGCTATACAAATGGATCTCAACATTGCAGAATATTATTGTATGAAAAAGTAGGGTAAGCATCACTAAAAGTATTTTAATTAAGAAAACAAAATATTATTAAGAAAGATACTCATTAAAAATATTTTAAGAGTTCAAAATAGTAAGTATTGTTTGAGAAAATAATGTAAAGCCTAATTAAAGATATTTGATTATGAATGCAAAATATTATTATGTGAGATTATATGAGAAAGTGGAATAAAGCCTTACTAAAGATATTTTGTGTAAGAATGCCGGAGTTGAATTTCAAGATGCCTGAGTTGAATTTCAAGATTTAAATTTGTGTAGCTAAATTTATTTAACTTTTTTTATTTTGAATTGTATTTGTGTATGTTGTTTTTTTTTAATATTTCATAATCCTCGCCTCTTACAGATGCTAATTAACAAACATAATCGCAAGCCATGTGCAGCTGCTTGCCTCTTATTGTCTGCTAAATTAAATGATGTAAAAGGAAATGATCTAAAGAATTTAATGGAGGTAATTATTTCCCTATCAATTTATTATTTTTCTTTCATCATATGTTTCCATTTTTTCAATGGCGTTTTTTTTTTATAGTCAATTTTTTTTTAGAAACTAAGAAAAATTAGTTTCAAAAATGAAATTTAGAAAGGATAAATAAAAATATCACTCTAATTATTATTTCAAAATTTTCCTAGTTATTACCATAGTTCCAAAATTTCTAACTTTTTCAAACCTGGGGCAGGGGGACATGCCCTACATCCCTTCCCCTCTTTTGTATGTGCATCCCTGTTACATCTGTGCAAGACAAATAAAGGATAGGCACTGCTGAGTCACCCTTCTCAGTTTCTTGAAGAAATAGATAATTGGGTCTGTTTCTCTTTTGGCCATTATCTGTCTATTATACATTAATGCTTTTTTCACAAAAAAGAAATTTAAGTTTTTTAATAGTTGAATTTTTCTAATAACAAAGTAAAATTTCTTTTAAAATGATATTTAGGAAAATTAAAAAATCACTCTTAATTATTATTTCAAAATTTTCCGAGTCATTAAAATTCTAAAATGGCTGACTTTTCCAAACTTCTTCTACATGCCTTAGTAGTTTCAGGGATGTAAGTATGCGGAAGAGGGTCTACATGCCTTACACCCCCTTCCTCATACTTACATCCCTATTTACATCTGAGCAAGACAAAAAGCTATTAAAAATAGCTCAAGAATTTGAAAATTATACGTCCATGTATAAATGAATTTCTTGTGTCAGATTTTTTTATTCTGGTTATTACACATTTCATCTAGTACACGACTTTCATTATCAAATTGTCTTAATAAAACTGATAACCATGTCCGGGTATGAATAACAAGAAAATAAAGTGTGCTCCTTTTTAAAAGTGGATATGTGGCAACCCTAGCATAGAAGTTCCAAGGAACAATAATGTACTTCCAACCCAAGATCCTTAGAATACCTTAAGTCAAAGGTTGTCTCATCCAGGGGCAAACGCATCCCTGGAAGAAAAGAGAAATTATATTACTACCAGCCCACTCACCAACAGAAAAGAGACACTAACTGTGTTAGCATAATTTGCTTGAGAAGGATATAAACAATCATTTCTAATCTGTATGATGCAAATCAATCTTCAATTAAATAGGCTTTGAAGTAGGAAGAATGCAGAATAAAACAGAAAAAATAATATTTCCAGGTAATGCAATTCATAGCTTGTGTCTAATTAAAAAATTTTACATGTTTTATAAAAAATATATTTCGTCCGGATTTAAGAGAAAGGCAAGAAACTTTAAAAATCTTCTAAAGATAAAACAATAATTAATTTAAATTTAAAAGCACATGCTTTACCAAACCATTGCAATAATAATCATTGGTCATGTCAAATGTGGGTTAGTGAATGAATGACATGAAGGTGGGTGGCTCCAAGAGAGTCCAGCACAGCGACCAGAGGTCCATTGTACTATCCCCTGAAATGAAAAAGTCCCTAAGAAAGGAGACCAGTAGCCAAAGCAAAAATCAGCAGGCACTTGACAGGAATGTCTTGCAACTCCCAGGGCTCGATCACATGTCGACCTAAGTGTTCGAACCTATGGGCGGAGAACACCTCACATTCACATAGTATATATGCGGCAGTTTCTTTGCTATAATTGCAGCCTCTACATAGTGAAACCTTAGTGACACCCATAATATTTAGGTGTCTTTTAAGGGTGCAGTGCCCAGTAAGGAGCCTAACAGCCCTTCTGATGCCAGTTCTACTGAGCTTGAGTAATTCCTTTTGACGCATACTTGGGCACTTACAGTTTAGTTCTTTCACCTGCCTTTGGCCCTTAGTATTACGCCAGTTCTTGCACTGAAGCTTTTTGAAGATGTCATAGGCAATTCTTCTAGTCAGTTCATTAGGAACACCCAAAGCTAGCTAACTCGGGACCAACAAAAGGTGTGCTTGAAACTTTTCTAGCCAACTCTTCAGTCATTCATTACCTGGAATGCCTGAATGTCCAGGCACCCAGTAAAGTATGAATATTAGTTAATTGTTGCTAGCAATCTTACAAAGTGCAGTATAGCACTCCGAGACAAGGGATGACATCATAGTAGACTTCCCTAAAGCCATAAGAGCAGCCTGACTATCAGAGCAGATAAAGATTTGGTTGCACCTGTAATTTCTGTCAGAGCAAATTCTATAACACATTAGAATAGCAAAGACTTCAGCCTGAAAGACAGTAGCATAGCTGCTAAGAGGGTAAAATAATTTTGTACCATCATCTGGACAGCATACTCCAGTGCCAGAACTAGTACCTAGCTTAGAGCCATCAGTGTACCATACAATACATTTCTTCTTATTGTAGGTAGGAGTCCTCTTCCAGTTATTCCATGAAGGGACCTGAATTTCATAAGGCTTATCAAATGTATATCTGACAAGAATGCCATCAGATGGCATATGGAAATAAGGATGATTTATAACATTACTGTTCAGATTACTCCAAGATAAATATTTTGAGTAATTTTTCCAGTGCTTCAGATATTTAAGTCTGTTCATGCATATGAGAGCCTCAGCTTCAATGTGCATGTAGAGTGGGTGGAATCCAAGCAAAAGTTCAAGAGTTGCAGTAGGAGTGGTTTTCATGCATCCGGAGATCGCAATACACACCATCCTTTGAAGCCTATTTAAATCTAATTGAGTAGTTTCGCATCTAATTCTAGACCACTATATAATGGAGCCATAGGTAATGATGGGACAGTTTACCATAAAGTAAATCCAATGGATAGCCTTGGGATTCAATCCCCAGGTTTTTCCAATAGCATTTCTACACGACCAGAAAATTCTTCTGGCTTTATTTATGCAGTATTCAAAGTGTCTCTTCCAATTGAGACCCATATCAAAGTAAATTTCTAGGAATTTTACCTCCTTGGAGCAAATAAGCTTCTGACCAAAGAAGCAAAAGTCTTATTAAGAATGCGTTAAGTAAGATTAAGAATATGTTTTCTTGTAAACGCAACCATAGCAGTCTACGCAACCATAGCGGATAAACGCAACCATAGCGGATTAACAGAGAGACCTGCATTTTTGCACCATGACTCAACACTCTTAAGAGTAGTGGACATCATGTCAGAGATAGTATTACCAAACTTGTCTCTAGCAATGATTACAACATCATCAGCATATCCGACACAGGATACACCAGAACTAGTTATGTTCTCCAAAAGAGAGTCTACAACTAAACACCAAAGAATTGGTAAAAGAACATCTCCCTGCAGACAGCCTACCAAAGCATGCGCCGTCATATTATCACCAAGTAAAGATGCACAGATGTATCTATTAGATAATGAATTCTTGATCCAATAAGAGATTGTCATATCAACACCTTTCCTATCAAGAGCATGTAGGATGGTGTCAATGGGCACTTTATCAAAAGCGCCTTCAATGTCAAGAAAAATAGCTAAGGCAATTTCCTTAAACATTTAAGTTTCTCTCCAATATAAAGGAGCGACTGTAAAGGGCAGTATCCGCAGGTTTACCCGGTTGATAAGCATGTTGAGAGTTAGACAGCGGCATTGAAGCCAGAATCTCTTCCCTAATATACCTGTCAATAAGCTTTTCAATAGTCTTTAAAAGAAAAGACATAAGGCTAATAGGCCTGAAGGACTTAACCTCATAATCTTTGGAATAAAGACTATGAGGTTAAGCCAATGTTTTTGCCAATCTTTGGAATAAAGATTACCTTAGTATGCCTCCAGGCAGACGGCACATCTCCAAAGGCAATACAGGCTCTGTAGATTCTACAGAGAATGGGAGCAAGCACCTCAATTCCCTCCTGAAGAAGAATTGGAATGATGCCATCGATCTCCGTAGTTTTATAGGCTTTGAAAGAATTAATTGCCCAATTAACCCTGTCTAGAGTAACCACCCTCCTAGCAATACCCAACTTACCACTATCACAGGTAGGAGTGGAACAAGCAGCAGGAATAGTGTTATTCATCTCTGAAACCGGAAAATGAACCCTAAACAATTCAGCAAGGGTGTCTTCCCCAGTCCCAGAATAACCACCATTTGGCAACCTAATGGTATTTAGGCTACAGGTTCTGTCTTTAGACATTATCTTTACCAGCTTTGCAGTGCCAGAGGTGTCCTTAATGATATTGCAGTAGTTCCTCCAGGAATTCCTCTTGGAGTTTCTTACCGCCTTGTTATAGGAAGTGAGGGCAGTTTTATAAGTCTGCCACTCACCATTCTTTTTGACTCTGGTAAAGAGCTTTCTACACTTACTACGTAGGTAGCTAAGTTCTTTTGACCACCAAGGGACCAGCTGTGGGAATTCAACCTTGGTGGTCTTACAATTATTATGATAGGAGAGGATAATAGCTTGTTGCACCTGGTCAACAGCCGAATCCAACTCAGCTGTTGAAGAATACTTACCGGATTGACTTGCAAAAAAGGTTGTTAATAAATTAAAAGTTTCTATCTAGACACATATCTCGACTCGTCAAATTGAAGGATTACATCATGTGGTGGTTTTGATTCTATAGAAATGGTTTTTGTTCAAGAAAGGGATATTCATGTGTTAAAAGAAATTATACTGTTTAATTTTATAGATACTTTTGTGAAAAAATGAGTTTGTAGTCTCATCAAAATTACCATTTACCCCTATTTATTTTAAAGCAAACGCTGAAAGGAATCTTTTTAATTTTAAGCTTTTAATCCCCCTCTCCCATAAACATCGAAAAAATTTTATTGAAAAAATAAAAAATAAATTTGTCATTGAGTAAAATACATATATTGATAAAAATATCTTTTGTTTCTTTTAGCTGAAAATTCCATATAATCCCCTCCCCCCTACATTTTCCAGAATTTCCAGTCACATTTTTCCCGATCAACAGAATTCCACAGTAATATTTGTATACTATAAAAGGAAGTACATTCACAAAGACTCCAAATAAACAAAATTAAACAACACATGCATATCATTTAATACTCTAAAAATGAGTTTTATATCATACATATAAAATAGAAATATTACTTACATACATTAAGCATACAATGTTCTCATCTGAAAAATTTTAAATCAAATCAATATCATTTTTCAGAAAATTATAAAGGATTCAAATATTTTTATATATAGGAACTAATCAGAGCAGAATGGTATGCTTACTTTTTCTGATCAGAATATGTATCAGTAAATTTATATGTAAGAAATTTTAAATGAATGTATTTTTAAAGAAATATGAATGAAATTGCAAATTGAAGAAGATAATATGGAGAATTTTTAGAAAATATCTTATTTAATTCCATTTTTACATATTTCCCATCAGTTTTATCCTATTTCAAATCTTCATTACTTTAAGAAATAATACAGACAGCAAAGTGCACTGTCTCGGTTTAATGAATTTGAACTGGATATTTTATTCGTAACCTTTGACGTGTAGTAAAATTAAATGTTTAAAAGTATTGTATTAAAATTCAGATTTCTGCAATATATTTGCAAATAAAAATATTAATAAAGATTATCATTTTAAGCACGAAATATGCAAATTTTGTTTTGAAAAACAAGACAATGTATTTGTTATACAAAATCTTCCAGAAAATCCTTGTCTTAGTACAATTTGACAAACCACTATTTTTAATTCCATCATCCATTAATTACTGTAATTTAGAAGTGAAATTTGAGTTCATTTGTCATATTTCGAAGTCAGTACTCAGTATATTATTTTAGGCAACATTTCATTTTTAAAACGAGAAATTTTAAAACAAAACTGTGCTGTTTTCCAGTAATTTTCTACGAAGCCCCACTGGCTTACAGAACAGAAGGGCTGGCGGTGTTGTCACAGCTTGACCAGAACAGAAACATTATAATGAGGGGTATAGCGAATGAAACAAGCTGTTAATGTTCTATTAACTTTACTTCTAACCCACTTGTTTTAATATTAAACCAGAATGAATTATAAGAAAAACTTAGCAACCTATAAAATCGCAAATAATGCAATAATGCAGCATACAGCCCATTCTTCCTTTGGTCTTCGGGTTTGTTGGTTCTCTTGTACTGACACGAAGGAGATCCAACGTATCCTTGAAACAGCTGTATGCTGCATTATTATACTATTTGTGCTTTTATACGTTACTCAAGTTTCTCTTCCTTCGCACAATGTGTGTTGTACTTACAGAATGATGTTAATACTCTAAACTCTTTTATCCTATAATGAGCTTTCATTTAATATTTTAGAAAATGGAGAGTGGATTCCGTCTGAATCACAAAGATTTAATATCTTGTGAATTTGGTGTTCTTGTGGCCTTGGAGTTCTCCTTGCATCTTCCAACATGGGAAATATTCCCACATTACCAGCGTTTGCTGTATGAGTCATAATGAGGATCCGTGATATTTTTGATCATCATCACTGTTTATTTAAAATTGTTTTTGTCAAATATTCTGTGATTTGTGTGATTAATCTTTGTTTTTAGTTAAAGTTTTTGTGTAAACTGTACATAAACAGGTTTATTATGTTAGAATAATGGGAAGAAAAAATATGCCTTAATATACATTTATGTGCTGTTAAGTTCATGCTCTCCATTACACATAATATTAAGACATATTTGCAAAATAATTGCTATTAAGAATACTTTAATATTTAAAATATTTTAAAACTTATTTTTTTATTTCTTATAAAATATGGAATTAAAATAAAGTATGTATATATATATATAGCATTAAAGTTTTCCCAATCTGCAAACTCTTCTTTTTTTATTTATTTAGCATTCAAATTTCACATTTTATTATCATTTAAAATTCAAATTTCACATTTCATTATTTATTAAGATTGTGTGTAAATCTTCTTTTTTTTTCATTAAAAATTTTTACTTTCTTGTTTTAATCAAAAAATTCTAAATGCATATAACGGTAGTCAACTATGCATATTTTTCCCTTATGCATTGATTAGAATAGCAGTTAAAATCAGAAAATGTTCTATCAAAATTTTAAAAGTAAATACTACATGGTATAAGCATTTTTCTATTGTAATCTTAAGTCCACTTTTAAACTGCATTCTAAATAATTTGTGGTAACAACATATATAGTTTTAGGAAACACCAGTTAAGTGTTTCAACAACTTTTAGCACCTATATATGGTAATATAGACAAAAATTAAATCCTTAAATGTGTCCTAAGAATAAAGTAGTTTTACTTGTAGTAATATAGTAAAATTGTGAAATTTTAAAATTAGTTTGGATTTTAGGCAAATTTTTTAATAAAAGTGTTTATTAGATAGTGATGGTTCACTGAGTTTTGTATAGTATTTTCCTGTAATTATTTTGTATGTACCTGAACAAACTTAACACTGTTAATTCTTCGAGGTACTATATTGAAATAAATAGAAGTACTGTAATATTGTAGACGAATATATTTATAATATTTAAATACTGGTGAAATTTTTATTCTTGTACTTTGTTAAATATCCTTAGAAGTTATTTACTTTTAAAAAGAAGATATTTTAAGATATTGGCTCATTTAGAACTTCTGACAATAGAATTAAATAGATTATAATGGAATAAAATTTACCTGAATTTATGTATATGACTACTGTGAGAACTTTTATACGGAAGATTTATTGAAGGAAAATATGGAGTTGTTACGTGTAGTATTGTGTATATTTTTAATATAATATTGTTATGTTTGGTTCTTGAAACATTTTTTTTACATTCCATCTTGTAGTTATTTACTGAGAAGTATCTTCTCTTAATGTTATTTATTATGCAAATTTTCATTTGTTGTCACTGTTAATTTTTTTGTTTGTTTTATGGGTCTTGTTCTAATTACAAGCTTGTATTTTTCACATTTTCAGCTTTTAGTAAGTAAAAGATTTATGTTCAGATTTTTATTTGATGCCCCTTTTTTGTTGGAACTTTCACCAATAGCAAAATAGTGCCCTTTCATATATATCTATGCAACTAATTGACATCATTAATTCTATATGCCTCAAAAGTTGATGTGGCTAATTGTAACATATTTTTACATGGATTATTCTGTGATTACATTAACTAAAAATCATTCATTTATGATGTGCATTTTTAGTACATAAAGCAATTATTTGTCAAAAATGTCTAAACGTAAATTTATACATATTGAATGAATATTTACAGATTCTTAAAGCTGAAATAGTAAAAAACCAAAATCTGGATGTAGACAAACTAATAAATGATTTCATTATTTTTATAGAATTTTCCACAACTTTACACAATTAAAACTTACTAATTTTAAAGATTTTTTAATGTTTATATAATCTTGGTTTAAATACAATGGTACAGGGCTCATACTTAGTCCCTAAATGTCTCTAAACTAAAACAAAGTCCATTTTTTAAATGCTAGGTCCCTAAAAATAGGTATATGAATTATTTTTTTAATACTTTATGAAATTTTAGTATAATTCTTTAGGCAAGTTGCAGCAATTTGAGCCTGATGCCTTTAGAAATTGTTAAGTTTCATCCTTTCATTCTGGGTATGACATTTTACCCTTGTTTGTGTGTGTTTTCCCTCTTGTTTGTGTGTGTGTGTTCCACCTTGTTTGTGTGTGTGTATGTTCCACCTTGTTTGTGTGTGTGTTCCACCTTGTTTGTGTGTATCTTTTCTTTGTTTAGCATTTCTTGCATTTCTGGTGGTAGATGTAAATTCCTTAATATTTTTTAAGAATATACTAATGAGCTAAAGTTAAAGGACAAGCTAAAACTTGAACTCTAAAGAGCTAATATGCATTAAAGAGTTTTAAAAAAGTATTTTGGTTTGATCTTAACCTTCTTTGTTGTAGGCTGTTTTGTTAAGAAACTATTTGAAGTCATGTTTTTGTTGGTTTCTATAAGATCCCTATTGTGGTCCCGTTTTTGACCTGAAAGTACTCTAAAACCCTTAAAATAAACCTAGAGTATGAGCCCTGATAGTGTCGTAGTATGGATTGAAAACACATTTTAAGCTACTAAAATGTTTATGGTTGCATTTTTTTTAGTTACAAATTAGATTTCTTTATAAATCACATTAGTTACCTAAACCTAATTAATTACTCATAATTTGAGTCACCAAGCTCAACATTTTGCTGTAAAAGTAATGTTTTTATTGAAATTTTTAATGTCTGTTCCAATCATGGAATTCTATTATACTACTCAAGTGATGGATATCTCTGTCTTCACAAACAAAACAAAAAAATATCTTATAGTGAAGAAGTCTGGCTGCAAAAAGGAATTTTTTTTTTTTTTTTTCATCAGTTAAAGAGAAATTCAGATTATCTTGCTAGATAGTATCAGTCATAATAATAATGTTTAATGCAGTCACTCACATCCATTCTTGCTCACATGGTGTTTTTCAAATCAAAATTTTTTATTAATTTTGGTTTTAATATTTACATAATAAAATTTATACTTACATATTAGGCAAAATTAAACACAGCAAGATATGTATGTTTGAATATAAAGTTGAGATTATAACTCAAGAACAAAGGGAATTATGGCTATGCAGAAATTTATATTTAGAAAAATTGTATAAATGTATCCTGTACAAACTATGAAAAGTCCGTAAAAGTTAGCGTCTCTGTATCAGCTAGTAATAATAAAAAATATACATAATAACAGTTTCCCCCCCCCCCTCCCTTTTTAATATGTAAAAACTGTATTTTAAAACAGATGTTCATTTTTATGACAAGCCTTTGTAATGACATTTAAATTAATTCATAATAATTTTAAAAATACTGTCATTGTTTATTGTCTAAAACACATTATATAGTAAAGAACACAATATTTTATTTGTAGTCCTCAAAAAAGTTATTTTATAACTGAAGAAAAATAAAAAAAGAGACATAGTTTATTCCATTTTTGTGAGAATGACTCACCATACTTTATTGAAATGGGATAGCAATCAATCCAGTAGTATAATAATTCTTAATGATTCTCTCTGATAAACTGACATTATAGCAACGAAACATTTGGGCAGTAAGTTTGAAAAATATTACCTCCTTATTAATGTAATAAAACTACCATTTAAATTTTGAAGTAAATTAATTGATTTTGAGTAAGTGACTGCAATATGTGAAATTAAAGAAGTTTTTAGGTATTTTCTGTGTATTCGGTTTAAAGTGCACATGTTTGAAATATAATTGTTATATACAATTGTTTCTCTCAATAAGACAAAATGAAGATATGCAATTTTGAAATTTTCTAATATTATTCATAGTAACTAGTTTCCTACTAATGTCTTTTGCAATATGAAACTCGTAGTGTTCTACTTGTTGGTTATGTGTGTTCTACTTACCTTACAGTAATTAGAATATGTATAATTATGAAACTAATATTTTCATATTTAAGTAATTAAACTATTGATTAAATATTTTTAAAATATTGTATTTTTCTGTAATTTTTTGCTCATGAACATCACAGTGCTTACGCTAATTAACTTCATGCTATCCTGAAAGACTTAATATTGTGCTCAGCAATATTTTATTTCAGTATTTATTTTCCAAATACTGTACATGAAAAGAAAATATCAGTGTAATTAAAACATCTTAGAAAGAGAAAATAAGGACACAACTAATTCATAAATCTGTAATTCTGACAAGATTTTATCCTTGCAATCCACCTTGATCATTTTTACAATTGGTTCTCAGCCTTGGCAAAAGAGAATTCCAGGGAGCAGTCTATTGCAAAGAGTAGGTAGAAGAACTATATATTGGTTGAGGGCACTAACGTTTTGTTTTGTCCTGAGTATTATTTTGCCTATACCTCTATTAGTACTGAGAAAGATTATATGTTTACATTGAAATATTTTATGAGTTTACAAAAAGTGAGCATGATAGATTATATGATGATTTGCATTTCTAGCCCCTGTCAAAGAATATCACCCTATTTAATTTAGAAATATGCTGTCATTGAATATTTGCATTTGCACATGAATTATCCAAATGCTGTTTTTAATACACTTTTGTCATGCTCAAAGTAACTGATAGGCTTAGTAATGTGCAGCACATGTAGTTAGATACAGTTGTGTTGTTTGGGTGCTCCATGGTCATTTTATAAATACAAGAACTAATTTCCAAATGTAAACAAATTAAATATTTTTCACCATAGTACTTTTTTACACCTATTTCTTTCATTGCTGCGTTACGTATCATAACAAGATAGTTAAGAAACCAAAGTTAAGTTACGTATCATAACAAGATAGTTAAGAAACCAAAAATTTACATATTCTTTAGGCTTATATGATTGCAGCAGTCAGCTGACTATTTTGATGACATTAATGTTACTACAGTGCTGCTCAATAATAAGACTGTGTATTTTCATGTGCCGGCTATAGCTTATTATTTAAGTGTTTACCATTAGCCAGTATGAGTATTGGCTTGTACCGGCTGATAAAAACCTCTGATAATTATTATGCAACACTCTAGAACCACCTAACAAAAAGTACCTCTCCAATGAGCAGTGAAACTCCTATATTTTGAATCAAAAGTATTAAATTAATTCCAATAAAATGGCATGGATTATCGAAGAAATTAAAGATATAAAGAATTTTTATTTCATTAATTTGATGACATTTTTAAAAAGTCACCAAATTTATCAAGTGGGATAGATAGACAGACATTATCAAATCATAATTACTATACCATTCCCTAATAAAGCATAATAATTTACAACCTTCTAGACCCCTTAACACAGGTCTGGGCAGACTTTTGCAGGCCAAGAGCTACTTCTAATTTTCTCAAAATGTTGGGACCCACCATATATTTATTACAGTGTAATAAAAGTAATAATTATTATTCTATACGATCAAACAATGCATTTAATAAAAAAAACTCAAAAGTTCAATATAAAATATAAATTTAAAGTGGAATCATAAATGTTTATTAAGTTGTCACTGCATACTGTCCACTATTTTTAAATAGTTTAATTTCTAACTGCTAATCATACACAGGATTCTAAGTGATTGTCAGACAGGCACAACATTTTGACTAAATTATATTCATCTTAAAAAACCTGAAATAAACAAGTATAGAAATATAAAATGATGTTAATTAAGAGAAACTTTTTTTTAAATTAAGATATTTTTTGTAGTTCATTAGATTCCAAAGGTTATTGTTGGAACTGAACCATAAGCTTTTAACATCGTATCACTCTAAAGAACTTCATTTTTCACTATAAAGAAAATGTATTTTTACTGTCATATGTTGCACATCAACAATGCCAAACAGGTAATACATGAACGTAGCTTATCTGGTAAATTCATGGAAAGTCTCTCAAATTCGGAGTAAAAAGTCATTATTTCTTAATAATATTTCTCTTTGTTGAATGTACTTTTTTTTTACAATTCATCAAAAATATACCTCTTTTATTTAGTCCCTGAATCATTGAAAAAATATAACTCGACTTAATCAGTCAACATGTACATAACAATTTCTAATACTCAAATTCGCTTTCTTCTAGTTGAGGCCTAAACATTTTTCTCTGAAAACTTTCTCCTCGAATAGAGTTCACAATTTTCATACAGATTTCCATAATATGATGTATATTCAAATTTTACAGTAGAGAAAATCTTCTAATGAATGATACGATAGGAAATCTGGAAAGTTATCATCTGTGGTATACATAGCCAAATATCCATTGATTTTCTTGGTCATAGATAGCACCTCATCAGTTTTCATCGATAGAACTTTATAAATTAGAATTTTGAGTTAACTTATGTAAGTAAATAGCATTAAATAAATTAGTTAAGTATTTTCCCACTTGGTTCGTTGAATAGCTAATTTTGATAATTTGAATTTAATATTAAATTTTCATAAGTTTGGCAACATTTTCAAAAAGTTGCCAGATTTGTCAAAAAGTCGTCAAATTTATTGGCAAACCTTATAGACAGATGGAAAGAAGGGATATGGAATAATATAGTCGAAAATTCAGGATTGTTTCGCATATTTATGCTCTATATTAGTTACTAATTATCCCATATATAAATCTCATGGGAATAATCTCATATGTCAAAAGAAAAATAATTATACAATTTCAAAACTTGACATTGGAAATCAGCGCTGGGATGTAACTAACATATAACTTTCCCAACAAATGAAGACTTTTCTTCATTTGGACTTGGGATTTTATTCTTTTTATCATGCGGTGGTAAAAAAAATTAAAATCCACACTGTTAATATGATATGCACATTTAAAATTATGAAATATATTTATTTTCTTTGTGTAAGTGACACTTGTTTTAAATTATACCAACTTACCAAATAGTCTGCTGCTACCTGAAACCCAAAATATTGTACACTTAATTTCTTTTTTTCAGATTTTGTATGTTGAAAATCTACATAATCTAAATTAAGGCTCCTAAATATACAGGCTGAGGTAACCGCTATTTTTACTCCAGTCAGTTCTAGCCTGCCTGTGTTATATCATTGACATGTGCATATTACATGGCAGATAATTTATTCGCCATTTAGCTGTAAAATAGGTGTTTCTGCTGTTAAAAAATTGTACCAATCCCATCTTCCTTTTTGCCAGACACAGCCATTGCGTCAACTGGGAGTAAAGATGGTCACTGTTGACCAGCCTCTATATTTAAGAGTGCTTTAATTTCACCTTTGAGGAATCTGAATAGCTGTGGTGCATATTTGAGCAACATACGAATCGCAGTGCATGATGTATAATACGTTATATTTTAAATGTAATGTATTATTACGGCCCTCTTGACTCAAATATACCCCTCCCCACATCCTTTCAGCTAACACAAATTTCATGTGATGATGTATTGGATTCCATGTTGCCATTTCAAACCTGTGCTTTGCTTTGCCACTGAACAAAGTCATAAACACTTTTCAATTTTGTTGTAAAGTGTTAATAACAAAGTCATAAACACTTTTCAACTTTGTTGTAAAGTGTTAAAACAAAGTCATAAACACTTTTCAACTTTGTTGTAAAGTGTTAATAACAAAGTCATAAACACTTTTCAACTTTGTTCTAAAGTGTTAATAAAAAGAATTCAGGAGTTGGTCTTAAATTTCCAAAGTGCACGGACGGAGTATGATGACGGGAACGTCGAATAGTGGTTTCCGACGGGGCTGTCTCGCCCCTATCGGTTAAGCGAGGAGGTAAGCCTATTTGCATGGAACTCACTTTCTTTTACCTCTCTCTCTCGTATTTTCACGTGTCTGATTAACAGGCCGAGTTTTATGGTGTTATTACACAGAGCAATTCCATGCTCTTAGTCCTCTGGACGAGTCGGACGGTCTGGGTCTTCAACGGAGCAATTCCAGCAATTTTTCAGCAACACCATACATTTCAATGGGAAGAAATCTTGTCGCCGAATTGCCGCAATTCGTTCGTGATCGACAATAAAAATTGCTCAATTTCTGATCAGAGGACGATAAAATTGGACGTCACTACGCTCCGCCTTTCCTCTTCTCATTTGCATTCAAGATGGCCATGGCGACTGTAATGCAAACACGTTGAAGCAGCTCAATTACGTTAGAATCTGGAGATGTAAAAATTAATAGAACTTCTACCAAATTACAGATACCTGTGGGATATAAAATATCCACATTATACGAAGAAAAACCCCACTAAATAATGCTTCTTGGAATGAACACGGCGATATTAAAAAGGAGGGGCCTAAAGTATCATTGCCGGGAGGAATTTCTAAAGTCGAGATGGAAAAATAATAATAGAACTTTTAACAAATTACATACACCTTTGGGATATAAACGATTCAAATTATACGAAAAACACCAAAGAGTGCTTTCTGAAATGAAATCGGCGACATTAGAGAGAAGGGACCTGTTAAAGAGGAGGAGCCTAAAGTATGATTGACGTGCGGAATTGCCGAACTTCGGCAATAAAAATTGCCCTGTGTAATAACACCATAATTTAGAAAAGAAATCAATGCCAATAAGAAGTTAAAATGGCTCAGCTATGAATGCTAGTTTAATATTGTTCTATTTTTAATGTAGGCTATTAAGGAATTTAATGAATGTATTTTTGTGTACAATGAAGTGTGTGTGTTAAATGAAATTATGCCAATACGTAAAATGGCTTAGCTAAGATTGCTTGTTTAATATTGTTCTATTTTTAATGTAAGCTTTTAATGAATGTGCTTCGGTGTACAATGAAGTAATTAAAATCTTTAGAGAATAATTATGTAAGGGGACTTAGAGAATTTAATGAAAATGATTTTCGAGAAGGAATAATGATGAATACAGGAGATGATAATATCCTTAGAGATGTCAATGGATATTGTTTTTTTTTTATGTTACTAATAATATTCTAGATCTTGTAAATAAATTGTTATTGTTTTTATAATTATTCCGTGTACTCATTATCCAATTATTTCAGCACAGTTGATTTTCAGATTACGGCCAATATCAAGTCTGCTGATAATGGGAAATAATAATAATAATTTGCGTCCTGACCGGACGTGTGGTGGAAACCCACGCAACAATAATGATGCCTTGACCTGTTCCTTGTTCTCTGGTAATTATAACAAGACCGGTTAATAGGAGACAATAGTGCTGCCGTGCCCAGTTCCTGCTTTGGGGTAAATTTCCCCAGCACTGGTTGTTAGGAAAATTTTAATTTTTTTTACGGAAATGAGAACGTTAAGAGAAAAAATAAATCATTACCACAATTGTTATGCCATATTCATATGATGTGGATATAGAAAAGAAAAATGTAGATTTTTAATACGAAAGTACGGGAAGAAATTCGGGGAAATTAATGTTTTATTCTGTTACGGGGAATACAGTTGAAAACATTTTATGTGTGGGGATTTTAAATAGCAGTAGTGTATATATATGTTGCATGAAAATTAGTATTTGATATACGTAAAAGGGTATTTGTAGGAGTAGGGAAAATTTGAAGCTAGTGAATTAGAGTAAAGGGAAACGTAAGAAAAATTCAGTATGGCAGAAGGTGGGGATGTACCAGCGGCTCAAACGAGTAAAATTCCAGGGATTACTCATTTATTAGGTGAGCTAAATAAATTAAATAAAGAAGAAGCAAACAGGTTTTTCGAACAATTTCAGAGTCTAAGCGATTTAGGAAATTGGAATGATAGTGAAAACTTGGCGATAGTAAAATCCCATTTGCGATGCGAAAAGGCGGCGATGCGAAAAAGTTATATATAAGATCATCAAAGGACTTGAGAAACGAAACTGCTTTCAAAAATTTTAAACAGAAATTTATGAATTTTTTATAAGTAAACCCAATGTCGCAACCAATCAAATTCTTTTCACCACGGCTAAACAGACACAAGGAGAATCTGTTAAACAACTGGCATACCGAATAACTACGTTGACCCTATACTATGTCGGAGAAACCTAATTAAGTAAACACACCCAATTAATCATCGATAAACTTAACTTGATTAAATTTTTAGAAACATTCGACCAGGAATATCAAAGAGAATTCATTAAAAACTGCAGGGATGCTGTCGCAATAACACAGAATTTTGAGTCCGCAAACGCAGCGACGATGGCCGTAAGCGTAAGTAATTAACCAGGCAAGTGATTTTCAAACCTTACGGAGAGAGCAAAAGGACTTCAACACACAATTATTAGAGTCTATAAGTAAAGAAATAAATCACTTAATCAGGGAGAATAAAACTACCGGGCGGACATGGTATTCATATTTATGTCATTTTTGCAAAAGAAGCGGTCATTATATACGTAATTGTAGAATGTATGCGGAAGAATGGAGAAACCAAATGGATAATTCTCCGCAATTACGGCAAAATTTCCCGAGAGGGTATGCTAATGTCAGAAATTCCCCCCTTCAACCCTAGAGCTGATTATGCGGAGCGACCCCGGATTAGGGGATACGGTAGAGAGGGAGACAGTTTTTACCCCTCACACTCACAATATACAAGGCAAAGAGAATATAATTACGACGAGGAATATGCAGATGACCGGAAAAATAGTAAGTAGAGAGGGAGGAACCGTGACGGAGAGCAGAATTTTAATGCCCATCAAAATAGGAATAATTTTAACAGACGAAACGAAGGGAGATATCGAAATATGTAGATATACGAGGAAAGGTAAACAGGTCTTATAGAAATTTAAACTAGGGAAGGGGATTGCAGACAATCGACACCAATTTTATACAAAAAAGAGGCGATCCTATAGCACCAGATAATAGAAACACTGTTAGAAATAGTTTTATAGGGAATACTACAGAGAATGGTCAAAAACCTGCTAGAAAGAATTTCAGAGAAAATAAGGGCAGAGATTAGAAAAAAGATGTTATACAAAGTTATTCAGAAAATGCTGGACAGAATTTTATAGAGGATAGGGCAGAAAATGTTATGAAAAATTTTTTTAGAGAAAATTATATAGAGAACGTTGGACAGAATATTAGAGAGTATAACACACAAAATGATACAGGAAATATTGGAGAAAATTAAAGACAAGATAGAACTAATTGCTTCAGTCGGGGGCTAAAATATCACTACATTACCTACCGTACAGCTAAAATTTCATGAAACGGAGACTGAAATTCTTTTAGCCTCAGGCGCATCGAATTCGGTTTGGGCAAACGATATTTTTGAAAAAATGAAGGACAATGTGTCAGTAAAATACGTTTCTAGAGCAGTGACAATCACTACGCTATCAGGACACAATATTGAATACACAAAGACGGTCGAGATTAATTTTAAAGTTAATCATAAATTTAAACACATTTTTTTATAACCAGGTCGCTTTTTCCGCAAACATATAAAGGCATTTTAGGATATGATTTCATTTAGAAAACGGGAATTTTCGACACGGAAAATAACGTACTAAAAATTGGAAACTTAAAAATCCCGCTGAATTCGCAAAATCGAACATCACGGGATAGTCGAATATGTAATATTTCACAAAAACCTAATGTTACCAAAACTAATAGAAAAATAAATTTAATGCCGAATCAGACGAAAACGATCTTTGTTGTCCCAGAAAATGAAATACAGTAAGGCACGGAAGTTTTATTCGAACCAGCGGATAAATCATATTTAATTATGGAGTACGGGATCTATAAAATGTCGGAGAAAGGAATATGGATTAACGTGCAAAATAGCACCAAATCGAAGATAGCGTTAAATAAAAACATGATTTTAGGGTCGGTATCGGAACATTTAGAAATAGAACAGGCGCAAAACACAACAAATGATGAAAACAAACAGAATTACAGAGAGATAGTGAATTTAATCCAGGCGACACCGGAAATTTTAGAACAGAAGAGGAAAGATATAAAATCGACAGATTTTAAATTGGCAAGCAGACAGCAGTGAGGACCTGGCCCACCTCTCGGTTTACAGGTTTAATTCCCCACCACAGGGAATCGTCTACAGACGACAAGGCTGAGGCCCTGAAGAAGGCTTGTTGATATAGATTCAGTCAGCAGACCAAGTAAGGACTCAAAGCCAAATATAGACTGAATGTCAGAGAGACCTACTAACCACCCCACCCCAGGGAGCAACCGATGGAAACCAGACACTCAGAGGACCTCAAGGGAAAAGCCTGAGCAAAAACGCGCCAATTCCAAGGGAGTGCAGAGGCACACATGACGGCGGGAAACGATAGATGCCGAATCCAGTGACTGTCCTGAATGGCCGAAACGAGCCAGTTTGTTGGCACCAGAATCGAAATTTTGTATTTTTCGCAGAGGATTTCGACTTTATATCCCTCGGTAGTTATGCAGAGGCAGCATACTTAAAACGGCGCTGTCGTAACCCGGGCATAAACCTGTACTGCCAGAGAGAAAGAACAGAAATTAATAACTAAGAAGGGTCGGGCAAAGGGGACATGGAACAAGGAAACCTACCAACTGAAGCATTATGTGCTTGCTACAGAGGAGAACAGTTAGAGGGCAGTAGCCGTGGAGAGCAATACTTAACTCTAGACAGACTTTATACGCGGGGAGGAAAAGACAGCCGAGGACGGGATCCCTCATTCCGACCCACGCAACGTAGTGGTCAAACCGTCCCAAAAGAGAGAAAAAACAAGGAAACTACTTAAGAGTTACTAGACTACTAAGCTACATAACTGTAACTACTTAAGAATAGCTACTAAACTAAAGAAACTAAGAGAGCCCATTTACGAGGCTCAAACTGAGAGAAACAGCCTACAACTGGTTAATACCCAAGGAGGAGTCAATAAAACTCAGGGAGGGTAGATAGAAGCCGTCCTGTCTTAACACCTGGAACACAGTAAATAAATTAAAATATAGAGACAAGTACTAACTCTAGGGGGCGTGGCGCACTTAAACTATACTAAGCTATACTTAACTAACCTAGACCGCGTCAGGACGAAAACACTTACACAGGAGCCAGGACGCTGCATAATGAATCTGAAAGGGAAAGACAGATTTTAAACTGGAACATATAAATGTAGAAAGAGAAACAACTTTGAAAAATTTGTTATCCAATATGCGGATAATTTAAAAAAAATTACCACGGTAGGGACTACGGACCTAATCCAACCCAACATTGAACTTACGCATAACCACGCGATCAAATTTAGACCATATGATATCCTATATTCACTGCAAAGTACGGCAAAAGCGCAGTTGAAAGACTTACAACAGGCAGGAATTATAGCGAGAACGCAATCTAAATGTGCGTGCCCGATGAATTTAGTAAAAGAACAAAACGGAGAGCACAGATTATTCCTCGATTTGAGATTAATTAATAACATATCCACAATTTTTCCTTATAATATTCCTAAAATTAAAGATATTATTACTGAATTAGAGGGATTCAAATATTTTCTAAATTGGATTTTAATAGCGCTTTTAATCAGATAGTGCTTAACCCAAACGCACAGGATATTTTTTCTTTCACAACACCTTGGGAGAATTTTAAATACAACAGAATGATATTTGGACACATAAGTTTGGCACCAATTTTTCAGAATATAATGGATATTGTTTTGGCAGAATTACAAGATGAAAACGTCCTCGCTTACATCGAAGATATTATAATACCGGCGGATTCATGCGAGGAAATGAAGAGAAAATTACAGTTAGTTTTTAAAAAGCTTAAAGACCACAATCTAACGTTATCGCCAAACAAATGTGATTTCTTTTTACCAAAAATAAATTATCTAGGGTACGATAAAACACATAAGGGAATAAGTCCGACGGACAGTAAATATCACTAAAATTATATCCTTTCCGGTTCCTAAAACCCTAAGAAAATTAAAATGATTCCTGGGAGTATGTAATTTTTACGGAAACTCTGTACAAGATTATGCACAAATCACAGCAATTTTATCGGATTTAACACAAAAGGATAGAAAATTTCATTGGAATTCAGATTATGAAAACGTCTTTCAAAAATTACAGGAGTGCTTTTTCAAAAGACCCATTTTAATGCAGTCCAATTTTAACCAGGAATTCTACCTAAACACAGACGCCAGCCTGGTAACTCTCTTGGCAATGCTCCTTCAAAAGAGGTATGGCATTTTGAAACCAATCACATATTATAACAGGAAACTTAGCCCGCAAGAGCAAAAATACCCGGCGGTAAAAACCGAACTGCTTGTAATATATCAAGGCACTTCAATTTTTTAGGAATTTCCTATACGGCAGAGAATTTTTCATCCTATCAGACCACAGATTATTAGGAGACCATTTAAAAATGCAGAACCCACCATCAGTGATGCAGAGATGAGCACTATAGATATAATAACCTTGACTACAGATATCCGAGTAAAAATTCAAATTTATACATATTCCGGGCAAGCAAGGAAAACCTGTTAGCTAATTATTTGAGCAGAGAAGACTTTACGGATCCAAGAGAGAAAAATAGTATGCTTCAACCCAGGGAAATAACCGGTTACGAAACGAAAACTGCGAGAAGGGTGCGGACGAAAACGCGGGAGAAAAGGGAATCAATGACAGCAAGTAGGACAGGTTTGAAAAAGTAAGCAATGACTACGAGCAAGACCGGTCTTCAAATGTAAACATTGGAGGGCAGATTGAAGAGGGGGATCCCAGAGAATTTGTAAATAAGCAACAAGGGAGCAGCCAGTTTGTAAATAATATGGAACAGCTGACGCAAAATGAAAGGAATTAATATCTGAGTGCAAAAGGAGTGTACATAAAAAGTGTAAATAAAATAACGAATATTCCAAGTATACAGGATATTTGAGAGAACAAATTAAGGATCCAAAAATCAAGAAAATTTGGAAAATTATAAAAAATAAAAGCAATACGAATTATGAAGCATTCTATATCGACGAGGAAACGGGGTTAGTCATACATGTAGGAAGATGGAAAGATCGCCCTTGGCGTGAGAATTTAAAAAAGCAATTGTGATACTTCGTATTTTATGGAGGAATGTTTTGGCGATGGCCCATGTCACTCATTCAAGGGTCGATAACACTTTTAAGCTTTTAGACGACAGGTACTATTGGGAAGGTATTTACGGGGACACACACAATTATGTATTCTTCTGTGAGCTATGTCGTGCCAGAAAAGTGAACCACCAGGTGGTACCCACGGGGTGAAATCCCATACCAGAAAGTCCTTTACATAAAGTATCGATCGATATATGCGGTCCGTTTAAAACTAGTGTTAATAACAATAAATATGTTCTATCTATGATTTGTCAATTTACGAAGTACCTGACGGCATTCCCAATCCAAGATATACGCGCTGAAACACAGTCTTTTACAGTGCCAGGTATTCCCTTTCCCATTTTAAGTGACAAGGATACACAATTTACGTCAAACATGCACAAAATTATGACAGAAAGACTCCAAATTGTGTCAAGGTTAACTTCGGTACGAAGTTCCTGGTGTAACGGTCAGATAGAGAAGACTCATCAAGCGCTTAAAAACACGATCTATACTCTTACCGAAAATTTACCGTATTGGGACACAGCGGTCCAAATTCATGTAATGACCTACAACGCGACTGTACACTCATCAACAGGGAACACATCCAACTTTCTTTTCTACGGTCGGGACATACGGATATTATTTGAAACTCAAATTGCAGAAAAACAAAATACGTCATATCAGGGTTATATTTCAAAAAAAATTTCAATAATGCAAAATGCGTTTAAGGCGGAGACATAAAATTTGGAACAAGTAAAAACTAAACAAGAGGAACAGCAATTGACTAAAGCCAAAATACAAGACTTAAAAGTAGAAAGCAAAGTATTCGTTGAGGGACAGAACACTTTTGGGGTAGCAAAATTTTCAGGGCCATTTCGAATAATAAACAAAATTAACAGGTATGTGTATATTATTCAGCAATGTGGGAAGCTTTTTACCAAGACTAAGAAAGTACACATAAATCGCTTGAAGGGCGCGGTAGCCCAGTGGTTAGCGTGCTGAAATTGAACTCGGTATTCCCGCGTTCGATTCCCGCCACTGCCAAAACTGCCGCCGTGTTCAGTCGGAGTACGATCACGTTAAGCATGTGAGTCTGTAAGTCCTTCCGAGAGGTTGGTGGTAGGGGAAGGAGGGTACTGTCCCGTCCCTATGGATGCCTCCCCCTCTGAGTTCCGGTCAAAATAGGGTGGCACTTCCAGGCCATCCAAACTGTTACCTTACACCTTTCTGGTAGGTCGGACGGTCTGGGTCTCAACAACAACAATATAAATCGCTTGAGGACTATAATCGAGAGAAAAGAACATTTAAAGCATCCGCAAGAGAAAATACAGGCTACAAAATATAAATCTCCCCTTTTTCCGAAACCGAACATCGACCCTGTCCAAAGCCCACAAACAAAAACCAACATTCCTTTCCCGTTTTTAATTTTTGACGAGCAGACGACTCACTGTCAACAAACCCCAAAAAATGTAAATAAAGAAACAATCGCATCTCCAGTACCTCAAGTTTCCGTGCCACGAGCGGAAACCAGTTCCCATCATCCCATGTCAGAGGGAGTACTGTCGGATACCAGCGGAAGCGCACCCTCTCCTCCCCAAACAACTACGTGCAACAAGATAAAACTGGTTTACAGAATTGGGCGGCAGAGTGCAGGTTGCCAATCCTCGAAAACACCCCTGTGGCGACAAATTCACGGACTCAGAATTCCCCCGTGGCGACTACAGATCAGCGAGAGGAAACGGATGGCTCCCAAAGTCAATTTTCAGCTAGGACGGAAGGGGAATGAAAATACAAAAGGAGGAGAATATGAACCAAGTACACATTGAAGATACGGGAGGATGTGGATGGGATTTGGTGGAAGGTAGTTCCCACCAGGATTCGGAGAGAACCTCTACTCCTGTTCGATACTCCGACACTGGAGGGTCTTTTCCCCCAGTGTTTCCTACCTCGGTAGGATTTCTGCTCTCTTTCTTTTCTCCCTTCTATCTCGTCTCTCCTTTCTGTTCTTGTCTTCTCTCTCCCTCCCACACAGGCTACTCTATCCTCTTCAGCCCATGTGGCCTCCTTTCAGTCACTTCATCTTCTCTCTCTCTTTTCTCCCTTTTGTGGCTTGGATCTGGGGGTATTGTCCCAGAGTTTTTATTGTTTTTGTGTTCGCCACCGAAGTAGTGGCGTAGGTTATTCGCGATTCGGGAGGTCTTGAGTCTCCTCCGTAGAAGAGGCCTTCTTTTTCTGGTCATCTTCAGGCCGTGTCAGCAGGGGGGTTGTCCTTGCTCTTTTCTCTCCCACCCTAGTAGTGGGTGCTCTGTTTGGTTCCCTCGCGAAACCGGGGGATTGTCCCGGCTCTTCGGGGCGCTTGCCCCTAGTGTTATTGCTCCGGTTCACCGTGTAATCATAAAATAATCTTTCCTTTTCAGATCTAATGCCTTTTTAACTTTTAGCGCACTGCATCTCTACCTTTAATTAGCGTATCTCATGTATGTACCATCTTTTCTTTTCAGGTAGAAGAAAGAAGATTCCAGAGGTAAGCCTGTAAAGCGCCGGTCTGATGAGGTGGTATTTGACTCCTACTAGCCCCTCCTTGTGTCAATATTTTCACATATTTTGATACATAACCCTGGGAAAAAAGGGAATGGTGTAAATATATTGAAATGTATACTATGTTTTGTGATTTATGTTTATAGCTAGGCCTTTGCACAGACGGAATTGGGATTTTTTTGGCGCCTTTGGGTTGTGTGCGCACTGACATGGATTGTAAATATTCAGAGATTTAATTGCAGCAAAATGTCAAAGTTGAGCTACAAATCTTTGAAGATTTACAGCCCTGTCAGGTGTGGCTCGCGTCGGGGTACCTCCTTGGGACCACCCGGTTGTCGAGAATGCCCTCTGGTTCTTGTATTTTAGTGGAACGCATAAAAAAATGAGCGTCGCTTCAATGACCAATGGTGAAGCATTTTTGGACCTCCTCCTTTTTTTATAGCGTGTGGGAACAGCGAATGAGAGTTGGGGGGATTTCCTCCCTGTTTTGTGTCGTTCCCCTTGTTTGTAAAGTTTGGTTTTTTTTAGAAATGTAAAAAAAGTTCAGACGCAATCTGAGTTTGATGGAGAAAGGACTCCTGGGTTCCTTGTGAGCACTTGCGCTAGAAACGCATCCGGGCCACGAAGTAGGCGACACTTGACGACACTTGTCGTGCGGCAGTTTCTACAAGTTTCACGGAACCGGCGCATTTTACCTAACTAGGGGTAACAGTCTCTAAGACAGCGTTCAGATATTCTCCAGAAATAGCTTTCTGTTTATTTTGCAGCTGTGGCAGGGTAGTCACAGATGTTGTAGAACGGTTTCGAATTTTCAGCAAAATCTTCACTAAGCAAGCACGTAGACGGAGTCGCATAGGGATACCAATTCAGGGCTCCTAAGCAGCAGAAGAAAATCTCTACGAAAACGTATATATTTGGCAAAGCCTGTACGCATGCTCACTCAAGAGCCGCTGGGACTGAAGCCAAAAATTAAGAGGAGGAGAAGGAAAGTGGACGGTGTGCCCATCTCCAAAAAATACTTGGCAAAAATTTTCGTCACCTGATGACACGCAACTGTGTAATCAGACTGGCAGTGTTCCCATGAACTATTCAAATAAACGAATAAACATTCAATTAATTGTGCCACCCTTTCCTACGTGCAGAGGCCAGCTACAGCACTCAGTGAGAGTCCTATGTATGAAGGTATGGAAATTATATATTGATTTTAAAATGTATACATGAATGTTTAAGTAACTGATGTAATCCAATAGTGTGAGGGCAAGGTTATGCTAAATGGGTGTTTTTTTTGCAAAATTGAATATATATATATTGTGTTCTTAACAAAAGTAATTTAATTACAAATTTGGATTTTTATAAATATGCAAATTAATGCAAAATAAACTGTGCACCCCGAGGTCAAGTTAGGTAAATTTGGAACTCATTTGTAATTGTGTATTTTTGTATATTAATGTTTAAAATTGAGATTTCATGTGTTCTATAAATAAAGTGTTAGTTGGCCACAAAAAGGGAGTGATTAATTATCTTAACAAAACGCAATGTACTTTGGTCCAATCGGACCCCACTATACGTTAACGCGGTTGAGCCTGGTGGAACTATTTGGTGAGTATCTTTAATGTATTTATGTGTTTAAGTTTTATTGTATTTATGTGTAAAATCCACCTCACCACATAGACCACCGCAACCCGTACTTGGTGCCGTGTCGTTCGGAAACGAACCACGGGCTTTTGCTATAGATAAATTGTTGTGTGGGAAGTTTAGCCAAAATTGCGGGCCAGTACTGAAGATACTGAAGTTGAATGTTTAAAGATATACTGTTAGTGTGTAAAGGATAGATGGGATGTACTTAAATAAATTATCAACGCAAGAATAAAAAAAATAAAGTTAAGTAAAATAAATGCTGTATAAAAATATATACAGAGATAGGATGTAAAAAGTATATGAATAACTGTGGTAAAGAGTGTTTCCATCTTTGGAAATATTGTGTATAAAAAAGTATATTATGTGTGTGCAAATTTAAATCATGTTGTGAAAAGCGTAAGGCGTAACTGTAATATTTTAAAAATTACAAAATTAAGATTAACAGAAAATAAGGATTAACGTAAGCTGATTCATTATGTACAGAATTTGGACTAGCAAGTTCAGTGATTAGTTAAGTGAAATAAAATAATATAAAAAAGTAAAAAAATTAAAATTGTCTGCTAAATTAAGTGGAAAAATCAAAATATATAAAGCAGAAATAAATAGTAAGTGTATGCAAATAAATGCAGCACAAGGTGTAGAGCCAGTGAATTTAAAAAATAAAAGTTGGAAAAGTTTTACAGTATGTGTAATATTATACAATAAAGTTAAAATTAATTGGAAGATATTTTACAACATTTGTAGCAGTCTATAATAATTTTAGAATTAATTTAGATGGTATTATAAAATATTTTAGTTTCCTACAATATTTTTGAAATTAAGTTGGAAAGAATTCTGAAATAATTTTGGTAGTCTACAGTAAATGTAAAATTTAATTGGAAGGTAATCTACAAATAGATAATTTTGTGTTAATGTAAAGAAAATAAATATAATAATAATAATAAAAAATTTATGCAGATAGAGCAACTAGTTAAAATTAAGTAAAAAATAAGATATACAGCACAAGTGTATTACAAATAACGCTTGCCTCAATATTTGCAAAACATAGGTGAAGCAAAAAGTATATGGTTATTATTGTATGTATTGTGTATTGTATATTGTGTATTGTATTTTGTGCAAACTATAGTGTTGAGGAAAAGTGTGTAGTATTGAAGACTTAGTGTGAGGATAGGTAAATAGTTCTCCAAATGCACGGTAGTCAACAAAATCGCAAATTAAATAAAACTTCAAAATTTGTCTGGAGAAAGGCAAGTCCAGCAGAAAGTAATATTTAAATTATTAATTTTCTGCAACAAAAAGCAACAAAAAAAGAACAGTAGGAAAGTTTATCAGCGGGTTGACCGGTTAGCAGTAGTGTGATCAATAAGTATCAAGGCAGTGCAACGTAAAAGTATTAGCGCCAGCCATTTTATGAAAATTATCAGCGTTTCATCAAGTCAGCAGTACAGCAAAATTTAAAAAAAAAAGAAAAAAGCGCTAGATTTCCGTCCCATTTTATGCAAAAAAATATTAAATAAATTGAACGAACGATAAAAAAAAAAGAGATAAATAAATTTAATCTTAGTAAATATAAGTAAAGTAAATAATTCAGTGGACGTAAAAATAAGAGATATCTGAAGTATAAATAATATGTACATAAGTGAGTAGTTCAGGTTTAAATTAAAATGTTTGAGAACAAAATAAAACCGGAGACTCGGAAAATTTTGAATTAAAAAGAAAATAATAAATAAATTTTTTCCCTCCCAAACAAAATAAAAATTAGTCTACGTTATAAAAATGGACATTGTCAAATACTCTGTAAGTGGGGATAAGAGCAGGGAGATTCGGACCTACGAACTCGTAGGGCAGTGTAGAAAAATAAGATGAGTACAGTCAAAAAGGGGGGGGGGGCAAGTCAGACAACAAATAAAGAAATTTTTTTTCAAATACATAAAAATAATAATAAATATAATTTTCAAATACAGGGTAGAATTAACAATAAATAAAATAATAAATAAATAGATCATAATGAGAAGGATAACAATAACAAAATGAAGAAATAAAAAGATACGACCAGTAGTTGAACTTCCAGCTCTCAAAATTGGCAGGTTTCTGTTCCATTTCTGTAAAAAAATCGTCAAGTTTACAGTCGAGTCCATCTGGACATCACATATGGCTGAAGTTATCGCTGAAAAATTTATATGAATCTGATAATATATAGCCGAAACAGATATACACAGATATAATGATATACATAAGAGTAGTGAATGGCAGTGGGCCAGTTGCAGCTTCAAAAAAAAAAAGGGGGGGGGGACTAACTTGCAAGTAAAATTTTAAATAACAAAAAATAAAAAGAATCAGTAATCAAAATAAGTAAATAAGTAAATAAAGTAAAAGAAATATATATATATATATATATATATATATATATATATATATATATATATATATCACAATAACAGCAAAATAAATACTTCACCATATACAAACCGGGCGGCCTTGATGACAGGCATTTGAATTAGGGTGTTCAGATCGTTGATATTTCTGCAAAATATTTTTTAATTATGACAACAAACTTGATGACAGGCAGCGAATTAGGGTGTTCAGATCGTTGATATCGCTGCAAAATATTTTAAAATCATGACAACGGATGTTTTAAATAGTGAAAGGATTACATTCAAAGGTATACAATCAAAATAAATAAATAATAAAAAAAAATGGAAAGGAAGTTTGTAAACAAGCTTTAAAAATAAGAGCAGCGCCGCTTACAAAAAAAAAAGAGCTGAGGGGCGGGCTGGTCGAAAAAGCCAATGTTTGTCAAACTTCAAAAAGGTCGGACGCTTTCGGTAAGAAAAACTGGTTCCGAGACAGTATGCAGGAGAAAATTCAAGGTCATTCTCTTCAGCGCGGGAGAAGCGTGACACACGGGTATTTTTTTCACAAATAGGCAGGGAAGAAATGCATTAATACATAGTTAAGAACTCATAGTAAAAAAAAATTATTATGTACAAGATTAAAGAATCACAGAGGAATAACAATATACAGATTTTAATATAAATATAAGTGAATGACAATAAAAGATAAATTAAGAATAAAAATATAAATAAATAAATAACATAGCTGCGTTAGAAGCATATTTCATGTAGCGAACAAATAGCAGGTATTTTATACGCTGGTCGTATATTATAAAATGCGGAAACATTAATTTAAAAGGTGTCCTAGGTAAATCTATAAACTTTATTCAAAGAAAAAAAAATTGGGTAGCTCGTGAATACATGCAAAGATGCGCCGAAATAAAACATAAAATAAACATTCAAATCACATGAAAATAGACGTAAAATTAGATTAAAAATAAGTAATAATAACATGGTGAAAAAGAGATCAGGGATTGTTGTTAGCACAGTATCAGTGAAACGATTTTGGATTTCCCGCCAATGTAGCACGCAGGTCAGATGACAAAGAGAATGAACTGACTTGTAAAAATTAGACAGCCAAAATTCATTTCCACATCAAATGACTCGCGTAAGTGTGAACAGTAGAACATGCTAAAAAACATGCAAAATTACTTACCTGCTTTTGTGCCTTTGAAATAGAGAGAGAACTGGCGCTCAAAATGACCAGCAGGTCCTTCTCAAAGGCAGTGTGCAAAGATTAAAAGGGGTGGGCAACTGGACTTCCAGTTCTACTCGCAGTTCGGGGAAAAACTAGTTCCGCCGTTGCCATGGCTTCGAACACATGTTTTGAGATAAACAGTGGGGGGAAACGCCTGGACTGACAGTTGTTTTGTTGTGGTCGTATTGCGTTGTAAATTAAAATGTGTAGAGTATTAAAATTGTGAAATTATGCAAATGTAGATCAGATAGTACTTGTTGTGTGTAAATGTATATGATTCGAACTGTAAACAAAAAAAATTGTGAACTGTTGAGAAAAAGTGATGGAAAATCTGTAAACAAATAATGATGATGTAAAGTGTACTATATAATATTTTGTAAACCTAGCTTGACTTCTTTTCTGTTCAGGGGGGTGAGAATATGTGACAATATTTTCACATATTTTGATACATAACCCTGGGAAAAAAGGGAATGGTGTAAATATATTGAAATGTATACTATGTTTTGTGATTTATGTTTATAGCTAGGCCTTTGCACAGACGGAATTGGGATTTTTTTGGCGCCTTTGGGTTGTGTGCGCACTGACATGGATTGTAAATATTCAGAGATTTAATTGCAGCAAAATGTCAAGGTTGAGCTACAAATCTTTGAAGATTTACAGCCCTGTCAGGTGTGGCTCGCGTCGGGGTACCTCCTTGGGACCACCCGGTTGTCGAGAATGCCCTCTGGTTCTTGTATTTTAGTGGAACGCATAAAAAAATGAGCGTCGCTTCAATGAACAATGGTGAAGCATTTTTGGACCTCCTCCTTTTTTTATAGCGTGTGGGAACAGCGAATGAGAGTTGGGGGGATTTCCTCCCTGTTTTGTGTCGTTCCCCTTGTTTGTAAAGTTTGGTTTTTTTTAGAAATGTAAAAAAAGTTCAGACGCAATCTGAGTTTGATGGAGAAAGGTCTCCTGGGTTCCTTGTGAGCACTTGCGCTAGAAACGCATCCGGGCCACGAAGTAGGCGACACTTGACGACACTTGTCGTGCGGCAGTTTCTACAAGTTTCACGGAACCGGCGCATTTTACCTAACTAGGGGTAACAGTCTCTAAGACAGCGTTCAGATATTCTCCAGAAATAGCTTTCTGTTTATTTTTCAGCTGTGGCAGGGTAGTCACAGATGTTGTAGAACGGTTTCGAATTTTCAGCAAAATCTTCACTAAGCAAGCACGTAGACGGAGTCGCATAGGGATACCAATTCAGGGCTCCTAAGCAGCAGAAGAAAATCTCTACGAAAACGTATATATTTGGCAAAGCCTGTACGCATGCTCACTCAAGAGCCGCTGGGACTGAAGCCAAAAATTAAGAGGAGGAGAAGGAAAGTGGACGGTGTGCCCATCTCCAAAAAATACTTGGCAAAAATTTTCGTCACCTGATGACACGCAACTGTGTAATCAGACTGGCAGTGTTCCCATGAACTATTCAAATAAACGAATAAACATTCAATTAATTGTGCCACCCTTTCCTACGTGCAGAGGCCAGCTACAGCACTCAGTGAGAGTCCTATGTATGAAGGTATGGAAATTATATATTGATTTTAAAATGTATACATGAATGTTTAAGTAACTGATGTAATCCAATAGTGTGAGGGCAAGGTTATGCTAAATGGGTGTTTTTTTTTGCAAAATTGAATATATATATATTGTGTTCTTAACAAAAGTAATTTAATTACAAATTTGGATTTTTATAAATATGCAAATTAATGCAAAATAAACTATGCACCCCGAGGTCAAGTTAAGTAAATTTGGAACTCATTTGTAATTGTGTATTTTTGTATATTAATGTTTAAAATTGAGATTTCATGTGTTCTATAAATAAAGTGTTAGTTGGCCACAAAAAGGGAGTGATTAATTATCTTAACAAAACGCAATGTACTTTGGTCCAATAGGACCCCACTATACGTTAACGCGGTTGAGCCTGGTGGAACTATTTGGTGAGTATCTTTAATGTATTTATGTGTTTAAGTTTTATTGTATTTATGTGTAAAATCCACCTCACCACACTCCTCGCCCCATTCCCGCTCTTAATTATTATTCCCTTACAGGCTCACCCTCGGTTTCCTGGTCATATATGTAAGTATCTTGCCCTGCGCGCGCCATAGCATGTAAGTTTGTTAGTTAGTTTTTGTACCTTGTATCTATTCTCTTCTTTCTCTTCGTGTAGGTAGTCGGTTAAGTAACGCCTAGGTTTATTATCATCTGTTACCATTAGTAGGTTTAGACTTTAGTCATTTTCCTAGCTATATTTTACTCTAGGTTAGTTGTTAATTTTCTGTCTCCTTTTAGTTTTAGTCTTTTGCTCCGCCTGCGGGGCCTGTTTTTTGCGCCGCCAGTTTTCTTGCCTCCTCGGTTATTTTGGCGAGGGCCCTCGTCCTTAGGCTTTCTTAATATTATTTAGGCTAACCGCCCGTTTGCCCCATTACCGTCCTTTATAGAGTTTCGTCCAGAACAGAGCACCAGGCGCGAAGCGCCTTTAATCTCCAATCTCTAGGTGTGGTTCTTATATTCATACTGTGACATTATTTCATTGGTCCATAGTTGGAGGTTCGAGGTTTTTGATTTACTGTTTTTATTATTTGCCCTAGCTCCTAGTGTGGCAGTTTGCACATTAAGAGTTTAAGCAGTTTGGGGGGTTGAAGCAGATCTGAGGGTAACCTAGCATTTTAGCAGTTTAGGATTTTAAACATTTTGTAGAAAACCAAAGATCGCGAGTTTTCGTTAATATCAACTGATTAAGGTGGGACGTTCCTAGTACCGAATATCAAAGTTAAGTACCGAGCGGGGTCTCTTACGAGATTTAGCCTTGCGATGATCATAGTCATGCAGATTAAATAATAGTTCATTTGGGACAGATGGCAGATTTTTGTAGAATTTAAGCGCTAGCTTTTTGATTTGGGCTCTAACAGTTTTTATTTTGAAGTCTTTCCTAATTACCGAGTTTCTTAAGTATCTAGGGGCTTTCCTTATAATCCTTAGGGTTTTGTTTTGTCTTGTCTCTAATAAGTCTATGGTAGTTTTACAGGCATATCCCCATACGGGTGCTGCATACAGCATTCCCGGGCAGATGACCGATTTATAAATAGGAGTTTATTTTGATAACTTATTTTTCCGTTTCCTATCATTGGGTATAAGGCTCCTATGGTTATATACGCTTTTTTGATTATGTTCGTTACGTGCAGTTTCCAAGTTAGGTGGGAGTCTATCGTTACACCTAGGTATTTAGTAGATTTTTCCGCTTTTAGGGCATGGTTGTTTATGTACAGAGGAGGCGGAGGTTTACGTTTTCTTGAGAAATAAATCCAATGACATTTATTGGGATTTAATTTTATTCGCCATTTTTCCAGCCATGTTTGGAGTATGTCTAAGTGTTGTTGTAGCTGTCTGTGCATTACTGAGACGTAAGGGTGTTTTGCAAGTATCGCGCTGTCGTCTGCATAGAGTGCCAGCTCCGTGTCTGGGGTCCTGGGAATGTCATTTAGATATATGTTAAAGAGTGTAGGGCCCAGGATGGATCCTTGCGGTACACTACTTTTAATGAGCTTGGGTGTAGATAAGTTATTTTTTACTCTGACTTGAAAGTGTCTGTTATTTAGGTATGAAATTAAAAGTTTGACAAGTGCGTCAGGGACTTTTAGAGTGATCAATTTGTAAGCTAATCCACAGTGCCACACTTTATCAAAGGCTTTTTGGATGTCAAGAAAAATCGCAGCTGTGGGTGTCTTATTATTAAAACCAGAAGAAATGTACTCTACCACTCTCAGCAATTGATGAGTGGTGGAGTGTTTTGGCCGAAATCCAAACTGCTCCGGAATGATAATGTCATTCTCACTAAGGTGCGTGTTCAGTCTCTTAAGAATTATTTTCTCAGTAATTTTACTAAGTGTCGGCAACAAACTGATTGGTCTGTAGTTGGCTGGAATTGAGGCATCCTCACCAGGTTTATGGATCGCTATAATTATCGCTTCCTTCCATTCTTTGGGGAAATAATTTAGTTCTAGTATTTTATTTATTAAGATGGTCAAGTAAAATATTATATTTAAGGGTAGGTTTTTTACCGCGATATTCCTGATTTTGTCGTGCCCTGGGCTTTTACGGTTTTTAAGGTTTTTGATAATCTCTACTATTTCTTGCGGGGTGGCTGGGTTAATCTCAGCCGTGACCGGGGAGTTCCTGAAATTGTTTAGAGTTTGCCTAACCATTCTTAGGGTGTCCTGACACATTAGATCGTGGTTTGGTTCAAATTGCTTTTCGTAAGGCCTAGCAAGCGCCTCTGCCTTTTCTTCGTCTGAGTACGCAATATTAGCGCCATCTATTAGTGGCGGGAGTTTAATTTGAGGTTTTCTGAGTCTTTTAGCGAATTGCCAGAGCGATACGTCTTCCGAGCTAAGGGATTCAATTAACTCTTTATACTGTTGCTGCTTTTCTGCGACAATTTTATCCTTGACTTTCCACATGAGTCTGTTAAGCTCCCTTTTGAGGGTAGGGTCTCTATTAGCCTGCCATGTCTTACGCATTCTGTTCCTTTGCCTAACTAATTGTTTGACATGGTGGGAAAGTGTGGGCATTTTTGGTGACTCACGATGTGTTATGGCAGATGCAATAGCTCTCCTGATTTCTGTTGTGAGTGTGTGCGTGGCAGAGTCAATATCCGCCGTGCTCATAATGTTGGGTACTGCTAAATGCGGCTCGAAAAGTGCTCTTTTGAATACGTTCCAGTTCACCCTCTCTTGTCCCAGAGAGGCTGGAAGGGGAGTGTTCAAATCGAATGTCACCAGTACCGGTAGATGATCCGAGTCGAATTCATCCAGGGTATCAATTGTGTGAGCGTATTCTATGTTTCTCGTTAGGACAAAGTGTATGAATGAGCCATTGGCACCTGAGAAGCAGGTTGGTCTCGACGGTGCAATGATGTCAGTGTTTGTTGTGTTTAGCAATCTATGTATCTGTGTACCGCGTGTGTTTGCTCTCCTGCTGCCCCACGCTCGGTGGTGTGCATTGAAGTCGCCCGCGAGTATTGTGTTTGGATATCGCGAGAAAAGCAGTTCCAGCTGCGCAGCTACATTTATACCACTCATGTTTTTGACATATATTGAAGTTAGGATAAATGGGTTTACATTATTTATTTTAATTTTTATACTAGTATTTTCTATACCTTGAAGATTTATGTTGTTTATTTCCTCGTGGGGAATATTACTTTTAATATATATTGCTGTTCCTCCATGGGGATTTCTAGCAGTTATATTTGAGCTAAGGGTATGATAGCTATTATAGTTTGCTATATTTAGTTTTTTTGTTTTCTCGAACTTTAGTTTCCTGGATTAGCAGGGCATCTACATCATTTTCATTTACGTAGCTCCTAAGTTCATTTATTCTTGGAGATATGCCGTTCGCATTCCAAAATATTATTTTAAAACTTTCTTTCTGGAACCTATTCATGGCGGGTTTGTTTCTCACTGTTTTTATTAAATTCCGCGATTAATTTAAAAGCCTCAAAGGCCATTTGCATTGGATCGCTCTTTTTTTGAATTAACTCAGCGAGCTGCATCAACAGATGTTTTATATCGTCTAGGTTGAACATACTGATAAATCCTCTGACGAGGTTGAGGATTTCATCCATCTTTTCATCATTGGATTTATCAGCAAGTTCAGTCTCAGCTTCCATTTCCTCAGTCTCAGCTACAATTTCCTCAGCCTCAACCGCGGTTTGATCTGTTTTGTGAGTATTCTTTTGGACCTCGGTAGTCTTTTGTTTTTTTTCAGCCGATTTGTCTAACTGCTGTGTTTGCGCGAGCTCTTCTCGGGCGCGTTTAGTTTTCTGCCATTCCTGAACCTTTTTTTTTAATCTTTGTTTTGCTTCTCTTGCCTCTTTGGCGGCTTTATCAATTGCTATCCTCTGATTTATGTCTTCATGAGCTATTCTCACTTCCTCCACAGTCATTTCTCTGGAGGTCGACGGTTTAGGGGCCTGCTCTTGCACCGATCTGGTAGGTGCTGAAGTTTGAGTTCTTTTAACCTGTGGCACAGAGTGCGAGGAGTCCTGATGGGGTGTCTGAGGGTTTAGACCGAGGGCCTTTTGCCTCCAAGGGGGTATCTGATTTTTTGGGGGGATGGGGGCATACCCCGGTGCCTTTCCTCTGTTCCAGGGGTTCTTCGGGCTTTGCCTGAAGTTCGCCGGGTGATCTCCATTGCAGTTAGCACACGTTGCCTTCTCTGTCCTTGGTCTTTGGCAGTCACGTGTGAAGTGTTCTTCAGCACACTTAAGGCACTTTGGTGGCATGCTGCAATTCTCAGAGGAATGATTGAATTGCTGGCACCGGTAGCAGATTTTGAAGCCCCGTGTTCTGAAGGCCTCTACCTTCACAGCCAAGTATCCTAATCTTGTCAGTCGGTATACCCTCTGCCAGTCTTCCGTAGGCCTAATGCTGACTAAGAAGATCGGCAGGGGCAATCTCGTTTTTGTGTTTCTCAGTTGAGAAACCCGGACTACATCTAATCCTTCGGATGTTAGAGTGATTTTTATTTCCTCAATGTTATAGTTTGTTGGTAGCCCCCTCAAAACTACCTTTTTGGGCCTTTCCGTCTTTAAGTTTAAACTGTGGAAGGGGATTTTCTCACTAGATAAATGGCGTTGTACAACCCTATAGGCGTCAGCGTCATTTGGAATCAATTTTAGCATGTCTCCTGTGAGCTTGCCAGATACTTTATTACCTGAGATTTCATTTAATTTTTTAAGGAGAGCCTGGTAATTGTCATTAAACTTGATGAAAAAACATTCCGTTTTTGGGTCTTTTTTCTCAACCACTACACTATTTTGCCTGTCACTATTTTGAACCGTTTTTGGTTTTGGTGCACTTTTGAACACTATAGGTTGCGCGACAATTTCAGCATAACTCTTAGTTTTAACATTATCATTTACATCTTTATCAATTTTTTCACTACAATCCATGTCATTAGATTTTAAGTTTAATTCTCCATTCTGGTTTTTAGTAGGAGCATCCATAGTAGATTGCCCCTCTATCCTCCTCTTTTTATTTGGATTTTCAACAGGTTTAAGTTTATCTTCATCTTTAATTTCTTTAATTAAGCCTAGTTCTATCATTTTACATTTAATTACATCACTAGAATTACTTCCTTCACAGTTATAAATCTCATTTAAATTACTAGCATAAAACCTAGCCAAATTCTGGACCAACAAAAAAGAATTTACAGAAAGAAACGAACCCAGAATCTTGGAGACTTGGTCCTCGTCCCATCCGAGTAGTCCATTCGTCAGTAGCTCCCTGATGTGTAGCGTCAGAGTGTAGATTGCCAGTGCACAAAAGTTCACAGCGTTTTTCACTTCTTCCTTCCAAGCGGGCATCAATCCATCCTTGGGCAGAGTATCACAATATTCAATCATGGCATCCCTGAGAGGCCGCAGTCCATCTTCGTCTAGCTCACCAGCAAGTCCGCGAGTAGCTTCCGTGTCGAATGCATCCAAATCCATGTCGTCAGCGTAGAAACGATCAAAGCAATAGCACCACCACGTGGGAAAAACACACGTGGCACTCCAAAGTTGAAAAAGCACGAATCCAAAATGGCGAGAAATCCGTACACAACAAAGCTGTAATTGCTTAGCCCGACGTGTTCTATCGTAACTAGATATAACACGCCAAACTTAAGCAAAGAAAGTCACCACAATCAAAAAGCAGCAGCGTCACAAAATCACAACCTCGTAACTCGGAGTCTGAGCTCCGAATGATTACCGTCCTCCTCGGGCTTTCGCCCTCGCCCCCCCTCTTTTTTGCGCGCCTTTCTGCCTCATCTAGCAGTCTCCTTGGCTCTGCCTTTCCCGTCCCTAGCCCGTCCCTCCTTCTTAGTCTCTATATTTATTTCCTTTCCTTTTTCCTTCTTTCATAGCTTAAGTTAACCTGGCAGTACAGGTTTAAGCCCGGGTTACGACAGCGCCTCTTTAAGTTGTATACTGCCTCTGCATAACTACCGAAGGGTAGAAAGTCGAAATCCTCTGCAAAACGAACAAATTGTGATTGGATATCATATTTCCTGGTTTCTTTTTAGGTCCTTCTGGTTGGTCACTGCAATCGACATCTATCGCTTCCCGCCGCCGTGGTGCCCCTTCTCTTACGAGTTGGGGTTTTCTTCAGCCCAGGCAACCTCATCTTGGGGAAGTTTCCCCGGGGTCGTCTGCGCTGTTTTTGCTCCTATCTGCTGTTCTCCGGGTGGGGTGTGTGTGTGGTTAAGGGTTCTGGAGTTCCTATTTAGTTTCTGGCGTTTGTCTATTCTTGGTGCTTTGTCTGGTTTCAACCACATCGCCCTCTTCTAGGACCTCAACCTGGTCGTCTGTAGACGACTCTCAGTCATGAGGGTAAAAACCTGTTAGCTAAGAGGTAGATCAGGTCCTCACGGCTGTCTCTCAGTACACATTGAAGGAGAAAGGAAAAGGACGTTATTACAAAATCCGGGACCCTTCATACTTATGAGCTCAGGAGCAAAGTGAAGAGACTGAAAATTAAAATAGCCGTATGGGTACGGATAAAAGATACTTTTGAGTAGGATATTGAAATTTAGGAGAATAAGGTTTATGTATTGGAGGGGAAAACATTTTAATTGCGGAATCGCACATAACAAAAGAGAAAATAAAGTAAGTTTTGAATGAGAATTTGGTACATGACCAGAACAAGTAGAATTGTTATATTTTACGGATAAACCAAAAAACTGGAATTATATTCAATATGCACGGGTAAAATTAAATTAATGGATTAATCAAGAAAAAATAAAATAAAAATATGAGTTGAAAAATTTTAAGATAAAAGGTAAGTTTACGTTGAATGTAAGAAACAGGAAGTAAATCTTAAATAGGCTAAATAAAATGTTAGACTACGCTAACGACGCTAAAAATTGAGCTCGGAAAAATAAAAATATTAATAATGTTTAATAGGGCTTTAATGGATGGAAAGGAAAAAGGAAATTTCTGTTAATTATTGAGCAAAGTAGTAGTTAGAGTAAAATGTGCACTTACAAGTTATGGGGCAAGAGAATTATTTTAAAGAAGGGGTTTACAAATTTAAAGATATATATATATATATATATATGTTCAAAAATCAATAAAGATGAGAAATATAATAACATGAAAATAAATGATACGGACAAAATAAAATTAGTAAAAATATAAATGTAACATAAATAATATAAAATTTAAAACAACATTGGCAATAAATAAATAAATAAATATTGTAAGTGGGAAATAAATTTGGGGACGGTCTACGGTTTTTTTTCGATTTCTATGGGCCTGATCACTCCGTAAAAGTGTTGAAAAAGAACACGTAACCTAACTAGGTTAAAATACGCTATAATATTCAATAGAGAACGAGAAAATAGATAATGTTGAAAAGTGAAAATACTTACCTCAATCCGGCAGGTAAAGTCTCTCGGGAGTAATCCAAAAAATTAAAGTAATCCAAATTATAAATGGCACAAATTGTTTTACACTTTTGTTTTACATAACAAACCAGCGGAGGAATACACGGGGAACGGGTAAGATATTTTTTTTATTTCGGATGGCTTTTAGTCCAGTTTAATTACATTAGCTGAAGTAATAATTTTGTAAGAGGACGCAACATATATTCCACTTGGAAAAGACTAGAAGAAATGGCAGAAGGGGCGGACGGTTACATTTATTTGGTAGGGGTTTGTTTTGTCCACAGGAAACGCTTGTCACCTCGTAAGGGTCAAACCTGATTTTAACACGACTCCCGCTGAGGGAGCAGCGTCAGTTTTCAAGGGGAACGGGAGATTTTCAGTTTGGTAAGCTGTGCATCGAAAACTTTTGCCTAGAGTAGGTATCATTTATTACCCCCATATTGAAAGGGAAAAAAATCGTTCAAGGCACATATGACAGGAAAAAAGCAACGTTTACTTTCACGGAACGAATGGAAAAAGGGATTATGAATTTGGTTGTCAGAGGAATATGAGACAATATAAATATAAGAGAATCATGAATTTCAGGAACAAATATTTTTATAAGAAAGATAATTACTGAGAGTCACAGAGTAAATTTTGAAGGGAAACTTTGGTATGTGCGTATTGAGAAATATTACGGAAGAGTAACATGAAAATTTTGGGAATGTATATGAAGAAATTTGTAGGAGAATAAAAGACGTAAGGAATCAAGAATTCAGGAGAAATTTAAGAGAACCACGAATGGTAGAAACCACGATTTTTGTAAGGAAGAGAAGCACAGAGAGACACGAATTAAATTTCGAAAGGAAATTTTCACTGAATTTATAAGAGTAAGGAGAATAAAAAATATTAAGTTGTGATACAGAGAATGTGAATAAATGATAAGTTTCATTTGGTATGTGCACATTGAGAAATATTACGGGAAAATTGAGTAGAAAATTTAAGGTTAGGTAAATAGGAGAAATTTGGGATAGGTAAATAGGAGAATTTATAGGGGAACAAAGATGAATTAATAATATAGAGAAAAATGTTGTATGTTGCTACAAATTGTGAATCTACTATCAAAACTAATATGGCATGACAATCCGTGGAAATTTTGAATTTTTTCTGGTTACGCTAAAGAGTAAGGGTTGTGAGACACATAGGTATGAGTATACTGAATAGAATTTATGTTGAGAAAGTTTTGTGTAGAGAAGATATATAAAGGTAATTACATCGCGAAAAGTAGAAATCAATAATATGGATAAAATAATGTATTTTCTTGATTAATAGTTATATATACGTATATAGAAGAATGAGTGAAGTAATAGTATAGGAGATATTACCGTTTATTGTTTTCACTAAAGAAGGGAAGTAATGTGTATAAAAATGTCGAGGATTTCATGCTAAATATATAGATGTTTTTAGAGAGAGTTTTGGTAATGAAGTGTATATATGTACATGCATTAGGCTATACAAAGTCTGATATAACTAAATCACTATATGTATATAAGAATAATGGATGGTGTAATTAATATAGTAACGGTGTAGACGGATGGGATACTGGAGAAATTACAATTCCATGACGGGAGTCATGGAGACAACACATAACAGGTCTTCTGAGAGCGTGGTTCCATACGAACTGTTGCAGAGAATCCACGCAGTGGCATACTTCGTCTACACACTTACAAGTTCTCAATTCCTCGGAATATGCCATACACTTGCTTTGCAGTCAACCGACGCAGATTTTCGCCGTTCATCCTGCAATTCGACTACTCACTGGGACTGATACTAAGAACGCAACATTCCTCAAAATTGTTTGTGAGGCAATTTCGAACACACAAACATTGACTTGCGTGAAGAGTCAACACAAACAAGTGAAACCGGTTCATGACTCCGATAACACAACAAACATCACAACAGAAACTTAGGAAAGTCAAAGACACGAAAGTAAATAGAAGCAAAAATGTTTGGATGCGACAAAAATATAGGCAAGGAAACATAAAACATATATACAAGTGGGGAATCATTCATTTCAATCATCCTGAGGCAGACAAATTAAATTACATTCATTCACAATCTCTCAGGGAAAATAAATAAGCTCTCAATCCCACAAAAACACATTTTCAAAATTTGACTTTTTCTGTAAGCAGTGGAAACAGCTCTTTCATTTCTTATTTTTAATTTTGTATTTTTCTCATATTTCAATATCAAATGTTCCATAAAATTATTCAAAATTTCTAAGTTAATAAATTTCACTTTTCATATTTTAAGTCAACATATTTCATAAAATTCACCCCTTTTAAAATTTCCCTGCTCTTCCCCAAATCATAAAATGACACCGTACATCAATTCTTTTTCAAATATTATACAATATATCATTTTATATTTTGTATTTTATACTTCTGTGCAATCTTTTAATATTTCATTCGAAAATACCATTATTTAAGTATATATATAAATACAATAAATTTCTTTTATGTGGGTAATGCAATTCTTATATTCTATTCATGATCTCAATTTCAAATCGTCAATACACAATATATGTACTTCACTTACCGTAATCAATAGAATATACACTTTCTCTTATTTTTTTCTCTCTAACAATTATATTTCTTTTTATAAAACTCTACATGAGTTTCAACCAATGGTTATTATTTGTCAAATTTGTATGTCACAATCAGTTATGTTTTTAAAAACAGGGTGCACTTTCAAATCAATTTGACCATTCAATATTACAGTATTTAAATATCCTATTATTTATTAAAATTCAAGTATTTGATTCAGATATTTAAGTATTTATAATAAACTTTCAAATATTTACAATTACAAATATTGAGTTTCGACAAAATTCCGAAAACAACTCTCATTCTCAGTCAAAATTTCAGTTCCATTTCAAACTATTCAACATTCCAGATATTCAAATTTTGCTAACCCATTTTTGGGGAAAGGCTCAATGAGTTCGTCGAAATAAAAATTACAGCAAGAAAAAAATCTCCCAACATTAACTCAAGCAAAATTTCAAACCGAAAACAACAAGAAGTTTCAAGAATTCAAAACGAAAGTCTTTCTAAAATAAATATTTACATTTAATTTTCGTATATATCAAATTTAAATTTTCAAATTAATTATAGTCAAGTTTTTAAATAATCAATTTCTTAATTCTTAAATTTTCATAATATTTTCAAAATATTCTAAATATTTCTCAAAAATGTAATTTTTACTGTCTCACTATTTTATTATACACGCCCTTCATCACTGTCAAATAAATATAGAACTTTTATTTTCTGTGCAACTTTTGCACCACATTCTCAAATCAGGCTATGTGCCATTCTGCACATACCAACAATAAAATATTTTTACTTTTTATTTTTATTTTATATTTATTTATTATTTTATTCCGGTACCATCCGAAATCAATTTGTCCAACTTCGTGTGTCTCAATCAAGTATTATTTTCTTAAAACAAGGGTGTACTTCTCAATTTAATTCCAATATAAGCGTTTAAATATTTCAATTACAAAAATTTTTATTTCGAACCAATCCTCAGAAGACGGCCTCTATCTCCGGCCAAATTTTCCATTTCACATTAAAACAAAACTATCACCCGGAGTTTCGAAAACTGCCAACCCACATTTTTGAGAAGAAATGCTCAATGAGCTCGACGAAATTAAAAATTACAGCAGAATTTCGAGACTCCAACGCATTAACACAATCGTAAAAATCAAGATCGAAAACAGAAGAAATCCTCCGAAATCTCAAATCGAACACAAGCTATTACATTAGCATTTATACTAGTTACATTCAATTTTTAAATAATTACCTAATCAAATTTTTAAATGTAATCAATTTCGTAATATAATTTTCAAATATTCAAAATAATTTTCAAAAATGTATTCTTGTTAATACACTATTTTTACAGTACACCACTTTTTCATCAGCACCATAGATATTATTTTCACATTTAAAACTGTGCAATTTTTGCACCAAGATCTTACAAGTTTTCTATATGTGTCATCTTTCTGCACAAGCACTTTATTACAATAAATTCACAAATTTTTCATTTTTATTTTAAAACAAATTTTTGACTGATTGCCACAATTTTCTATTTTATACAATTTTTAACATGAAAAGGAGTGCTGCTCCCAAAACCAGAACAAATTTTTTCATACCAACACTGTGTCCAGCACAAACATTTAAATTTCAAATTTCTCAACGGTTTTTCAATACAAGCAAATTTAAATTTCAAAAACTCCATTTAAAAAATTTCGAAACAACAGGTGCTTAAGAGGGAAGGTCAAAGGCGCCAATTGTCGCAGCGGGATTTCCGCTCGACACTGCATACCAGAGAAAACATAACTTTCTCGAATTTTCACAACCCAGGTTCAAAAACACCTCCCGTCGGTGAGTAAAACTCACCGATGACCTGTTACCTACCAAATCCAAAATAAAGCTACAAAACCCTTACCTTGTAAGGACGTCATCTTCCGCTGAAAACACATTTATATACAATTTCAAGAAACACAGAATGCACTGAATAAACATTCAGAAGTTTAATTTAGATTCTCTCTTTTATTTAAATGCCAAAATTAATATGGAGTTAGCAGACAGAATAACAAGAATAGCTGAATCTATATTAGTTCCAAAAATCCTCTGGACACAGGTTCATTAAATTATCTGATTTCAAATGGCTCTTAGCCGATCAATATACTTATTCAATATAATTAATAATAACACAATATCATATAAATTCTCTATTTTAGTTCAAATTTCTGGTATGATCAACAAGGGAGAAACAGCACTCAAAGAATCCAGCCCGATAATTAAATATGCTTAAATATTACTTTAGAATGATAGCAGTAAGGAAGATTGAAATCAGAGGCGCGTAGAAGAGATTTCACAGTCCGACAACACACATCCGGTCACACACCGCCCGGTTTCACAGTCCGGTTCCAGTCAGCCACGCCCGAACAGCAACAAAGGATTGATCAAATTCTTACCTCAATCCCAGAGAGGTCACTGAAGAGACGAAACGCAGCATCAACCTCAAATACCCACGGGGAGAATTGTTTCCCCGTTCCGAAGAATGGCGGCAAACACAATTACGGGCATGGTTCCAGCATTGGCCCACCATGGGCCTGGTATCATTCAAATGTTCCGCTCAGCTCCAGGACTCGAACCATCAAAATCTCGGGAACAGAGGAACTCAAAGGATCTCGGATGCTCATTCCTTCACACGGCAGTCCGACATCGAAGTCGCTCAGGATCCAGCAGTCGGCGAGTTCCAGTCTTGGCCACACTCTCAACCCACGAGCTACGGTAGTTCGACTTGGGAGTCGAACCCCGAGATCAGCGTGAGTTCGTCAAGATGTCAGTTGAAAGAGAGTATGCCTCGAAAATTCCCACACTCGTTTTTTATACGCAAAGGGCCGATTCTGGGCCCGCAAGGAATCGGACCTCCAAGAAGCCCAATTCCAACACTCCACCAATCAAAAATCTTCAAACTTTCAAATTTATTCCCAGGGTCGTGCTCCAGCCGTTGATATTTCTGCAGGATAGATGTATTCAAATGAAACTCTGCACAATATTCCGTCACCCCAGACATACAGAGAGAACAAAAACTTCCGTTTTTGCAGGCGAAAAATAACATGACCTCGAAAAACGGTCGTGGATTCTTCCAGTGCAAGAAATATTATTTTAAATGAAAACGGCTACAATTACTGAACAAGGAATAAATGCATTTAAAATGATAAATACATACATAAGACGGTTCCGGATCAGATTTGATATAAATATAAATGCATAAAATATAGAAGTTAAAGTAATATGCAGATTTTACAATTTACACACAAGTGACGCGAGATTAAAAAATCTCGTCACGACAGTATGTATGCATCAGGGTTGGGCATATAGAATATGTATTCTACATTTAACGTATAATACGTGGTTTTCTACTGATGTAATTTACATTGTAAAAAAATATCAGATTTTTCTGCATATTCTATGTGTACAAAACCTAACCAATCATTTTAATTCAAAGTAATATTTTAAAACTTTAAAGAGTGCATGATATTTAAAAATAATACCACATGTTCACAATATAAGATAAAAACTTAAACTTAATATACCAGTTTATAATTTTATAATTAAATACGTCTTCTGTATTTTTAACGTTAATGATTATCTGTTGAATTTTATTTTCTAAAAATCAACTTAAAGTATTGGTTAATTCCTTTTCATTTCACTAAGATATCACGCAAGTAATTACACTAAGCAAAGTATAAAACACCATTACAAAATAGTACGCACTTTAAAATAGTGAAATAGGATAAATCTGAAGAAATTATCCATTGTAACCATATTTTAAGCTCAAAAATTAAATATGGGGGAAAAATTTCATTAAAATATCCCATATGTGTCATATTATGGTTGAAATTAAGATTAGGTATGATACACAAATTATTGTTTTGAATGAGTAAATATTAATTTATTTATAATAAAATTATGGACATATGACTTGTTTGAAGTTGAGCAGTTTCATAACTAGCTACTCATCTCTGGATGTTGTTTTGAACTCAATCCCAAAAAGTTGATTTCATTTAAGATACATACCAAATAAACCAATCATGTTGAATAATAAAAAGTAAACAAATATTTTTAGAAATTATATTACATCTTTGTAGTGATATATGGTCATGTTTTTTTATTATTTTTATATATTACATTGAAATTTCATATATTTTGAATTGTTTGGTCGAATGAAAAAAAAATGTATAAAGTTATTTTTTGCATATGGTCACACTTTCACAAATGATTGTTTTTCTTAAATCTCCAAATGATTCCAATTAGGGATAAAATGCTGCAACATGTTGCAAAAACTTTATGCATAAGCAAGTCATGGTCGAATGGAAAAAAATGCATCCCTCATATCTGTGACTTACCATGTGTTATTTGATTTGTATTTTTACGTTGAATATTACACGAAATCTTATAGAGATCAAAAATATTGTTTTAACACAAATGATATAATTCATCATTTCAAATTGGAAAACAGCATCAAACATAGACAGTATATGTAACATATGTATATATAGTAAACTACATATTGCAAAGAAAGCAAACAAAAAACTTCCAGAAAAAAATAATCTATTTGTTCTTGGAAATATTATTCTATTATCAAAACATGGCAGCATATAAAATATCATGTCTAAGCAAGATACCTTCTAAATCTGGTAAATGAAATGAAATTTAAATTTTAAGCAAATTGTGGAATCTGCATATAATATAATCGCATATACATAATAATGACAAAAGAGAAATTAATTGTTTTAGGTGACTTCCAACGATGGTATATTTTACCATGCTTTCAACTGTGCTACTGCTATGAGAGATCAATTTTATTTTTCTGTACAGATTAATACAAAGTACTTCCACACGTTAAATGTTTTATCTTTGAAAAGTGCTTCAATGGTATTGTTGTGGTTGGATCTGTTAAGCATTGTACAATGTTTTGTTTACTCACAATTATTTTTTCAAAAAATGTAATTTTCAAGTTAAGTTCTTTTTTGCATATGGCAAAAATTTTAAAAATTATTGTTCTGTTTTAAATCTCGACAAATGATTCTAATTAGAGGCGAAATATTACAAAAACTTTATACAAAAACAATTCACGATTGAATTAAATAAAATTGTATCCAGCACATCTATCGTCTGTGGCATACCACATGTTATATAGTTTACCTTTTTACAGAGAATATTAGACGAGATCTTGTAGAGATCAAAAATAAGTTTTAACATATTGCTGACTGACTATTTCAAGCCAAAGCTATTCCGTGCAGTGGGCAATGTTTCGGCAGTTGAAAATAAAATCAAAACATTTAAATAAGCTTCAATAAACTTTATTTACACAGCATGCATTGAAATGAAATTTACTACATATATTTAATAATTTTGGGGGGTACGATATACTGTAAAGTATTTACCTATATGCAATGGTATACAAGTTTTACAAACATATCGAGTTTCACTGCACTTTCCTTTGGAAGAGCATAGTCTGAGATCCCCCCTAAGTAACATCAAACCATCTAAATAAGCTTAAATAAACTTTATTTACACATACTCTGGGATCCTCCCCCCCAAGTAAAATCAAAACATCTAAATAAGTTTCAATATACTTTATCTACACATACTCTGGGATCCTCCCCCCCAAATAAAATCAAAACATCTAAATAAGTTTCAATAAACTTTATTTACACATACTCTGGGATTCCCCCTCCCCCCCAAGTAAAATCAAAACATCTAAATAAACTTCAATAAACTTTATTTACATAGCATTACTTGAAATAAAACTTACTACATATATTTAATAATTTTTTTCGGGTATAGTATACTGTAAGCATTTACCTATGTGCAATGATACACAACAAGTTTTACAAACATATCGAGTTTTGCTGTACTTACCTTTGGTCGGCCTCTCAAATGGTTGCTGTAAACCCTCTGGGTCAGTCGAGAGGTCTGGATCTTCAGCACTTACCTTTAGAAGAGCATACTTTACATACTCTGGGATTCCCCTCCCCCAAATAACATCTAAATAAGCTTCAATACACTTTATTTACACATACTCTGGGATCTCTCCCCCCCCACAAGTAACATCAAAACATCTAAATAAGCTTCAATAAACTTTATTTACACGCATGCATTGACATGAAACTTACTACATATATTTAAAAAAAATTTCGGGTACATTATACTGTAAAGCATTTACCTACGTACAATGATACACAACAAGTTTTACAAACATGTCGAGTTTTGTTGCACTTTCCTTTGGAAAAATATACTCCACATACTCTGGGATTCTCCCCCCCCCCCCAAGCAACAATATATTTTAAATACAGTGGAACCTCTCATTTACGGTCACTTTCCGGACAGAAAAATTTGTCCGTAAACGAGGGTGACCGTAAAAGGGAGGATCGTTCTAAATTAGATCAAATATTACACATTAATCGTTTTTAACCCGGGTGCCCCCTCTTCTTTATTCCGGCCACTCAAATTGCTGCTCGTGCCCTAGGGCGAGTCGCGTTGTCTGAGTTTTCGACATTAATCGTTTTAAAAAACCTCATATTGAAACATACCTATTTTTGAGAACATAAAACAATTTGAGAACATAACTGACAAACACGTAGCCGAAATTTGATTTTGGGGCGGGGGGGGGGAGCGAGGTTGAACATTGTTTTTGATACTATACCTGATTAGATTTTTACCTTGTACCTTTTCAGTGTTAAAATTTTCTTTCATCGGGGGGTTAACTCCGTCCGCCCCCAGCTGCGATCTTCGTGACGAACGTGCACATTTGTTTCATAAAAACAATTAAATTCACAACATGTAAGCTCATATGCAAAAAACGTACAGTAGTATACATTGAATTTATCTACCTTCGGGGAAAGAACTGATCAATTGATGTTTGGTGGATTTTAGCCACCAGTCTATCTCCTTTGAAGTTTATTTTAAGTTGTGAGACTAAATTTAATGCCTTTCCATCATAATGCTTACAGGAAAATGTCTTTAGTCCGTCTAACACTTTAAAAACTTCAGAGTAATTTCTGATGCTGATTCCTTGCTCTTCACACTCGACGTCTTCCTCACTTTCTTCTTCTTCGGATGATTCTGTTGCAAATTCCCTGACGATATCGGATATTTCTCTTGTTTTCTTCTATCATCACATCTGCATCCATAGGAGCATATTCTTCAGACGGTACGCCCATGAATGACGATAATACGCTCACGAACGACCATACGCATTCCACTTCTGTGCCCTTTGTGGTCTTAGTCGAGTTTTTCCCTTGAAGTGGATTTCACTCCTTTGTGACTGAGGAATGGGGGAGTTCCCGTTACTCCTTATCTCCCTTTTGAATTGCTTGCTGTTAATGTCCCTAGAGAACAGTGGCGCACCCACGGGGGGGGCCGAGGGGGCCCTGGCCCCCCCCTTGGGCTGACAAAGCAAAACGCGAAGGGCGCTGTCAGCACAAGAGAGAACTAGGTCTGCCTTCGAGAAAGTATAAAAAAAAACATTTACAACCATTATTGTAATAAATAATTTTAATCATTGTGAAGAAAACAATTCCAGCATATCCCAACACTTACACTGAATGTAATTATACATATAAAGCTCTTTATCGTACTGTACAAATTATAAATTAATTCGCACTAAAGGCGCCAATTCTGGAAACCCGTTCTTCTTAAGACGTTTCTACCTGTGATTGAATTTAACTAATGGACTCGTCCAAAATCACGTGACCCAAACGCGCCTGGTGCTCTGTTCTGGACGAAACTCTATGGCGGAAGCGGCTGTTCGCTCGAAAACTCGAGGATTTCGTTTACCCAGTGAGAAAATTGTGAAAGTGAATAAATAGATCGTGCCAACGCTTCGCGAATTAAGTGTTGCTGTGAGTTGAAATAAAGTGCGACGTTACGACACAAGGTGATAACAGTGAATTGGTAGTTTCGGAACGAGGGCCTGCGTGGTGAATAGCTGAATTTAATAATGGTCCTGAACTTTCAACTGATCTTACAGTGAAATGCATCTTTAACGATCAGTGTGTGTGTTTATGTGCGTATTTCGGCTATATAGCAAATTTTGTTCTTGAATAACTGAGGAGCAAGGTAAAAAAAAAAGACAATGAGTGAAAAACGAAAAGGGCTAGGCCAACAGACACTGGGAAATTATTTAAAAAAAAAAGTAAGATTGCAAATAGTGACGTTCCCAACGACGTTTCCCTGAGCTCTTGTTACATTGATGAGGCTGCAGTCGAAGCAAGCAACAGCCGTGACCCCGGGCTGTCTTCAAACGCTTGTGAGGAGGTAAAGGTAGGACAAAACACAATACCAAACACAGTTGAAATAGAAATTCTGGCTGCAGATATTTTTAATTATGTCAAGAAATCTAACCTCACAGATGAAGATAGGATAACAGCGCTAAAAAATCTTTGGGAACCATATGCAAATTACAGTTTTCCTGCTACTGTCACTAGTGCTGTATCAAGTCAAGGAAAACCTCACCACACTCGGAAGTTCTGCTCATCTTGGTTGAGTAAGCATAACTGGCTAGCTTACTCAAAGGCAGAGGACAGTGCCTATTGCAAATTTTGTGTTCTCTTTGCACCCCATGAAGTTGGTTTAAGATCCACACAAGCTACAGGTCAACTTGTTTCAAAAGGATTTAATAATTGGAAGAAGGCCTTGGAGAAGTTCTGTCAACATGAAAATTTTTTCTATCATAAGGATTCAGTTCTCAAAGCCGATGAGTTCTTAAGGGTCACGGAAGGAAAAACGGTTCCTGTGGATCAAGTAATGGACAGAGGAAAGCAAAAACAAGTTTTGCAGAATAGGGCTATTCTTAAACCTATTATCAAAACAGTGATTTTTTGTGGAAGGCAAGGGCTGGCCATGAGAGGGCATAGAGACTGTGGGGATTTGGACGTATTGTCAGAACCATGCCAATGCGAAGGAAATTTTAGAGCCCTTTTGCGACTCCGAGTTGATGCAGGAGAAGAAATACTGAAAACTCATCTACAAGGTTGTGCAAAAAATGCAACTTACATAAGTTGGAATATACAAAATGAGATTATTTCAGCATGCAATGATTCCATTGTGAAGCACATAGCAACTGAGGTGAATGAGGCCAAATGTTTTGCGGTTTTATGTGACGAAACCACAGATATTGCAACGGTAGAGCAAATGACACTTTGCGTTCGTTATTTGAAACGGTTTGAAACAAATGATAAGTATAAAATTGAATTTAAGATAGTGGAGAACTTCCTTAAGTTTGTGCCCCTGACTGAAACTACAGGTCGAGCAATTGCAGATGCTATTCTTAAAGGCCTTGCAGACTGCAACATTGATACGTCTTTCCTCCGTGGACAAGGGTTCGATGGAGCTTCTGCAATGAGTGGAGAGTACAATGGCGCCCAAGCAATTATATATGAGCAACACCCCAAAGCCCCCTACGTTCATTGTGCATCACACTGTTTGAACTTAGCCATAACTTATTCATCTAGAGTTCCGGATATCCGAAACAGCTTTGGAATAATAGGGAAAATCTCTAGTTTTTTCAACACACCAAAACGAAACCTTGTTCTCACCAGCAAAATTAATGCAGCTAATCAGGGAGAGACAGAAATCAGTGCCAAAAAACTGAAGAAATTATGCCCTACTCGTTGGGTGGAGAGACATGATGCCGTCACAGTTATGGTTTCATTGTTTGATCAAGTAATCGAGGCTCTGGAGGAGATTACTACCTAGAATGACAAGGAGACATCAACAGAGGCTCATACCTTGTTATGTTCAATGTTAACATCACAGTTTGTCATAGCACTTGTTTCAGCTGACAGATTACTCAGCTACAGTGTTCGTCTGAGTGAAAAGCTGCAGGAAGTTAACCTTGATCTGGCAACTGCTGTGAGTGACGTAGAAGACGTTTTGAAAGCTATATCTATAATTCGAGAGAACGCAGAGCACGAGTTTCACCATCTGTTTGAACAAGCTGTTAAGAAGCTGGAACAGCATGGAGAAAACATTACTCTACCACGCCGTGCCACCAGACAAATTTATAGATCAAATTTCAACGTACAGACTCCTGAAGAATACTACAGACTTTCTATTTTCATTCCATGGATTGATAATTTCATCACTCACCTCCATGAAAAATTTCTCAAACATAAGGAATTTCTACAAAGTTTTGCATCTGTCATTCCGAATGGAAGGCAGCCGACACTGGAAGAAAACGAGAGATTTGTTGCCTTATCAAGGAAATTTGCAGATGATTTAGGACCTAGATCAGATAATACTCTAAAAGCTGAACTACATCTGTGGTACATGAAGGTCTCTGCATTGAACAAGAAAACTAAAAGCCCAATCGAACTGCTTAACTTTTGTGACCAAAGGACTTTTCCAACTGTGTTTGAACTTTTAAAAGTGTATGCCACCCTCCCAGTATCAACAAGCAGTGCTGAGAGGTCATTCTCCACAATGAAGAGGTTGAAAACTTACTTGAGAAACAGTATGAGTGAAACCAGACTGAATGGACTGGCGTCAATGAACATTCACCGTGAAGTGGAAATTGATCCAGACCAGATAATTAATGCTCTGGCTACAAAGAAAAACAGGAGGCTGGACTTCGTTTTATAAATATGTATAGATCATAATTGAATAATATAACAATATGTAATCATGAGAGAGTGGTTGAAAACAAGTATACAGTATAAGCAGACCAGAACAAATAATTTTATCTTCATCTATTTCTTAATTTGTGTTGTTTTGTATAAATATCTACTACTACTTCTTCTAATCATTCAATTCTCTTGCACTGCACTAAAGAATTGTTAGTAATTTGATAAAAATAAATGTACAAAAAAAGACAACCGCCTTGTTAATTGATATGGCCTCTGATCATTTTTTCTCGGAAAATTTATCGAGGAGTCATCCTCTTTCATAAAAATTTTGTGCACCAATGGCCCCCCCCTTAGGAATATTCTGGGTGCGCCACTGCTAGAGAATGACCATTGTTGTAGGCGCAAGTGTTTTTCTCAGGTGAGTTGCAATTTATTCTGGGAATCTATCTTTGGTATAGAAATTTCAAATTTTGATTGTGTCCGTACAGAGGTTTTAGTCTAATGGAATGAATCATTAAAATAGCGTCCGCATCTGAGGGTGACCGCTAATCAGGGGTTCAAAGTGCATATTGTGAATGAGTTTCCTGCCGGGGAATTTATAACTGACCGTAAAGACGGGGTGACCATATCTCAGGGGTGACCGTTCAGAGAGGTTTGACTGTATAATGACATGAAAACACTGTGACTGGTTAGCAACATGTGGCCATGCAAAGATGAGTATACTCACAATCTCCCAGCAAAGTGTTAATCACAAATGATTTATTTCGGCATTTCAAAGGAAGATTAATGGAAAACAGCATCAAACATACACAGTATGTATGTAACACACATATATATATAGTATTCTATATATTGCAAAAAAAACAAACAAAAGCTTAAAAAATAGTTTATTTTTTGTTCGTGCAGCTCTAAATAATATCGAAACATAGGCAACATATTAAAAATCATGTCTGTCTAAGTAAGATACCATCTAGATCTGGCAAATGAAGTGAAATTTAAATCAATTTAATAGCTCGAGTGAAATCACATAATTTCTCTTGTTCAGAGGTACTTATATTTCCCAATTTTTTTTAAAACAAATTATTGCATAATTTATTTCAAAAAAAAAAAAAAATAAAGTAAATAAATAGACATGAAAAGTACCTTGGCTTCTTTAATTGTATTTGGACTTGGAGTAGAAGCAATATATGCCGATAGTATCCATTGGTTTTGTTGTATCAGTACACGCGATTCAGAAGTTACTGATATTATACGGTTCATCAGACAAATCCGTATGAAGTAATTTTTCTCGGTATTTTTATTGGCTTCTTAGAAGCAACGTTGTGGTGTGAGGTATAATTTAACATTGAAATCTTGACAGTGTCAAGATAAAAAAAATCGCTTCATTGACAGGAATGGTAATGGCGGACGGCGTCTACAAAGAGTATGGCGATGGCAACCGTTGCTAGGGGGAATGTGACGTCAGTGCAACTCATTTATGGTAAACGTTTGTGTAAATGACCAATCAGAGTTGCACGATTTTGCTCCGTACGCAAAACTTAAACGGAAAAGATAATATACACCGTACTAACGATCGCTCTCAAGTTATTTATAATTTATAGTTATCTCAACTCCGCTGCGGTTATGGAAAATCAATTTAACTGTCACTGTTTATGTCCAGATCCAGAAACTTTTGTTGACAGATTATTATATAGTAGAGTAGTATAGTATTATAGCTATGTAATAGAGTTGTAAAATAGTATAGAACTCTGTGCTTTCGCTTATACTGTTTAGACTTTAATGATTAGAGATATATGATTAAATCTAAGTATGTTTTTATAGATTAATCGATGTTAGATTTGTGTTAATGATATGAAAGCTGGTTTTTATAAATTGAATTATATAAAGAATTGTAGTCGCAGCATATATTAAAATATAATTCATATAATAAATTATTGATGAATTCTATAATAAATTAATTGGTTTGTAGACCTATATATGCTCTGCTCCTAAGCGAGTATGTAACATTTATATTATTAATTAAGACAATCTTAACTTTTTCTATTCAGAAATTGAGCATTAAGTTTGCTACATAACATTCAAGACCTTTTTAAACTTATTGTATACCTATGAACTTATTGTCTGGTTTTACTGGCAAAATTTTGAAAGCAGAAGATCAAATTTTGAATGAAGAAAATTGCGTTTTTCATTTAGGCATTACGCAATAGAAACTTTCCAGTAGGCTAAAAATATCTTGAGTTATAATGTTGGCTGATACCACTTATATGATATTTTGGGAAAGGGGTGGTGATTATGGAAGAAATTCACTTAAGATTACAGTTACGAGTAGTGCTGTATGTATTATTATACCATAAGAACCTGAAATTTTTTTAGGAAAATTTTTCAATTTCAATGCTTAGAATGTGTTTCAAGCATATTATATGACTAAACAGAAACATTATACAGTCGAACCTGCCTTAAACGGAATTCAGGGCACCATAAGAATTTTCTGTCTTGAAAAGGTTTTCATTTCATGCAGGCCATTTCAGGAAATGCTAAGTTTAAAAGTTTTGCTGGAAATGCTGATAGTCCATATGTAATTGCTCACATATACAGGGTGTCCCTGTGCTTTCAGTGCCCAATGGCTGTTTCCTCAACCTTTAGTCACAGAGTATACTTCCAATTGCAAAAATGTTTTAAATTTTAAAATCTATTATTTTAAAAACAGTTTAAATCAATAAATACATTTCTGAAAGAAATACAAAATATAAATTTTTATATGGTCCCCGGTCCTACTAATTATATTTAGGAAAATCATCCTTATACAATTTCATGCGAAATAAAAAAAATCTTCCTTTTACGACCAAAATTCACAAAGTTATGAAGTATTAAACTTTATGACTTAAGTCGCTTTCCCACGCATAAAAATGTCCTGTTTCAGGCAGTCAACCAATCAGGGACCGTATTGACCATTTCTCCAGGCAACCAACCAATCAGGGACCGTATTGACCATTTCTCAACACAAAAAGTGCTCCAACTTTAAACAGCTATAAGTCGGTCAATTTTGGTCGCAAAAGGATGATTTTTTTTTTATTTTGCATAAAATTGTATGAGGATGATTTTCTTAAATATAATTGGTAGGACCAGGGGACTGTATAAAAATTTATATTTCGTATTTCTTTCATAAATGTATTTATTGATTTAAACTGTTTCTAAGATAATAAATTTTAAAATTTAAAACATTTTTGCAATTGGAAGTGTATCTCTGTGACTAACAGCTGAGGAAATAGCCATTGGACACCGATAGGACTGGACACCCTGTATATCAGACTTTAAAAATTCTGAAAAGTGAATTTAGATAAATCCGATTAATACTATATTGTACCATAATAGTTAATTTAATTATTTTAAATATGTATTTATGTACATTTTGCATATTGCAATCACAGGAGTATATATAAATTAAAATTTAGTATATCCCATGTCCTAAACTGTTAGCTTATTACCATACCTTAAAATCTAGATGAATTAATTTACAGGCAAAATATTACTGCTTACCAAAGAACAAAATAATAAATTAAAAAAAGAAATGTGAGATGAACTTTCAAAGTAATCCAACATGGTTTCCTGGACATGCGGCTTACTAATGATGTGACTTTCAGATAAAAATCGTGCATTGATTAATATTTCTAGCATTTCAGAGTCTCCTTGATTAATGGAAAATTCATGGCTTTCAGAAAATCATGATATAATGTAATAGAAAGTTCTGTGAAAAATGGTTCTCATGGAAATAAATGACTAAAATAGTTGGATGATTTTTCCATTCTCTGTTCACTACAACAGGTTCTTTTTATTAACAAAATATTTTAAATTGGGCGTCCGTTTCCACATTGTGCGGGTTCTGTTTCACACAGAGGAAAATAACATGAATTTTCTATATTTTTGGACGATGCTAAAAAATATTTTCCGCTTATTACAGTATTCCATTTCCTACAGGTTCTGTTTCAAACAGGTTTGACTGTATTATGATTTCAAAATAGATTGTTTACTGTTAAGAAAAAAAAAATCAGCTTAAGATGCTTATATTTGAGTTAAAATTACACTTATCTCTTTTGCTGTGCAGTTATTTGCAATGTGATTTAACCCATCATTGGTCGCTACAATTTTAACAATGCCAGTGGTCATATATGAGAGTTTTTCTCATACTATATTTCTTCACTGTTTTAAATAATGTATTTGTATTTAATAATAACTCTTCAGAATTCTTCCTTTGCAAGAAATATAATTAATATTTAATGATCATGAACAAGGCAGTTGCAGTAAAAAAGAATTATTTTACAGTTATTATATAGAATATTTAATGACAAAGATGAAAATATGAAATAAAAGACCAGATACATTATGAATCAAAATATAAATGAAGCATATTATATGCACTGGAACTGCAGATCTCACAAACCAGATGAAATGTACCTGTTTCAAATAAATTCTCATTCTAGATATCGTTTTTTGTAGAGCATTTGGTGCACATTTATGTGTCACAAGTTCCGCAACACTTTTATGTTATCCTATATTTTCTACGTACATCATCCAGTAAATTAGAAACCTGGGAATATGTGTGTAAACATTGGCCACAGGCAGATGTATGCAAATTACGTTGGTCATGGGAGGTACATGTGAGCACAACACCACTATAAGAGTGCTGTCAGTCAGTGTGTGTTTCAAGAGAAGTAGAGCAAAATGGGAGCAATAATTCATTGGATCCTCCTTATGTCAAGGTCATGTATCTGCAAAATACATTGAAGTTGTTTCCACAGGCATTTAACGCCATCTAGTAGATAAATTAAAACGTTCCATGTGAAAACACGCATGTGTGCCACTCACCATTTACGGTAAAGTTTCCTCCGTCACGAGTGCGTACCATCCGTCCTTGAATGCAAGTTCGTAGCCGAAACGCAGGCTTGCCAATCGTCACGAAAGGGTTAAAGTTACCATTATTATGATTTGTCTCATCCATAGAAAGCTTGCCACTATCTTTGTGACCATGCAGTGACATCTCTTGCCTTCCACAGAGCTTTTTAATTTGAATAATTCATTTCAATATCTCTCAATTTCTTTTGGTTTCTTCATCATTTCTGGTTTTCAACAGACTACAAATATTATTTCGATGAACATGCAAAAAATTACTTGCTGATACAGCGGCATTCTTATGATAGATTGAATTCGCATGAGCTCCAAATGATTCTGCAGCATTCTTCCAATTCTTGAAGGGCATCGTAACCAAATAGCCTAAACATTGGTGGGAACTTTTACCAGAGGCAGAATCTGGGTCGGTGAGGAAAGACACATATTTTACAGAATGCGCCTTGAAGAGTGTTGGAAAAGGAGTGGAAACCTTACAAGCCACAATAGCTAAAATTTTCTATTTTTCCCTCCTATATACTGAGAAATTAATTTGTATTTAGAATCGGGAGTCCACGAGTTTTCCAGTAAATTGCCTTTGGTGCCGTCATCTAGCTGCTGTTTAGGTACTACATAAAGACCTATATCCCAAATTGAAGATACCAAAGCAGAACAAGAAGGGATTGCAGAGATGGGTGTGGAGACTTCCTGGGTTGAATTATCCATCTAAAAATAATTTCCAATTTAGATACAATAGAGATATTTTATTTAACAACATTTTGTCAACATAAAATTTTCAGATATATTAAGGCTTTCAATGGAAAGATTGACTTTCAAGAGTTTATTATAAAATTAAACTAATTATTTGAATTTTATTACACGCTTGTATGTTAAAATGACCATATTATCACTTCAAAATCCGGTGATACATTTAGCCCTTGTGGGGAAATGTGTTTCTGCAAAAGTTTGTTAATTCTTTCTTTTCATTATAAAATATTCCTATCAAAAGCTTTTCATTGTACCTTTAAAATGCAACTCAATTTAGTGCTTTGCAGTTAGTTTATATACAGATGGCTCGAAGATTGGCACAAGTACTGGTGCTGGTGTGTGCTGTTTGGATGATGGCACAGAGCTGTCTTATCCGCTTGGCAGTTATGCTACTGTCTTTCAGGCTGAAGTCTTTGCCATTCTTATATGTTGTAGAATTTACTAAGACAGGAAGTATAAGAGCAACCAAATACTTATCTGTTCCGACAGTCAGGCTGCTCTTATGGCTCTTGGGAAGTCCACTATGACATCTTCCCTTGTCTGGGAGTGCTATAATGCACTCTGTGAAATTGCTAGCAATAACGAAGTCATTTTTTACTGGGTGCCTGGACATTCGGGCATTCCTGGAAATGAGTTAGCTGATGAATTAGCTAGAAAAGGCTCAAGTACTCCTTTTGTTGGCCTGAGCTGGCCTTGGGTATTTCCAATGATCTTACCAGAAGAATTGTTTATGACATCTTCAGGAAGCTTCAATGTAAGAACTGGCGTAATATTAAGGGTCAAAGGCAAGCGAAAATTCTCAACTGCAATTGCCCTAGTACACGTCAAAAGGAACTTTTCAAGCTCAGCAGAACTGGCATCAGGAGGGCTGTTGGGCTCCTTACTGAGCACTGCACTCTCAAGAGACACCTCAACATTATGGGTGTCACTAAGGATTCACTTTGCAGGGGCTGCAAATACAGCGAAGAAACTGCTGCTCACATTCTCTGTGAATGTGAGGTTTACTCTGCTCACAGATTTGAACACATTGGTCGACATGTGATTGAACCCTGGGAGCTGAATGACATTCCTGTCAAGTGCCTGCTCATCTTTGCGTCGGCTACTGGTCTCTTTTTGTAGAGATCTGTTCTGTCTGGGGTAGTACAATAGACCTTTGGTCGCTGTGCTGGGCTCTTCTTGAGCCACCCGTCTCTCATTTCATTTCATTTCAACCTGAACACCAGCATACAAATTCAAAATACATACCATTGGAAAATAATAGAAGTTTCAGTTTAAACATTGATTGTCAATACTGTTTGACAGAAACGTAAAAAAAAGGCATGGAAGAAATCGTCTTACGGGGAAGAAAAAAAAATGTACGTAAAAGAGTATTGTCTGACAATCTTATATAAATATACATATTTTTTAATAAACAAATTGAAATTTTTTTTATATTTACCTGATTTTCTGAGACCATATTGTTTCCTGAACATCCAAGTGTGTTTTCGGCTTCTCGACAATTCGCATTTTCAGGATTTTCATCTTCCACCGTTAAAATTTTCACAGATTTTGGAATTTTTGCAAAATATTCTCCTATACTCCTATTAGATGAATGCTTTTTTGAACTCATAGCTCACAATTGGACCTTCCTGGTATTATTTTCTTGCACTGATTTTACTGACAAAGTTTCTCGACGTGCAGGCAAAACATACACCATTTGAATTGCCCATGGGACAGTCCACTTTAAAATCCAAGGGGTTAACAGTACAGCCATAAGAAAATCATTGTGTGATGTCTCAACACCCATCCCCTATACCTGCTTTCAGTTTTCACTTTCCTGAGAGGATAGTCCGGGAAAAACCAGTCACGATCGGTTTTAAGCAAAGAGGAAGACTACCAAGGTTTTAGAAGATAAAAGCGATAGAAAATTTTGTGGATTTGGGTTATTTCAATTTGAAATCGAAAAAATCAGAAACAATGGTGCCAAAAATTGCATTTTGAGGCACATAAAACAATTTTAAATGATAACATTGTATGAAAAAATAATTCATAATTGATGAAATATAATAAAATAAAAAAAAAATACATCTATATACACTCATGTCCAAAAGTTAAGCATAGTTGCAGTTTATGTGAAAATTTCAGGAAATCTGCATCGGAATGGAAGGAAACTCGGTATGCAGGTGTAATAGGGTTATAGAAGAAGAAAACAATGCACACCAAGGATAATAATGACTTATTATCTGAAGAAAAGGACTGAAAGAAAAATGGTTACAATACAAGTGTCAATCTCAATGAAACAGAATGATTAAAACAATGTGATGCTGCAATTTAATATGGTATGCGGGAGCCTTGGGTAGCCATGCATGCTGCACAACGATTTCCCATACTTTCGATGAGGGTTTGGATGAGTTGTGTGCTCAAAGAGTTCCAAGCCTCACAGAGAGCAGTTTTCAATATCGGAATGGAGCTTGATGGGTAGCGGAGGGCTGCAAGATGTCTCCTGAGCATATGCCACACATGCTCTATTGGATTCAGATCAGGAGAGTTGGCAGGTCACTGCATGTGCTGGATGTATCAGATCAGGACCAACAGCACCTCGAAATAATCGAACAGTAGGCTCAAGGACTTCATCTCTGTATCTTTGACCAGTGACCGACCCCGTGTCAAAGATGTGGAGGTCTGTGCGGCTGTCCATCATGATGCCTGTCCAGGCCATTACTCCCCCAAACGGTAAATGATGTCTTTCCGTGATGTTTCCCGGGTGAAAACACATTCCATGTTCTCTCCAGATTGTGGTACAATGAGAATCAGTTTGCAGGCTAAACCTGGACTCGTTGCTGAACATGATATTGCCCCACTATTGTCCACTCCACTGCCGATGTTCCAAACTCCTCTGTAAACCCTCGCGTTTCTGTGCAGGCGTCAGGGGGATGCAAACTACTGGTCATCTGGCATAGAGACCAATGTGTCTGAGTCTTCTGTAAACAGTGTCTCAAAACAGTGACTTCTGTTGCGGCTGTCAGGACTGAACCCGCATACATTCTGTAATTCTAGCTAAAAGTGGTCCAATAAAATATTGAATCTGGGTTTCTAATTCACTGGCCAGTGTGTGTATATGTATAACATTGTTGATAAAGCCTGGATGGAATATTTGTTTTCGATTACAACCCTCACTTTTCTCAGTGCTAACTGCATAAATTGCTGCTTGTAACTCAATATTCTAGCTTTTCACTCAAAAGTAAGCAAAATCTCATTTGGATAAAATGTGCTGCTAACAAAAAAAAAAGTTACAAATCAAATTAGGTGAAAACACACTTGTATCATTGCATTATAACAAAACAAATACGAACACCAGTAGTCACTTGATGAGAAAAACTTTCATGTGAAGCAAACTCCAGTGATTTGATGAGAGAAATGCTTATGAAGCATTATATGCAAAGATTATATGCTTATGAAGCATTATATGTTTATGAAGCTTATATGCAAAGCTTAAGAGAAATGCTCATAGCACGACTAACAGCAAGTTAGAGCATTACCATTCCAGTGTGTTTCGAAACTGCTGTCTAAAAATATGTATTTCATTGCTAGTTAAATATAAGGATACACAAATGGTAAGTTTGGGCTCATTTTAATCATTAAACAGCAAAAATAATTAATTTCTTAGTTGCATTAATACAATGTTAGGCTAATATGGTTTAAGCCAGAAGAGAAAATTTTTTATGTTATAATATATCAATAAATGTTTTTTTTGTTTCTAATTATTTGAATATAAGTGTAGAATTATGTGCTTTTTTTTCATTATATTTTTTTCTAATGTGATATATTTCTTTGTTACTACAGTTCTCAAATGAGTAATTCCAAGGATCGACATTCTGAAAAGGTGTTTTCCAATTCTTCCAGTTCTTCTCAAAATATTTCTAATTTTGAACGAAAGAAAACAAAAGCACATTCTGAAGCTTCTACATCTAAAGATAGCAACGATAAAGATTCTGAATCACCTAAAGAATTTTTGGAATACTGTGACCCAGATTTTCCATGGCATGATTATCGTAGCATATTAAACAAAATATTTTTTGGAGTCAAAGGAAAAATTAAAAAGTAATTTTTATAATTCTTATTAATTTAATTATACTTATTATAGTTTTAAGTCTATAATTACATTAACAAACTTATAATTTTTGAAAATAGAAAATATAGAGTAATTGAAAAACTTGATAATTTTGTACATAAAAAAGTTTAATTTTCTTCTTAGTTTTACTAATATTATGTGACTAATATATTGTATTATTATTCTTGTAATTTAGTTGTTTAGAGCTTTTAAACTGTGTTGTATTATTGCCTAACCTTAGAAAGAAATTTAAACTTCAAAATATGTCACAGTACAAAGAGCTTCCTTGAGAAATGTTTTTCTATTCATCTCAGCTCATTTTTCTTCCATTTTGTAAAGACAATTGGGGCACAATAAAATTCAAATATTGATATCCATCTATGTATAAAATTACAACAAACACTTTGTATTGTACACAGTATATCAGTGTTAATTTCATGTGTTCATCTTGCTCTATGGCTCTTCCGCCATTTTACTTGTATTATTTTTATACTGTTGTAATATTCATTTAAATTTAATTGAAAATGCATGATACTGAGAAATGTTTGTCAAAATAAAACAGATAACATTAAAAATCTGTAATTCCCATAATATTGTACTCCAATGCTATAACTGATAAACTCCAATCAAAAATATAATACTATTCATTTATAAAATGTATGTTTACATAATTTTTTTTATTTAAATTGGATAATTTAAATGAAAATTTTCTATTGTATAGACACATTTTATTTACTTCTAAGCAGCGTGATATTATTTTCTCTAAATAAAGTTTTAGTAAAAATCATACCAGCACGGATGATATTGATAAATGTGTCCAGGATTTTAATCACTTACTGCTACAGGCGGTAGCTGCAGCCTTGAAACCAAATCATTCTTGACTGAATTATCACTCACTCCCGAGTGATATCAAAGCCAAAATTAAGCAGCATAATTGGTTATGGGGAGATTGGCAATGCACTAGGTATCCCTCTTTTGGCGCACAACTCCGTAAGCTCCATAACGAGGTCAAGTCTATGATTCGAACTCACACCCAGCAATGCTGGCATACTCACCTTGAGGGACTCGCATCTACGAATCACAGTCTCTGGTGAACAGCTAAAAACATGAGATCTATGAGAACAACAATTCTGCCCATTAATGGCTTACAAACTCTCGCCCAGACTGCGAAGGAAAAAGCTAATGCTATTGCAGACAGCTTGGAACTTTAATTTTCACTACACGTAGACCCAAACTTCAGCCATCTTCTTTACACAGACACTTTACATGATTTCCAACAGATCAATCAGAATGCATTTAACGTACAAGCACCAAACGACCTTGATTCCATACACTTGGTTGTTATTGAGACCCAGACCGTCCGACCTACCAGAAAGGTGTTGTTGAAACCCAGATCGTCCGACCTACCAGAAAGGTGTAAGGTAACTGTTTGGACGGTCGGGAAGTGCCACCCAATTTAGACCGGAACCCAGTGGGGGAGGCATCCACACGGACGGTACCCTCCTTCCCCTACCACCAACCTCTCGGAAGGACATACGGACCCACATGTTTAACGTGATCGTACTCCGCGTGAACAAGGCGGCAGTTTTTGGCAGTGGCTGGAATCGAACCCGGGCCTACCGAGTGCAACTCCAGCGCGCTAACCAATGGGCTACCGCGCCCCTACCAGAAAGGTGTAAGGTAACTGTTTGGACGGCTGGGAAGTGCCACCCAATTTAGACCGGAACCCAGTGGGGGAGGCATCCACAGGGACCGTACCCTCCTTCCCCTACCACCAACCTCTCGGAAGGACTTACGGACCCACATGTTTAACGTGATCGTACTCCGCATGAACACAGCAGCAGTTGTGGCAGCGTGCAAATCCAGCGCGGAAACCACCAGGCTACCGTGCCCGAAATGTGCCAACAGTATGCGGTGTTCCCAGGTGGTCACCCACCCAAGTACTAACCGCGCCCGATGCTGCCTAACTTCGGTGATCTAACGAGAACCAGTGTTTTCAGCACGGTGTGGCCGTTGGCCCCCATACACTTGGTTGAAGTTCATCACATTATGTAAAGCTTCAAAGTAAAGAAATTACCCAGCCCTGATAATATCAGCAATAGGATGCTCAAGAACCTTCCCCTGTCTTATGTGTGCTGGCTTACCATGCTATTAAATCATATGTTGGATCATCGATACTTTCCCCAGAGTTGGAAGACTGCTAATGTCATCCCTCTGATCAAAATTAATCGAAATCCTAATTTAGCAGAAAGCTACAGACCTATTAGTCTTCTATCAAGCCCTTCCAAAATTTTCGAGTTAGTGTTGCTTAGACGTTTGACTAGTTTCTGCAGATCAAAAGATATTTTAATTCCTGAACATCACGGCTTTTGATCTGATTTTTCCACGTATTCCCAACTCATGCGTGTAGTGGAAACCATTCACAAAAATTCTACCAACAAGCAGTATACCAGCATTGTATTTTTCGACATAAGCAAGGCTTTTGATAAAACGTTTATTCCGGGTCTGCTAACCAAGCTGGTCCGACTTGGTATTTCGACACAACTTTTGGCCGGACGACCATCTTGCTGCTCATGTCCTCGGATGAGTCGGTCGTTCTGGGCTTTCGACACAACTTTTGGCTCTCATCAACTCATGTCTCACTAATCATTCTTTCTGCATGCAAGTTGATCAAACTTTCTCCTCTTTTCGGCCAATCAGGGCTGGGGTACCCCAGGGCAGAAATCTGAGTCTGCTCCTGTTCAATATTTTTATAAACGATATCCCCCGGATCATGCAAGTAAAGCTGGCCATCTTTGCAGATTACACGGCCCTGATTTCTAGAAGCTGTTCACCACACAACGCTATTAATACATTCCAAAGCTACATAAAGAATAGCCTTGAGCACTGGCTCGTGACCTGGAGAATCAAAATCAATCCCACCAAGAGTGCAGTCAGAATTTTTCGTCCGAACTACTGAGATTAGTCATAACTTCTCCCTTAAAATCTTCAATGAACCAATCCCTTTTTCACTCTCTGCAAAGTATTTGGGCATCACATTGGACATCAAAATGACTTTCGGAGAGCATATCTCGAACAAAGTTGAATCTGCAAACAAAACCTTTAAAGCCCTCCTCCCACTTCTCGATAGAAAATCTCATCTGTCCGTCTATAATAAACTGATCATCTACAAGCAAATCATAGCACCTGCCTCGTCTGGAGGTCGGCTGCAAAAAGTCATATAAAGAAATCATGTATAGAACTTCTCGGTAGAAAATCTCATCTGTCTCTCTATAATAAACTGATCATCTACAAACAAATCATAGCACCTGCCTCGTCTGGAGGTCGGCTGCAAAAAGTCATATAGAGAAATTGAAAGTTTTTCAAAATAAAGTGTTACGCTGCATTGTAAATGCACCCTGGTTTATACAGAACGAGGTGATTCACCATGATTTCAATGTCCCAGACGTTGCTGGGCATATTTGGAAAATTTCACGAAATTTTTTCAGGAAGAACACTAGCAAACCCTGCTGGAGAAACGTAGATAGTAGCTACGACACTTCCACACCTTCCTATCTCCCATCCTTCCATTAAGCTGCTCTATGTCTTAAGATGAGTCGGTCAGCCTTGGCTTTCAACATCTTCCTATCTCAAGAAAAGAAGGCCTAGACACCTTTTTTCCTGTCCTTCGGTGCCCCCATGGAAGCACCTCAGATATTCTGCTCCCCAGGCAGGAGTTTCCTAACCTTGCCCGCCGGGCGGCAAATGATGGCGACCTACTTCACCCTGGCTATTGCCCTGGCAATTCCAAGGTGAAATGGAGAAACCTGATTTGTCCTTCCCGGTGAGCTCTCAATCTATGAGAACAATGACTTGCTTTGCTCGCGATTTTAATGCCAGCCCGGTCTTCCCTTACATGTGCAACAACTGCATAAGTCGCTTGTATATTTGTAAATAGGAATTTAAATTGTAATTCTGTAAATCTTTTAAATTTGTTAATTACGTGTATACTGCTGTAAACCTGTAGTATAAACTTGTACTCCCTAATTTAAAAATCGCCTGCTCTAATTTAAACCTGTATCAGCACAAAAACAGTAACTTAAACTTAACTCGTAACCTTTTAAAACAATAATCAAATTAACTTTAAATATTTAACTTTAAATAACTCTTAAAATCTGCTCTCATAATTCGAAACTGCATTTTTGTAAATTGAAATCTGTAACTTGGGACCTTTTGCATTCCAGTAACTTGGAAAGTATCTCTGATTTTCCATTGGCCCGCTCTTCCCTTGGCCCCGCCCTCCTCTTCTCTTACAGCCACAGCTCAGTACTCAGCCATTCTAAGATGAAGACGGCATAATGTCAGCCGTCTCTGACCTCTACACAGCACCCGAACATCGTGGAGTGCAAATTGCTGTTGCTATTGCTACGGAAATCATCTAAAGTGGACATTACTATTTTCGATGTGGATGTAAGGGTCCTTTGGACCCAAGCAGTCCGTAATGAAGCTTCTTGGCTTGGCTCTTCACAGGGATTTTCTCCATAAAAGATTTTATTTTGCATTTTTATTAATATCTTGACAACCTCTGGTTTTCCTAAAAGCTTGAAACAGGGATGAAGTTACCTAGAGTGAAGTAGAGAATAACGATGGTAAATTAGAAAAATATAAATGAAAAATCCATCAAAAACAGTGAATTTTTTATAATTGTAAAGTTTGCGTCCTTTAAGTTTAAAAAAAAATTAAAAATAAGAATAATTTTTCAACAATATTAAATATAGTTTTGACTTCATAAAATTGCAAATTTGTCATTTCTATCATGGCCCCCTAGTGCTAAGTTGAGTTATAATCTCTTAATTACAACAGTAACAAACATAAGTAATTAAAAAAAAAATGGGTGAAGTTTAAGAAATTATGATTCTACATTGCAAATAAATGCTTTTTTGTAAAAATTCTAACTATTTTTTTGCAAAATTACTTTTATATACTTGTCCCTGAGAATCGGCGATATTAGGACTATGTTTGAAAAATCATCTTTTTAATTCACTAGATCACGACAGCAACGATTTTAAATCACATGAAGAACATCATTTAAAATTTTGCTTTATATCTGTTTGAAGTTTTAGAACATTGTGATTAATAGGTGAGTGAAAAACACAATTTTATTATTCATTTTTGATGCGTATATTTATTACCCATATTCCTGTCATGCATATAATTATTGTTAATATGAATGAAAATTTAAAAATAAGATGTCTTTATTAGCACATACAAACAAGTTTTGTATAGTGTATATTTTGTTTTCCAGTATTAGTTTTGATTTCTGTGTGAAACAAAAATACATCAAAATGTCACACCTGTCATAGTCATTTCTGTCACGTGAACAGAATGATTTACGTTACCAGAATGACACATGATGATGGTGGGATTTTTTTTCTTTTAATTTTTTTTTAATTTTTCTGCAGTTTTTGCCAGTAGAATCATTTTGAATCAGACATTCTGTGAAATTTAAGAAAAATTATTAATAGAGAATGAAATATTTAGTTAAAATGTTCTTTGTGTAAAACATTTGCATCGTGAATCGGAATTTCTGCAAAATTTAAGAAAATTTGTTAATACAGAATGAAATAGTTTAATTAAAATATTTTATTAGTAAAACATTTACATAGCAAATCATAATTTCAATGAAATTTAAAAAAAAATTGTAAATACAGAATGACATATTTTAATTAAAATATCTTTTTAATAAAACATTTACATCATGAATTTTTAATAAAACATTTACCTTCATCTAGACACAACTTATTATTTCTTTTCCTACCTTCAAGTGTTTTGACTTTGACTGACTCAACATAAATTAGCACTTGCTCCTGCAAATGGTACAAAAGAACCCAATTCTGGAAAACTATATTTTAAATATTGGTTTTAGAGCAAAAATTTTGCAGAATTCTAATTTAATTTTCAGAAGTTTTTACCCCAAATGCATACCAAACATGGAATAATTTAACAAAATTTTAAGTTAAGAAAACTAAAAACAGTTCTGAAAGCTTTTTTCAGGTGTAAGGAATAAATACATTTGCTTAACTATCTTCCCCTTTCTGCTATTTCTATTTTTTGCTTCTGGTGGAGGAAAGTATTGTGGGGGATGTTTTATTTTAAACTAGTTCACAGCTTATTTTTATTTATTTTTTGGAGATAATGCCTGGAAAATGATGTTCTCTTGTCTTAACAAAGTGTCAAGCTAGGCAATTTTTTCACCACAAAAGGACAAGGAGGACACTGTTATCATAACAAAAGGTCAGCCAGGGTGTGCATCTTTCTAAAACAGCTTGGGCCAGTGTCGCTCATACAAATTACAGCCCTTCTGCAAACATTTATCATGGGCCATATTTTTCATATTTAATTTTCACCTTTTTGGGAAATTTTCATTTCTTTCCCCCCAAAAAACAAAACAAAAAAATCTGATGTGGGCAACACATGACTTTCCTTATATAATGCAATGAATTTACTACTTTTACTGTTAAGAAAATGTTATTCTTATAGTAGATACTTATATTCTTTCCAAGATATTGAATTTCCTTCAATTAGTCGTCATTTTTATCCATTTGGCTCGATTTTTATTAATTTGGCAACAATTAAAAATGTCGCCAAGTTGGCGACATTCCGCCAAATTCGTCGCCAAAATATCGCCAAGCATTATGGATGGAGAAATAAGTTATTCTTATGGCAGATAAATGACTATTGGCATTCAAATACAAAAGTATTATTCAAAGTATCTTTTTTCATGAATGGAACGAGCTAGTTCTACGAAAATGATGTCACCAAATTTATCGCATGGTATTACATATGAAAAGTGAACATGTTTCTCAATAGGAAATATATTTTTTTATTTTATATGACTTTTTGATAATTTTTTTAAAAAATGTGCAATATCTCGAGAACGGTTCATGTTAGCGTTTTAAAATTTATGTCAATCATTTTCTAATAAAAAATTACATAAGAAATATCTATTTGTGCAACTTTATTAGTGGTTTTGATTTTTTGATGATTTTTTCAAAATTTCCCTCGAAAATTTAGGGGGGTTCTGAACATTCGATTGCGTATAAAAACAATAGGCTTCCAGTGTTTATGGATTGTGATTTTTTACCAAATTTCGTTCGAATCGGTCCATTCGTTCGTCAGTTATCGTCTCCACAGACTCACTGACACACACACACACACACACATACTTTCACACACACAGACATCACTTCAAAAATGTTTGATTCGTGATCAGGGATGCTTGAAAAGTGCTCTCCCGTCGAAAACTCGAATTCGAATTTTCGACCTTGTCACAATACTTTTCCTTATACATTATGTATATAAGGAAAGTAATATCGAAGGCTCATCCCCCCTATTTGAGTAGTGCCCATACCTCCTTGTGAGCAGTCTTACCTTTACGAAACTCTGCAGTAATGATAGTGACAATGTTTGATTTTCTTATGTTCTTTTGTTTAAGGTGTAATGTAATTTTTGCCATTTCTTGTAAAATATTTTAGTTCGTTTGTAATGTAACAAAATAATTTTTTTTTTAAATGATTCAATGCACATTGCATTTTTATAATAATACTGATTAATTAGCCCTTTCATATAAATAGTCATTTCAGCAATGCTGTGCCATTTAGGTGACATGAATATTTTCTTTCATAAAAATAATATAAATTATTATATTCTAAAAAGATCAACCTTGAATGATGTTATCTATTGGCAAAAATGATGCCTATAAAATCTATTTGCAGAAAAGCTATGATAAAATTTTCTCTAATAATTTACACTTAAAGTGGAATTTCATTAAAAAAATTATGTTTTTGCAAAATAATTACCCAATATTTGCACAGTATATATTAGAAATGATATTTTTGCATTGCTTATGTCAATTGGTGTGCAAAAAATATCTATTTTTTGATATTTTACATATTTTTGACACAAATGAATGTGTGTCACCGAAATGATGTTTTTTTTTAAAATTTACATTCAAAATATGCATTAAAATTTCATTAAATCTAGTTAAACAATTCCATCATCTCTTAGAAATCTCAAAAAACATTACCAAGAACTTACTGTATAGATGTGAAACTTGTGAATTGGAGGCTATTGACATACTTCCCACTACTATTGCATATTCCAGCAAAGAATCTCAACAGCCAAGAATTGGAGGCAGTTTTTGTGACTTTAAAATTGTAAAATTATTTTCACTTTAAAGGGGAACAAAAGTACTGTAAAGAATGAATGACTAAGGGAAATTTTGAATTACATTAGAATGACTTTAGATTAAATAAAACTTTGTTTTACAGGACTTTGTTTTCCAGGTGGGACTTACTTGTATTTGAAATTTTAAATTTCAGTTATATATATTATAACTCAATAGTAACTTGGCATTTTTTTATTTAGACATACTGCAGAATATGGTGACTTTTGGGTGTTTTTGAACAAGTATCTGAAAGTGCAGCAAAAGGCTGTTCTGCAGAAATCTGACTCAAGTATTTATATTTTTCATTATGTATTAGTTGGGTTCATATAATTTATATTATAAGCAAATAAGTCCTTAAATGTATACTACTTTTGCAATTCAAATAATCTATCTACCTCATTTGTGAAATAAATAAATAAATAAACAAACTATCAGTAACTGGAAGAGATACCAAACTCGTATCAGATAGCCATGTTTTTATTTTAAAAACTGTGCTGTGATTGAATTTCACTTCTTTTGGCCACAAGGTGACTAGTTCATACTTCATTTCTTTAAATGCTCATAGTATAAAGAACATTATTGAAAAATTAAGTTTTATGAATGAACTGTACTTGATCTTTTCAATGAAGATCTGATATATGATTTTGAGGAAAACATTTTGAGGAAGTGGCCCAAGATTCATTTTGGAGATGTATACAATTATTTAGCAGAAAAAAAAAATGCTCGCACACAAAGTTCTCGTGTGTTTTAATTATTTTTGTCTGGAAAAGTAAAGACTCTTTGTAATTCATTGTGATTGATTGAATTGTGTGCATTTTAATTTTGGATAATACATTTGTCCTCACTCACATGTAGCATCCAATAGCAACACAACAAGAATCATGTTTTCTTCTATTCATTTCAATGTTTGGAAAATGAAAAATAATGTTTTAAAATATTTTTAATACAGGGTGCGGCAGAAAGAACTCCCCGATTTGGGAAGCTAATAGAAACTAAACGAAACAAGGTAGAAAAAAAATCTTTTTATACCTGAGTAGTACACATAATGCAGTTTGAAATCAACAAGTTTTAAAAATTACATCACTTAAGTGGCGTCCTCCATTGGCGATACATTGATTGAGCCTTTCCCAGTAGCTTTCCATGGCCCTGCGGTTCATTTCAGGCGGAATGGCAGCAATTTCCTGAGTGATTGCCGCCTTGAGAGCTTCCAAAGTTTGGGGACAATGTTGGTATACCTTGGCTTTGAGGTGTCCCCAGAGAAAAAAATCACACGTTCAAATCTGGCGAGCACGGCGACCACCCAATGTCACCACGCAAGGAGATGACATGGCCAGGAAACATTTATCTCAGAATTCTGAGTGAACGACGAGATGTGTGAGCTGTTGCCCCATCTTGTTGAAACCACACATTTTCTTCTCCATATTCATCGAAAAGATCACCCAATTTAGGCCGGCATACATTTTTGAAGAGGATGGTGTTACTGTAACAGTGAACTCTGATCGGTATTGTGCAATGCTAGAGAACTTCCTCCCCCCACACACCAAACTCAAAAACTGCACACCACACTGTAACCTTAGGGCTGTGGAGTGGTCATTGGTGAAGTTCGCATGGATTTTTTTTTAGACCAGTACCATAAATTTTGTTTGTTTATTGTGCCTGAAAGATGAAAATGTGCCTCATCCGTAAAGATCAAAACATCTGTGGGAGGAGCGTTCCGAAGGAGTTCTCCACTTAAAGTTGTACGGGTTTCGCAATCCCTTTCACTCAGTTCTTGTGCAACTATGATTTTGTACGGGTGCATTTGGAGATCTCCGTGAAGAATTCTGCGAACACTTCGGTCAGATAACCTTAGGGCAGCCGCGTGTTTCCGTGCAAAATTCCGTGGAGATTGTTGAATTGAGGCTCTCACAGAAGCCACATTTTCTGGCCCTGTTGCGGTCCGAGGTCGGCGGCCTGGAGATTTCCTTTTTAATGCAGAGCTTGTTTCTCTGAAGTTAGACACCCAATCGTGAATTGTTTTCTTATCAGGAACGGGATCACGTCGACTGAGCTCAAAGCGTAGGCGAAATGCTCGCTGCATCATTATCGGCGAACCGCCATTTTGAATGAACTCCTTCACAACAAAAGCACAGTACTCTCCCACCCAAGCCATAGCGTTAACTGAAAACGGCATAAATGTAGCTGTCTAACGACGCACTTTCCGCTGTTCTACCCCTACCCTACCCCTAGCGGCGTAGTTCCCAAATCGGGGCGTTCTTTCTACCGCACCCTGTAGAAAATGTTTTGACGCTTACAATTCCACTAAGCTCTAGCTGAACACATGTTTTGTACAGAGTTTCAGTATTTACCAGAAGTTGCAGCAGGCTAGCTACATCTGCACCATCGCAATATGAGTTTTACGAAAATAAGGTCTATAAAGGGCATTCCAAACTGACAAGAAATATTACTTTACACCGGCATCTCTGCTTTTCATAGCTTTTAAAAAAATAAAATTGATTAAGTAACGCATATAACATATTCTTATGTTTTAAAATGAAATGCATCTATTTCAATTAATACTATAACAGATATTTGGTTGTTTAAACTGATTGAAATATGACTGTAAAATCATCAAATTTTTAATTGACACTAGAGTATTATATCGCCCAATTAAATTTTGAAATGACACCCACCAACTTTGATTTTTATAAAACTTTTTTACTTGTTACTACCTTTAAGTTGCTAATCTATGTAAAAATTTTTCTCTCTAGGCTGTATAGTTTTTGAGATATAAAATGTTAAAGTTTTGGAAAATTGCACATAAATGACTTTTCCAAAACTCCACTTTTAAAGACAGTACTTGAGAAAAACATTCATATCAATGTATCTAATCTGCTTATCACTGCAAAATTTTACCACATATTAGTAAAAGTATGCACATTTCAGGGAAAAAAAAATCCAAATTTGATTGATATTTCTTGTCTTTTGTATGCACATGTCATTTGTTCCTGTTGTCGATTCCTAATAATTAAACAATATGCTGTAACTTTGTAATTGGCTTTTTGCTTATCTCATTTTGTTGTCGAGTTTGTTATCCTAATTATTTAAATTATCTATTTGGTATGCTACAATCACTTTTATTCAATTGGCCATTACCAGTTTACTGTAAATATTGGGTTCTTAGGAAATTCCTTAAGCACCCCAATAACTTTGTAAGAAAAGGTCCATGAGTGTACACTTTTGGGTTTATCTATAGTAAAGTGACCATCCCTGATTTAATAAAAGTGATTGCAGTGCCCCTTAGCAGAGAATTTGAAAAGTTGGGGTAACAAACTCAGTAACAAAGTGAGATTGAAAAAATGCCAAAGTTGTATTGTCTAATGAGTAGGAATAGACAATAAAACTGTTACAGAAGGCATTTATTTGACACCAAATGGTTATTGGCAAATTGGGGTCACATTCAGGAATGACAGAATAAACAACACTTACATGAACAAAAATCTAATGTAGAGCTTGTTTAAAATGCCCTCCATTAGACACAATGCACATTTGAATTACAGAAAAAATATTACAATGTATTTTGGCAAATATTGCAAGTTTCTCCATGTTAGAACTCTTGATGATGCAACCCTTTGACAGGTACAGTAACCCCTCATTATATCACGCCTCAATATATCGCACATTCGGATATATCGCGCTTCTGCTATGTCTCTCATTTCTTTTCTGATTTTTCGTTTGCATTCTTTTGCTATCCCAAGACTGGAGTGTTACAACATGAGTCATTTTTGAGGCAGGTGTAAATGAGGGTTTTATTATTGTCTTATTTATTATTGCACTTTCACTCCTAAAGTTTTATTGCATATGTTCATAAAAGTATAATTTTTATCATATCGCCCGATATATCGCGCATTCGGATATATCGCGTATTTTGCCATGTCTCCCGGCAAGCGCAATATAACTAGGGGCTACTGTATTTATTGCTTTCTGTATATGCATTTTGTTCATTTTTAGTATCGATTTCTACTCATTAGATAATACACTACAATTTTGTAATTGGCTTTTCTCTTCTATTTTGCTTTGTTGTCTAGTTAATTTTCTTCTTGCAATCACTTTTATTCAATTAGGCATGGTCTACTATAGATAAACCTATATGTGTACACTTATAAACCTTTATAAAGTTATTGGAGTGCTGAAGGATTTTTCTAGAAACCCCATGTTTATTTAATATGTAAGTCCAGGATTTCAGGAATCTGAGGCCTTTTCAACCAGTGACATTGCTATCTCAACTCGGATAGTTGTATATTCTTAATTAAAAATAATATTTGCCATAAAATAGTTCTATTTTAGTTTATACATTTGGTTACTAATACAGCTTAGCTTACTTGAAAGAACACAATGACTACATTGATATGATGTAAACAGCCACACACACACACACACATAACATACTCTACGAATCACCTATACACATCTAGTTAGACTGTCTCATAGGCTTAGGCATGCAGGAAGGGGGATCATATCCCCATTAGTGGGAAATTGGTATTTGTTCTCCATATTGTAGAGTGAAATTGAGCACTGTAACTAACCCCATTCAGCCATAACCTGCTTTCAATACCCTGGAAATGCCTATGGCCTGACTTCCTGATTAATTTTACCATTTTTTGTCCCTGACTGCTATGAGATATATTTCTAAAAAGAAAGAAACTCTTGTTTAATATTTTATGAATAAATGTGGTTAAATTACCTACAGGATTTTCCTAGCAGGTAAAAGATAAAATTTTTGTGATGAAGAATTAACTCCCCTGTAGTGAATGTAATTTTCAAGTTCTAGCTATAATCAGTTGTTATGTTTTAGTTTTATGTCTCTATCATACACAAAATAGGATTTATCTTGAGATATTGAGCTGAGTAATATTTTTAAACATTGCACTAATGCAATTAACGTAGTTTAATGTGAAGTGAAATCATTATTTTGGTTGATGTTTGTCATAATATATTCTACTATTTTTAGGTTACAAGCCCAAACCCAAGATGGACTTTTCTATTGATTCTTTTGAATTAGATAATATGATGATGCGGGGTCATTTATATAAAGATGATACTGGGCCAAACATAACCCGTCAACATCTTTTGGAATTTTCATACATCATTGAGTTATTTCTGGATTGTATAAAAAAGCAGCAAGAAGCTAAATTGAAAAAGCTTCGTGAAGCTCAGGAGAACTTACCAATTAGTAAATATCGCAATGATATTCTACATGCAGTTGAAGACAATCAAGTTGTTCTTGTTGCTGGTGATACTGGATGTGGTAAATCCACACAAGTTCCTCAATATCTTTTAGCTGCTGGATATAAAAGTATTGCCTGTACTCAGCCACGAAGAATAGCTTGTATATCTTTATGTAAAAGAGTGGCATATGAGACATCAAATGAGTATGGTTCCGAAGTTGGTTATCAGATACGGTTTGAAAAGAGTAAGACCTCCCATACTAAAATTTTGTTTCTGACAGAGGGATTGTTGCTTAGACAAGTATCAACAGATCCAATGCTGTCTGCGTATAGTGTTGTTATTTTAGATGAAGTTCATGAGAGACATTTGTCCTGTGACTTTTTATTAGGCATTATGAAATGCCTGACAATTCAAAGACCAGACCTTAAGATACTGTTAATGTCTGCTACAATTAATATTGAACTGTTCTCTGAGTATTTTAATGGTTGTCCAGTGATTCAGGTTAGTATTCTCAAAAGTTATTTTTTATTTCAAGTTTAGATTAAATAAGTATCCTGTAGTTTCTAGCCCTTTATTAGAACATAGCATTTTGTAACTAGACTGTTTCTCGCCACCCAAAACTGAAGCAAAGCAAGGTAACAAGCTACATGTTTAATAATTAGGATGTTTATTTCAAGAAAGAAGCAAAAAGCTCAAAATGTTAAATTGAAGTGATATTCAAATATTATGCTATTGCAAATTTTTAAGGCCGCATACTTCTTGCTTCTTCAAATTGACACCTTTCTTCATCAATTTTAAATCTGTCAAAATAGAAAGCAGGGTCGAAAATCAGTCCTTCTAGTGTTCTGACTGACTCTTGATGCACCATATAACACCAGGAGCAAATTCTTCAGGACTACTTCTTTATCAAAAGTAATACCTTGCAATTGATGGATACTGATAGCATGTGCTAAAGAAGCGTTTTTCAAACTTTTATGTTTGCAGAACCCTTTTGAAATGTTAATTTGATGATGAAACCCTTTTGAAATTTTAATTTGATGGCGGAACTCTTTTGAAATTTAATTTGGTGGCAGAACCCTTTTGAAATTTAATTTGGTGGTGGAATCCTAAAGTGAGAAAAAGTTCATTGTGATCTAAATTATGCATTAAAAATTTTACTTGATATTTTTATTAAGAACATTTGCACAAAAATATCATGTTGTGGAATCCTAGGGTTTGAAAAATGAAAAATGAATAGCATTTAACTATAGCAAATAGTGCTAAAGTGAATAGCATTTGCTATTCAAAAATTATTAATTATAGTAAAAATTATTAATTCTACCTTCAAAAGTATTTAAAAATTGTATTTTCTTGAGATAATATTAATTGTTGTTGAGAATTTTTAAAGAAACAGCAAATTCTGTTTGACACATAAATGTTTTTAAATTAATTTTTTTCCATAGACTTAACATTCTCTGATCTTTGACCTCAGATATCTCAGTATATAGGTTGAAATTTAAAATTCAGGCTTTGTTATGACCTAAAATATGATTAGTTCAAGCTATTTAAAAGTATTCAAATCAAATGAGTTTTACTAGGTCATTAAAACATTCGTACACAATCAGATTTAAGTCGATATTAATTAAGCTACTTTCAGAACTTGCTTCACTTCAATTGTTACTATATAGTATTTTGTAATAAGGTACTTGAATGTATTTTGAATTAAGTATAATATGTAATTCATCTATAATATGTGCCTTTTACTCAGACTCTGCATAAAGTTATGTCGTGTAGTGCCAATTTGTTCAGCATGGTTTTAAATAAAATTCCAAAAATTAGCAAAAATTCATTCTAAACAGTACTTAAACCTTCACAAGAGTAGTTGCCAATACAGTTGCGGGGTTTATTGTTTGGTTTGAAGTTTGTGTGGGTTGAACCTGATATGCGGTATTAATGCCCAGCACAAATCCCCGACATTTGTTGTTGTTGTTTTGTTCTCTAGACAGAACGTTAACTTGCGTAAAATAACATTTATTTACATTAAATTTTACAAATATATATACAGCATACTAATACTTTGCAGAGAGATTCTGCGGCAAGCGGATAAATCCTGATTGTTGGAACGTTAAGTTCGAAGCAGTCGGAAGGAGGTTTCGACTGCGTAGTTCCAAAGTTCGAAAGCAAGTAGACCGAGAGTCGACCGATTAGGTCGAGATTTTAGGAGCGAGTCTCTGTCCGAAAAGATGAAAGTTCTTTTCTAAACTGAATTTTGTAAACGCCCCAGAAGGAGTGACCGACCATCTTATTGGTCGTCGTCGGTCTGGGGCTCATTAATGGGGGTGCTCCCCATGCACGCCACGTGTTTTCGGTGTGCACCATCGTCTTGTTTTTCACACATGCCGGTGACGAAAATTATGGCTTTCACATGCCAACATACTGTCACCGGCGTTAAAGTTATGTGTAAATCCCCATCGGGAATCTTTGAAAGTCAGGCGTCCCAAAACAGGAAATGGTATGCGGTTTCCTCAGTTATCAGATACATAGAGAAAAGCCGCTTCTAGTTCGTTTTGGTGCAGGTGGCATAAATGGCGATAGTTAACCGCCACACACTCCCCTCCTTAAAGGTTTCCAGTGAAACCATAACGATCCGTGAAACGAACACGACGGCCTGATCGTGTCGTAATTTTCGGAGGCATATTTGGCACTGATGAAGCTTGAGTGGTCGAAACCGGTTGGCCGGTTGTTGCCGGTGCATGTACTTCATCATTATTCACATAAAATGCTGGTTTAATATGATCAAGTGCAATGTTCACTTTTCTACCTTTGATATCGATTTTAAAAAATTTATCGTTTCTCTTTAAAACCTGATATGGTCCATCGTATGGAGCTTGTAGTGGAGCTTTAACCGCATCATTACGCACAAATACATGCGACGCTGTGTGAAGAGCGGGTGTTAGAAAAATTCTCGGTTTCCGATGGTGAGAGGTGTTGGGGGGACGAAGGTCCCGCATTGACTCTCTTAGCTGCACTATGAAGTCTGAGGGGTCAGTGACTTGTGAGCTATTGGGAAAAAAATCGCCTGGCAGGCGCAGTGTTTCTCCGTAGAGAAGCTCAGCTGGCGTTGCACCTATGTCCAGTTTGATTGTAGATCGAAGCCCCAGCAAAACTGTTGTCAGTGTCTTAGTCCACTGTTTATTACCGTGTGCTTTTAAGGCTGCTTTCAGCGGCCGGTGGAAATTTTCTATAATTCCATTGCTAGAAGGATGGTAAGCAGTTGTGCGTATTCGCTGGACTCCCAAGCACTGTGCTAAAGACTGAAAAAGTCTAGATTCAAATTGCCGCCCTTGATCACTGGTGATTCTGGAAGGAACACCGAAACGAGAAATCCAATGGTCGATCAGAGCTTGTGCCACTGTAGAAGCCGTGATGTCTGGAATTGGGATTGCCTCCGGCCATCTTGTGAACCGGTCAATCATAGACAGTACATAGGTCATTCCTTCAGATGGGGGCAAGGGGCCCACGAGGTCGATATGTATGTGTTCGAACCTCTGAGAAGTTTTGGGGAAAAAACCAATGGGTGGGACAGTGTGTCGTTGAATTTTACTCTTTTGACAAGGGATGCATTTTCTCGCCCAATCATTAATATCTTTATTCATATTTGGCCAGACAAAACGATCGCGGACTAACTTCGAAGTTTTTCTTATACTTGGATGAGATAAATTATGTAAATTTGAAAAAACGTTGAATCTCATAAGCTGCGGTACATAAGGACGCGCCGTACCCGTGGATACGTCGCAAAATAATTTGGCTGAAGCATTTGGAATAGCGATTTGCTTTAAGTCGATCGAGGATGTTCCTTTTAAAATATCTTGAAGCTCCGAATCGTTGCTTTGTAAATCTGCGAGTTCTTCATAATCAATTGGACCAGGTACCGTAATCATATTTATGCGAGACATTACGTCGGCAGGGATGTTATTAGTACCTTCTATATGACGTATATCAGTAGTGAATTCCGAAATAAATGCGAGTTGCCGATTTTGGCGAGGCGAGCATTTGTCCAATTTTTGTTGAAATGCGAACGTTAGCGGCTTGTGGTCGGTAAACAGGGTAAAATTTCGCGCTTCCAGCATATGCCTAAAGTACTTGATAGCCAATACGCAGCTAAAAGTTCTCTGTCGTAAGTACTGTATCTTGTCTCTGCCGGGGATAATTTCCGCGAGAAGAAGGCCAGGGGTTCGATACCCGTATCAAGAACGTGATTCAAAGAACCACCTATCGCAAAATTTGATGCATCAACGAATAAAATTAAATTCGCATCTTTAGCAGGGTGCGCGAGTAGCGTTGCCTCAGCTAATTGAGTTTTACATGCTAAAAATGCGTCCGTAGCCTCATTAGTCCAATTAACTTTTCTCTTATCGTTCTTTCGTGCCCCCTTTAGATACTCATTGAGGGGCTTTTGCGTATGCGCTGCATGTGGTAGGTGTCTCCGATAAAAATTCATCATGCCGAGAAATGCGCGTAAATCCTTAATTGTTTCAGGTTGCTTGACATTCAATATCGCTTGTACTTTATCGGGCAAGGGTTTAGTGCCTTTAGAATTTATGAGATGGCCTAAAAATGATACCTCGGATACTCCCAGAACGCATTTAGAAATGTTAAGGTTAATTCCGTAGTTATCTAGACGTTGGAATATCTGTTTTAGATGGAGCTCGTGCTCTTCTTCACTCTCAGAAAAAACCAAAATGTCATCTAAATAAGCAAAACAGAAATTTAGATCCCCTAGAATTTCATCTATGAAACGTTGGAAAGTTTGAGCTGCGTTACATAATCCAAAATTAAGATAGGGAAACTCGTATAGGCCAAATGGTGTCGTTATTGCCGTTTTAGGAATGTCAGGTTCGTAAACTGGAATGGCGTGATATGCGCGAAAAATATCTAGTTTAGAAAATACTTGCTTGCCATTTAGAGCGTTCGAAAAATCTAAAATGTTCCTTATTGGATAACGGTCAGGTAAAGACACCTGATTTAAACGACGATAATCTCCCACGCAGCGAATTTCGCCGGAACCTTTAGGCACTACGTGGAGGGGTGACGACCAATTTGATTTAGACTGCCGGCAGATCCCGCGCTCTAGCATGAATTCAAATTCCTTCTTTGTAGATTCGTACAGCTTCGGATGTAATCGTCTGGGTCGTGCATAAACTGGTGGTCCTGAAGTTTCGATATAATGGACCGTCTTATGTTTTACATTTTTGAATTTAGGAGATGGGTTAGCAATATCTGGGTATTGTCGGAGAATTTGGTGGAAACGCGTGTCGCCTGAAATCAATTTGATTTCAGTAACGCTACCTTTCGTTAATTTGCCTGGTATGTGCAACTTTGTATTGGAATCTATTAGTTTCTTTTGCTTTAGATCCACAAGAAGTCCAAATTCTTTCAAAAAATCTGCCCCGATAATGGCTTGGGATACAGATGCGATGACAAATTCCCAGCGAAATGCGCGTCTTAGACCTAAATCTATATCTACTAATTTTGTTCCGAAAGTTTGGATTTTCGAGTTATTTGCCGCGAAAAGTTCCAACGAAGATGGTTGAAGTTTATTATTTAGAGGTTTTGGTATAATTGAAATGTCGCTACCAGTGTCAATTAAAAATTTGCAATTTGTTTTGCGGTCATATACATGGAGTCTACTAGCAGGATCTATTTTAATTTCCGCTGTCATTCCTATGTTTGGAATGACAGGCTTTACAAGTTTTTTTGGTCGGCAAATTTGCAAGGGGTATGGCATTTATATGCTTCTTTACCGAAACGTTTATGGTAGAAGCAAAAATCGCTATTCCTTCCTACGTTGTTTCCCTTGTCATGATTTCTGAAAGATCGGGCGTTGTTACGCGATTTTGAGCGTGGTCTATTATCTCGAATTTGATTTCTTGAGTATGATCTTGATCTACATAGGCGCTCGATCTGGGTGGCTAAGTCAGCTATCTGCTTCTGCATGTTCGATAGATCCGTTAATGCAGGATTTTCATTACGCGATGCTACTGCGCAAATATTTTCCGAGCTTGCTGTAACTTCGTATATTTTATCTGCCAAATTTGCCAGTTGGCTTAAATTTTCCGAGCTTGCCGATAAAATTGCGCGGACGTTTGGCGGTAAGCGATCTAGCCATAGAGATTTTAAAAAATCCTCGTTCACTTTATCGAGAGCTAATTCTCTCATCTGCCTCAATAATGCGGATGGTTTGAGGTCCCCTAGTTGCAATTCTGATAAAAGTTTTCTCGTTTGCGTTAATTCCGAATCTGCAAATTCTGTAATTAGTCTATCTTTTAAGGTCCTGAATTTGTTTTCCTGCGGTGGATTCAAGATTACATCACTTACATGGGATAATGCTTCCGAGTCTATCGCCGCTACGAGATATGCATATTTCGTCTCATCCTTCGTGATATGCGAAATTTGGAACGCATTCTCAACCTGAGCTAGCCATAGGGTTACATTTTTTTTCCAAAAAGGAGGGATTTTGCATGTAACCCTGTTAATTTGGGGTTGCTCGTCGTTTCCATCCATGCTTAAGATATAGAAATATATATAATTAAAATACAAATTAATAGAATATAAACAATTTTTACACAGGATTCCCTAGCACGCGTAATTTTGCGAATTAGCGGTAATAACGCGAATACACACTGTCCCGAAATAAAAATAATTTTGTGGGAAGGGAAAAAAGGAACTGACCTGTGCTGACCTTAATGAACTGCAGTTGTTTCGGAGGATCCTGCCTGTCAGCGACGTCTGTGTTGGCATGGAAGGGGAGAGCTCTTAGCCGCCGAAAAGGATATCTTTTAAAAGTCCGGAGATGAATAGCCGGGGTCCGAGGAAGGCGAAGTTGCTCCACGGGGGTTCTCCTGGGTTGACTTTCCGTTCATTGCTTGTAATCGGAAGCGGTCATTCATTGTGTCAGGAAGGAACTCAGTTGCTTTGCGAAGTCATCATCAGCTGTTGGGTAGCACTATTTGCGTCTGCGAGCATGCTTGTCTTTGAGAGAGCAGTCTTATATGAGCAGTAATTTATTGCTGTTGACAAGTAGAGTATTGCTCCATTGTTGGCATCCGTAGAGAATTGTTCCATATGCTCGGGCGTTCAAGTCCATAGGGTCACCATTGCGGGGTTTGGCGACGCTCAATCGCAACAATGATGACTGGACGTTTGAAAAAAGCGCAACCTTCCTTTCCAACGACTTCGCCTCTCAGCACGAGATGGCAGCACCACAAGGAGTCAGAAGCCTTGACACTCCCTTCCTGGTTGACAAAAACTGTCCGTCACGCCGAGGCAACACGCCTCCCGGCCCTGACCGTCACGCCGAGGCGACATGCCCCTCGGCAACTTCCTCATCAGCGAGGGAAGTGTGCGGCAGCAAAGACATCTATCAAAAAGATGCCACACTGAGTCAATACCCGAATTATAAGAACAGAGGAGGAGCTAGCTTTTGTTCAGTGATTATAATGTCGGGCTACGAAGCATCAGGTCCCTGGTTCGGGGCCCGGCGACGCTCAATCGCCACACAGTCAATGAGAACATTTCACTTATGTCTGTAAACATGACTTTTCTCAGTGGTGATTTATATACCACTTCACCTAGTGACATAGCGTGAATATCATGATGTGCCTCTGCAAAATATTTGGTGATGTCCCGATGCACAGCCAGTGTACATCACAGCATGTAAAATCAGCAATTTGTGTTTTAGGTGTGGGTCTGCTGGAGCAGTCTTTATGCTACTGGTTCCATCTAGACTTGAAAATAAGCACTAGCCACAGGTTCATTAAACAATACAGTTTGGCGATTAAATAAAACAACTAACTGACCACCACTCTTCTCTCCATTATCTTTTTTATATAAAAAAAACTGCCCTGAAATTTACAAACTATTCATTTCACCCCTCTCCAATTCTTATCTCTTATATATACTATATATATAAAGAAGAAAAGAGTATGCATGTATGTATGTATGTATGTATGTATGTATATATGTATGTATGAATGATCCAACATTACGGGAGAACGGCTGAACTGAATTTGATGAAATTTGGTAGGTAGTCTTGAAATAGCCTCACTTAAAATTTAGTTAGATGTTTCGAGTTTCTACAACCAGGCGTTCTCGAGATATTAGTGAAAAATGAAACTTTCATTTGTCTCATTATCATGGATGAAATTATGTGGGTAGCTGTGAAATATCCTTCCATAAATTTTGTCCAAGTTTCGAGTTTCTAAGACCAGGGTTTGTCGAGATATTAATGGAAAACGAAACTTCTTCTTAGGAGTTCTACTCTCTAACTCCATGATTCCCAATGAAAAAGGTTGACCATCGTTGGCTTAAAACATGAAAGTCAATTAAATCTTTTGTGGGACTTTATTGAACGCATCAGTCACTTCTGAAAATCGCAGGTTTGAAATATTAATTTAAATGGAAATTCTATCACCATGGTTTATTTTTCACAGGCTTACTCAACAACAAAAGTATTAAGAAATCAAAATGGTTATTTGATTAACAGCACTTTGTGAGGATTAATGGGTATTTAATTATCAGCATTTTATATCATGACAAGCCATTTGACTCTGCAGTGGACACCAATGATGCCATTAATTACCCTCTGGAATTTATGAACTACCTTGAGCCACCTGGAATGCCTTCTCATATCTTGGACTTAAAGAAAGGATCACTAATAATGCTTCTGCGGAATCTGGACCCACCAAAACTATGCAATGGAACACAGCTCTGTGTCAAAAATATTTTACTAAATGTCATAGAAGCCACGGTATTAACGGGAAAGACGAAAGGAGAGGACATATTCATACCTTGCATACTGCTGATACCAACCAACCTATCATTTAGCTTCAAACGAGTTCAGTTCTCAGTTAGACTGACATTTGCCATGACCATCAACAAATCTCAAGGACAAACCCTTAAGTTTGCAGGTGTGAATTTAAAAAGTTCTTGCTTCTCCCATGGTCAATTGTATGTGGCATGCTCAAGAGTAGGAACTTCACAAAATTTGTGTGTTTTAGCTCCGGGAGGAAAAGCAAAAACTGTGGTTTACAAGCAAGCATCACGGTAAAACCTAACAAATAAGTGTCATTTAATTTGTTAACATTTGCATTGTTGCCTACCGTTTAAGAATCATTTCAATTTTTCTTTCAAACTGTACATATTTCAAACTGTACATATTGACTGTACATCAATTGTGGACACCTAATAATCACATTCCGAGACGCTGTCCGGAGGGCCTAGCTGCGAAGGGCGTGCCCGAAGCAGCTATGACTTATATAATGCAATGATTTTTTTTCTTACATAATGCAATGAATTTACTTCTTTCACAGTGAAAAAACAATATATAAGATTCACGGCTCTATATGTTCCGGTGTAATTTTTATCAGAGTTTTGCATCGTAAATACCGAACAATGCCGGGTAATCGCTGCTAGTATATATATATATATATATATATATATATATATATATACTGCCCGACATAGAAAGTGCAACACCAGAAAGCTTTGGCCATACAATTATGCAAATTGTAAGACAAACGCAGCTGGCCGATGTATGCAAATGATCTGAAATGCAAGTAGGTCACATGATAAAAGGGATGGAATTGCAGATGAGTTAACAGTTGTTACTGTCTGTTGCCTATGGAAACCCATTTTTCAAGTTTTTTTTCATTTCAGAAGACATGTATTATTGAATAGATGCCTGACCGATGACACTGAAGTCCGTTTTAGCATTAAGACGATCGCGCAAGGAGATTCATTTTAGGCCTACATATGGCTAGGTAGTCGTACTGGCATATCGCTGCTGAAACACACGTAAATGCATCCACTGTGCAAAGGATTTGGAGAAGGTGGATTGAAGAAGGGCATATGAATCATCACAGTGGTACAGGTCCATCCAGACGTACATTAGCACACTTTGATTGATGCATTCGAAGGCATGCAGTGGTGGTCTCACAAATGACACACTGTCTACATTCTGCAGAATGTACAGGGTACATTGGATGTTCCAATATCAGTAAGAACAGTTTCTCGACGATTGGCCAAAAACGGCTTGCACTCAAACCATCTTTTACAAAGACTGCCATTCACAACAAGGCACCAATGTGAGAGATTGTAATGGTGTTGGGTCCGAGCCTCTTGAACAACTGAATAGGACAGGGTAGTGTGCAGCGTTGAGTGTTGGTTCTGTTTGTTGAATGACAGTCACCGTGCGAGAGCCTGGAGACGATATGAAAACAGATCCAATCTTACTGCGACTGGTGAATGCCATATTGCTTGACAACATGGCATCATGGTTTGGGATACCTTCGGCTTTGATAGCCGGTTACTTCTGGCTCATATCAGAGGCACAATGGCATCACGATGATATGTGGATAAGGGGCCACAGCTTGTTGCATTGCCCTACCTTTAGCAGTTGCAAAATGCTGTTTTCCAACAGGATAACATGCGACCACATGCAACAACCATCAGCAGACAAGCCTTGCTGTCTGCTGATGGAACTGTCTCCAGATCTTTTACTCATCCAACATGTATAGGACGTGATTGGCTGTCGTTTGACTGCCCTGACCCTGCCTCAAACAGAAGTCGATCGACCTGTGGAGGATGGTTGAAGGCATATGGTCATCCATCCTTCAGGAAACTATCCGCATGCTCATTGCATCTGTTCCTTGAAGGGTTGCTGGTTGTATCGCTGCAAGAGGTGGTCCTACTGCCTACTGATCACCCTGTCTATGCCATTACTGTATTGCATTGTCCTAGAATTAACATCACTTATTTATATATGCCATCCTGTCTGTGTGTCCTTTATCATTACACTCTATTTGCTCTTTCATGTTGTTGTATTTTCTGTGTCGGGCAATGTATATATATATATAACAATACTTATTGATTTTACAAAAAAAAAAAAAATCCATGATAGAGTGGCCATTGAACTAAAATGGTTTATTGGTCACTTGTTACTAAGAAAATTCAAGTTTTCAAGTTTAGTTCTGTCTCTAAGGAATGCATGCTCTGCAACAAGGTATAAATAAGGCTGGAAAGGAAAGACAGTTTTTAAATAATATTCAAAATATTTACGAAATCAACATTTGAGAAAAATACAAAATACAGAATACTTCCATACAGAATACTTCCATAGAAAAGAAAATACAAGGTGCTTAAATTCCTGAAAAAGGAAATACAAAATACATTATAATGTTTTAAATATAACAGGGTCGTCTTCCAAATTTTGTGAAATTGTACCAAAAACTGTTCATAATGTTTATATCTAATAGATGTGACTAAGATTAATACTTATGAGTTATAATAGTTGGTTTAATGTCAGTGTTTTAGATAAACTAATTTTTGTGTGCAGTAAACCCAACAGTTACATAGAAAATTGGAACCTTGGAGAAGTGATAAGATACTAATCACTTCTCAATATTTGAAATTTTTATATGATGGCATTGTATACATAGAAACAATTCCAACTATACATATACTGGACTATGATAAGAAGTTTAAAGCAGCAAAAATAAAATCATTATCTCTACTATCTGCAGAAAAGAGCAACTTTTGTCTTCTAAAGGCTAATATCTAAGAAATAAATAGTTTTAATATATGTTACTTATTCAATTAAAAAAAAAATGAAATCTATGCCAGTGAACTTTTACAATTTTTGCTGCATATTCCTAGCTTTGGGAACACTCCCTTGAGGTGCATTCTTTGAGTATGATTAAGATTTTAATTTATGTGATGAAATTCTAGAAATGATAATTTAATCTAATATTATCATATCAATATCTGTGTGAAAATAGGGTTAAAAAGTTAGCTTAATATAAATTTTGATACAAATTATTTTCAAACTACTGGAATGATGCAATAATGGAATTTTCTAATTCATCAAAATAATGCCGAATTTGTAACCATAATTTTCATATACTGCATCGTTACCTTAATGAAAAATTCGACTGCTGTACAATTCCAACAATTGGAACAATTTGTGTTATCAACAACTTTAACTCAAATTGTTAATTTTTGGGATTTATGCAATTTTTTTTTCATCTGAATTACTGAGCTTTTCATGTTTATAATTTCTATACTTTTCTTTTTTAAAATCTAGGTTCCTGGGAGATTGTTTCCCATACAAACTAAATACTGCCCAATACCAACTGAAGAGCAGAAGTCATTGACTGGTAAATTGAATCCCGCTCCATATATTCGAGTAATGAATCTAATTGATCAGAAATATCCACAAGATGAAAGAGGTGATCTCCTTATATTTTTGAGTGGCATGACGGAAATATCCATTGTTGAAGAAGCTGCTAAAACCCATGCTGATAAAACTGGTAAATGGATAATACTTCCATTACACAGCACATTATCTTTGGAAGAACAGGATAAGGTTTGTGTTGTTCTTGACTTAGTACAACTTCAATTACGCCTATTTAGTACACTTTTTGAATAATTTAAAGCCTTAACATTTTCTGTCCAGTGTAATAATTTATTAACTAGTCAAGAGTTAATCAGTAAAATTGTATTTTGTATCTATAAATTCTGCATACAGTGAACCCTCTCTCAACGATTATCTTTATAAAGCGACTGACCATTTTTTTCAAAACTTATTTCAAACTTTGCTGGTATTGTTGATTTTACATTCATTAAGTGAATGCATGTGCCCTGCTAAATGACCAAAAAGTTGTTCCATTTGAAAAGCAAAAAAAATATTTTTCTTATTTTGCATTTTAGACTTCCAAAAGTCACAGAGTTCCGAGAAATCGTTCTTTTTCTTCCCAATTTTTACTGAGTATCTACATTGGGTATCTACATTGTATTCTCTAGGTGGAATAAAATTTAGAATTGCATTTGAAAATGCAATAATGTTTGTGCCTCCCACAGAAATATCCACTTTTTAGCCATTGTACCTATACATAAACACAGCTATTGTTAGAATGGAAGAAGTGGAAATTTAGGTTATACCTTTTTAATAAGCACTTAATTATCCTCCAAATAGTCGTATTTAAATGTGTACCAAAATTCCACATTAGGGTGCTAGACTAATTAAAAATGTAAAAAGCAAAAACTTGTAATTCCATGGTGGTCATTGAATTAATGTCAAAAGATGATGATACATTTCAATTATGATTAGGGTAGTAATTATCTTGCATGAATTTCCTTGAATTTTTCCTCGAGAATTTTAGAGGGATTTCTGAAATTTTAAGAATATTAAATATATTCATTTCAGTTTTTTCATCTATTATTGCTTAATTTCTATTATAATTTTTAGATTTTTATCCATGACTTTTTTTCATAAATTTTAGGGTATTTTTAGAAATTTCGCGAATGTCAAATATATAAAATCCTTGGAATTTTTTAGTATAAAAGAATTTTGTGTCAACAAAAGTTGATAGATTTCTGGAATATGAAAAAAAAAAAAGTTTTTCCTAGCTACTTAAAATTACTATCTGTTGTCTAGTATTACCCCCAATGCCGATGCCAAATAATCCTTTTTAACACTTTACAACATAGTTGAAAAGTGTTTATGACTTTGTTCATTCTGTCTGTCTGTCTGTCTATCCATTAGCACGATAACTGCCATAAAAATGGCTTTATCAAAATTAAATTTTAGTATGTTGTTCAGATGGTCTATGGGACCTATGGGAATATAAATGAATAATATCACTCAATTAGTTTTGGATTGAACCAAGGTTGAAAAAATGAAATACATTGAATCCTATGGGACTTAATTTTTCAAACATTTTTTAAGCGAATTTAAATTTCACAAATTGTTTCGAAAGTTTTAGGAAATATTCAAATTATCACATAAAATATATAAAAAAAATTTCAGAAAAATATATTCAGTAATTTTTAAAATAAAAATTAAAATAATAATTACACCCATTATATGAAGACATCACATGACCATTATATGAAGAAATCACGTGACCCACTTCAAAATAAAATATGACATCCATCTTATGTCAAAATTGTGATTTTTAAAGTTCTTTTTAATTTATATTTGGTGTTGTATCCATCCTAGAACCACTTTATTTTTGCTTAATTTCTGTGCATCAATGTTCTGAAACAATGTAATTACAATATATTTGAGTTTAAATGATCATCAAACTTTGATTATTTCTACAACAAAGCCTAATTTTCACTTATGGAGATTGTAAACACATCAAGCTGTAAGATAAGTTGTATAAGAATTCCTGAATTTCTTTAACGCAGAATTATTTAGTGCTGGAGTCTGCAATATAGTTGATATGAATGAAACAGTCATTGATTTTACATAGAGAACAGACAATGTATAGCAGACATTTTTGGTGAAGTTTTAAGCACAGAGTTAAATTACTTTTACCTCCATGGTTTTAAGTTTTTAAGTAAAATAAATTATTGTAGTATTGTGATGAATGAAAGGAATAGAATAGATGTTTATGAATGAAATTTTTACTGCTTTTTCATAGAGAGCCAGGCAATTTATATTTCAATGACATCATTTGAGTTAATTTTTGATTTTTTTTTATGAAGTTTTCAAATATAATAAATTATTGTAGTATTGTGATAATTTTAAAAATATTACCACTGAATGTAATGCATTTTAGAGATGTTTAAATAAAATTGCATTGTAGTTGGAAAGTGTTTCATAATCAATGCTTTATGCATGATTGATCTTTCTTGTTTTTATGTAAAAACGTGTCACAGGACAATAGACATTGCACTAAATAGAAGAAAGTCTGTGCATGTCATGTGCAATGCAATGTATCAAAATGCTGTTGTGCAATGCATTGTATCAAAATGCTGTTCACTTAATGAAAATCTTGATCTCATGTAACAGTATTGATAACGTTGCCACAATTTGAATAGTTTATAAATGTAAGTATCAGTTTAAAAAAAATTATAATACAATGCTTATTGATTTGCATAGTAGTTATTTATATCACTACTTCATAACTTGTGGACTTTTTTTGGAAAAGTTAGTGTATATCCTTGACTGCGGAAATGTTACAAAATTATGCAATTTTTTCAGCAAATTTTGCCTTTTCTTATGTGATAAAATTACTGCTCTAATTATGATATTGGAAAATAATAGCACTTTGTGTTACCTGGCACCAACCTACCTACCTATGTACTCATTTGGTGAAACATTTACTTCTGTCGTTTTTAATTGTAGTTCTACTAAAATTATTTAGAGTAAAGTGTCATTGAACAGTGCTCTTTTTAGGTTAAATGATCATATTAAAGTTAATTTAATGTAATATAATAAAATTCTTAAGTAATACACTTTTTATTTAATTTTATCTATAACTTATATATGACACCAGTTTTGTTTTTCTTCCTAAATTCACCCGTATTAAACAGCCAAATTTATTTGAATGTAGGGTGATCACTTTTGAGAGGTTTTACTGTAGTGTTTCATGTTCATTTTTATTAAAAAATGTCAAGTTTTTAATTTTGCTAAATTTAAAATTGGATTCTTTATTAATCCTGAAATGCTCTCCATGTTTAGTGTATATGTATTATTAGTTTCTTTTAATAAAGTATTTTGATTGTTCATCTGACTCTAGCATGCATTCCTTTCTTAAATTATGTTTTTCATTTGGGCTTTATGTATATCATATCATGTGTAAGTGCAATTAACTTTAAATGTATAGACACAATTTAAAGTATGTCAAGTATTTATTTAAATTTCTTTATTCGCAATAGATATGTTTTAATATGTTGTTGTTGAGACCCAGATCGTCTGACCTACCAGAAAGGTGTAAGGTAACTCTTTAAGTATCATGTGAAATGTCAATTCCAAAGTGATAATCTATAACAGAGATTGGTAGTTCAAGACACAATGACAAAACATGGCCTGTAATAACTCCAAATGAGGATTATCAGTATTGAAATTTAGTTAACGTGAAATTAAGCAAAATTCTATTTAATTTCTTAAATATTTTTTTGAGAAAAATTTAATATATAATCGTATCATCAGGCAAAAGTTGAAAATATTTGCATAAAATCTTTTAAAATACTTGACATAGTGCATTGTAGGAAAACATAAAAAATAAATAAATGTTTGTTGCATAGTCAAAACATTTTCTGATAGAAAAAATATGCATTAATTTTTATTTGAAATTAAATAATTTCAAAGTACTCATGCTTATAAGAATTTTAAGCAAGTTTGTGAAAATGTTATTCTTTATTTATTTTTGTATGACTGCATCTTATAAATGAATAAGTATAAGAAATAAGCAAAACAATACCAAAATACTCTCTGCATCTTTCTGTATTAAAATTTGATGTTTACTTAAAATTTTAATTTAATCAAATTAAATTTTGTTCCGGAAATTATAATACATCAAACCTTTCTTTTTTATTGATTTGCAAAAGAACCATCTAAACAAAAGTCATGTAAATCATAACTAAAATGGTCCTAATTACAAAACTATGTAATATATAAACATATATTTTGTTCTTAAATCATATTGAACATAAATTATATCATGTAAAATGAAAATTTGTAGTATTTTCTTTGCTGTACAACACTAAAATTGGGTAATTCAAGTACCATGAAATTTATATTACAAGTAACTAGTGACTGAAAATATGACTCATAATTGCAAAATCTTTAATACAAACTGAACTTTCTCTTTCCTTCTTTCTGTTCTTCCATATTTAAAATTTGAGTTGTTCTTGCTTTTCTGTTAACTTAATCACATGAACTATATTTTTTCATCAACTTACTATAGATGCTTTAAAGTTCTTAGCTCCCTCTTTGATTCTTTAGTTGTCACACCATTTTAATAGAGAGATTGCAATACACACTCTCTTGTCTCCCATGCTAGGCATATTCATATGCTAAAGGCATGTAAATTTCTTTACTTTATGTGATAGGCTTTGTGAAAATAGTATTAAGTTTCTCAAAAGGAGGGTTTATTGGATTTATAACTTTATGTGACATGCAACTCTTCTGCAGCTGGGTCTACATGTAAAAATGAAAAGGATTTTTGTTAGAAGTTTTTCAGGCATTGAGGTTAAAAACTATTTGTGCTCTTGAGACATTTTTAAAAGAGATTTTCTGAGTTATATGTGAATTTCTAGAATGATATGCTAACATGCTGTTACAATTAGCATTTTTAAGGTAAATAAACAGATTTTACCTCATACGTTCCTTTTCCTTTTACTTGTGTCACTTTATTGTTATCTGCTGTCTCACAGACAACAACTTTTGAGATATTTTTTTTAATTAAAGCCAGTTTTTAAAGATAATTTTTTTTAAATTGTTCTTTGTCTCTTATTTAATACGGACAGTATAAAACTGATACAAGATATATCCCTAGTTAGTCATCTGTTAAGAGTTAAAATTTTAAACCAACATCAATATATATATATTCTAGCAATGTTTATGTAACTTTTCTTTCAATATTGTATTATAATGTGAAAAACTGTTAGTAATTGTACTTTATTTCTTTTGCACTCATTTTATCTTCATTTTATCTCTTAGACTCTATATATGATTTGCTATAAATTTTAGGTATTTGACATTGCCCCTGAGGGTATTCGCAAATGCATAATTTCAACCAACATAGCTGAAACATCTGTCACAATTGACGGTGCCAGGTTTGTTGTGGATTCTGGGAAAGTGAAGGAAATGAGTTATCTTCCGATTTGCCACATGCAAAGGTTGAAGGAGTTCTGGATTAGCAAAGCAAGTGCTGAACAGCGCAAAGGCCGAGCAGGTATGTAACTTGCTTATTTCCTTTTGTACAGCTATTTAGAGTATATACTATGTTTCCTTTTATTTCTGTATTTACAGTTGCTCAAAGTGATTTGTGAAATCTTAAAAAGATTCTCTAAAGAATGTTATACACATGAATATTCGAGGTAATGTTTATCCAAGTTAACTCAGATAATCCAGAGTAATACTTTAAATATCCTGTAAGTTGAGCAAATTCTATTTATATCTTATCTAGGAGCCAGACTAAACATTTAGGCACTAATCTTATATGCCATCATATTACACCTTCAATGAGATTTTTTTTATCCTTAATTTGCTTTAATTTCTAGATTATCTCTAACAAGACAATTTTTAGTTAGCCATCCATTATAGTTAGCCATCCATTTAGTTAGCCATCCATAGTTAGCCATCCATTATATTTTACACTAGAGCAAATTAATCAGCATTGCCTGTGTTTTAAAAAAGCATTCACTACATATAAATAATTAAATAAGCATTGACTGCTTAAAAATATATATTTAAACACAATTTGAAATGGCTTCGATCCGAAAATTGCATGAATCAAATCGCATGTGCACTCTGCATTAACAAAATATATGAGAATCAAAATTGTCCGTATATTCAACACACCGTTCATGAAAATGTAAAAGGCTCACCATTCCTGTATTGGCGATAAGGTGAATCCATGGAATTCTTTCTTTTGGAGAGAACTCCCCTCTCATGCACCCTCTTTCAACCTATCCCAAAATATCCACTTCCCTATGACAAGATGAGTAGTTCCTTACTCTATACATTTTGACCTTCGATGGAATCCGAGAGCCTGTGAGATTTATTAAAAAAATCAAAGCCATGCCTCAGATAAAATGTTTGTAATTAATCAATGGATGAGTTTATTAAATTGTTTTCTTTTTTGGAGTAGTCCGTGATATTTTAAGCACGTGCTGAAAAAAATGAACCATGGATTGCAAGTCAATTTCTGTATATTGTAATATAAAAATTAGAGAGGTAAAAATTCATTAAAAATCATCTAATAATTGTATGGATTCCATTCACAGTTTGTTTGAAAAAGCCTTTTTCGATCCTTCTGACAGTGCCAAGATAGAAACGCTGGGATAATATTTTACTGGGATAATATTTTAGGTCGTTAAATAATTTTATTTGTGTGAATATCACCCAATATCACTGTAAATTGGGCTAAAACCTAAAATAACTAAAAAACTAATTCAAATTTAAAAAAAATAACAATAACAATAAATAACAATATGTTACAATTCTTATATTGATCATGATTGGAAGTGAAAGGTTTCACTTTATGGGTACTCATACCTTGATAAATTTGCAAATGTGAAATCTTTAGCAAACTATAATTTTTTAAATGATTGAACTATAATCAAATAAACACTAAAAAATCAGCTGCAATAATAACATGATATGATAAAAATTTCGTAAGTACAGAATGCATACAAATATAATTGTTCTACTAGTTTCAAAGGCACAAAACAGCTTTCTTTTTTAGGACCGACAAGAAGCACGATTTCACCTACTCAAATTAAATCTGCAACAGAGGTAGAATAGTGCACATTTCTGAAGGTAGGAGAAAAGATGCTGTCAACGCCACAGAAAAAAGTGAAAAATGAAAAATCAGTGAGCCTGAAAAATGACATACAGGATACTATGAATGGAATATAAAAACATGGTAGAAAGAAAGAATAGCATAAAATAAGGTGGTAGGGGAACAGATGGCAGAGTGAATAGAAACAACTGAATAGCGAAAAAATTTACTAAAACTGTAACAAAGGAAACATGAGGCATTTAAATATGTTGAAAAAATACAAATAAGAAAATTAAGTAATAAATATTGGAGATAATGGCAAACCAATTAAAATAAAGCTAACTGAAGCTAGCTGGTTTCAGAGGCCATACAAAGCATTTTATCAATTGTGCTATAGTGAAAAAATTGTAAGGGGTAAGCACTTCCAAGTATAGGCATAGCAAGGATCTCAGAAAGGGGGGTATGATGGAATTAGAGGGTTACAGTGCGGAATATAATTTTCAAATATGAACACAAAGAGAAACAAATGTAAATTTTCTGCCACTAGAGGGGGGGGGGGGAGTATGATTCCACTGCTTATGCCTGTGTTCACAAAAGTATTATCAATACTTTTAGCAATTTGTCAAATGTTTATTTTGGTATTTTATATTTAAACTGAAATGTTTAATGCTAATTGGAAATTGCACTGGAAAACTAAAAATTCTAGCTTTGCTTATGATCTTGAGATGCGAAATCTTGTTGATTTCTATAGTTTTGACTAGTAAGATTGAAGTAGATTGCTTTAGCTTGCCAGTAAAGTTTGAAATGTTATCATAGTTTTAAACATTTGTATTGAAAAAAAAAATAGCATAACAATTACTTTTGTTCTGTTTTAAACCTACTAATAAACCAATCAATCTCAAACATGTATTTTATCAAAAAATTTAATATATTTAACTTATTTAGAGCTACTGAGCAATGACTAAGCATAAGTTTTTTAGTGATCCGGTTTTAGTAAAAGAAAAAGTATATTGGTAATAATAACAATTGTGTGACTCAAGTTTGCCAAACTAATAATATCTTAAAAACAACATCCTAATGATATTATTTGTGTTTTCACATAACGTTAAATTGGTCTTTTACTTAATGCAATTACTGGTTTATTTGACTTTTAAATGTCATTTATTAGTTAGGTTAGTTTCATTAGCAATCAAAATTAGCATCCTATAGTTTTACTGCAAATTGTTTTTCCTTAATTTTACTGCCAAATCAAATATATTGTGAACCTAGAGTTTCCACAGTCTTAAGTTTTTAAAAATGCCTTCATTTTAAAAATTGAATAAAAAATTCAAGAATTAAGGTATTGAATTTAAACATTGATTTGATCTTTAAATATACTTTATTTTTACACAAGAATTCCTGAATCTTTAGTGAACCACAAATAATTAGAATAGTATTGGAAGTATGGAAATTTATTTCTATTTACACTAATTTCTTTTTTTGAATGCTTTAATGCAGTTTTAAACATTATTGTGGTGGTCTAAGAAATCAAAGTTGTTTATATATGTTCTTCAATGCTTTTGTAACTATAAACGTTTTTCTAAAAAAATAAATGCAAAGAGATGAGCAGGCTGTATTTTTATAAAAGTTTTTGAAAATCAAATTAAATCCTTAAATTTAATTGTGCAAAGTGAATTGAAACCCTGAAATAGAATCACGTCAAAAGTTTTTATTTCAATGAAATTATTGTATCCACAATTTTCTGTTGCATGAACATAAAATAATTTTTTAGGTAGAACTGGCCCAGGAGTATGTTTCCGAATGTATTCAGAATCAGAGTATGAAGGTTTATCTGCATACACTAAACCAGAAATTCAGCGAGTTCCTTTGGATTCACTTCTGTTGCAGCTGCTATCGATGGGTTTACCTGATGCTAGAAAATTTCCATTCTTGGAACCTCCTGATGCATCTAGTATTGAAGGAGCTTTAAAGAATTTGAAGAACCAGGTTTAAAAACTTATTTTGTTTTCTTTTTATACATAAATATATGCAGTGAGAGATTTCAGTTGACTTTAAATAATATTTCCTACTGTTTATTGTTTATATTCATTTAATAGATGAATCATGCCATACTTAATATAACTTTCCAAAATTGCAAAAAGGTTCATGTAATCATGCTGCAATTGTGTTATAGCATCCATTTGAAAATGTGGTAATTATTATTTATTATCTAAATAAAATTAAATATTTGTGTATTAGGAGAGTTTTGTGAATTATTGTCATTATAATATTATAGGAATTTGCACATATTTTAAATCATGAGTAAATTCCAGTATATTGCTATTATCTATATAAATAGAATTGTAAGTTGTGCTTCTATCTGTCTGTTTATTATCTTAGCATAGGGGAATTCGCATCTTTTCTTTCTGTTAGAATTTTTATATTTCAAAAGAAAGTCTCCAATATTAAAATTTCACCACAAATTGTGAATGTTAAGTTTCTTAATATTATATATTCTGTACAAAGAATGTGTATTTAGCTAGTATTTAAATATAAATCAGTTAGTGCTGGGTACTAATGAATAAAATTACAGTTTGGCTCCTCCAACTTGACTGATAAACAAACTGATATTGATAATGAAGACAAGTCCCAATCCAGATTCGAAGTTACAATGCTTCTGAAAAAAAAAAAAAAAAAATCTTTCTTTAATGAATGTTGTGCTCATTGATTTTCTTATCACATGCACTGTGCTGATTAGCAGCAATGAGTATGAAATCATAGTTCACAGGTGGTGATGGATGATTAGTTGAGCATTTCCTTATTTTCATAAACCAATATTTGCCTGATAATTGGTTAGGTAGTGGTATAAAAAAAGTTCCACATGCATGATACCCCGGTCGTCCAAATAGATACTCAAGTCCTCAGGATGAGTCGGATGGTCTGGGTCTTCAACATGCATGATACCATACTACTGGCTGCTATTTTAGACATTATCTGGTAATCAAGAAAATGAGTGCAATAACCAAAATCAGGACAGTATTGGTTTGTTTGTCAGTCATGTTGTAGGATTCGAATTGTTATGTTGTTATCTGCAACAATCACTTTAAAAGTAAAATTTAATCATTACTTTTTAGTGAAAATAATTGTAACAGTAATCTGAAAGTATCTGTTTAATCTTATTGATATTTTCGTAATTTTAGCTATATATTCCTATTGAGCTGATGAAGTTTTTTAACTGCATATTTTACAAACTGAAAATAATGTGCACTTAGGACAGAGCTGAACAAATTATATATTTATTTAGTAGCCAGTCCCAGAATTTAGGTACCAAATATATACAGTCAAATTCAGTTGTAATAGCATTTGAGGGACTACTAAAATGTTGACGGTATAACCGAGTGACACTATAACTGATAAATAATTTTGAAATGTTGGTACATAGTATAAAGTTCATAAATGTCATTTTTTGTGCAGGCAGTATTTTCATTTTAACATCTCTATTTTTGGTGAAAATAAGACTAATACAACAAAAAATCAAATTAAAGTTTAAAAATGACAATAAAAAATTTCATATGCACTAAATTTTATGAGAAGAAATTAATAATTTTCTTATGAATTTTCGAGTTTATATAAAGTTTTTTAATCTCGCATTGAGAAGATAATAATCTATGTAAGAACAGAGGGCTAAAAAATACGCGATTTTTCATTTACCGAGTGGAAAAAAGATTCCAAAAAATATATAAAGTATAAAATAGCCCCATTTTAAAACACACGATGACTTATTTTGATGTAATATCTGAGTTATCTGGAAATTGTATACTGTTACAACAAAGGTAAAAAATCGTTATTCCTATGGGACTCGCAAGGGGACTTTAAAATTTTAATGTAATAACCGAGTTGGCCACTACAACAAAGGTTGTTATAACCAAGTTCAACTGTATGCTGTTTCCTAAATTTATCAAAAACTATCTAAATTATCACCACTCTGAGTAGAGGTTATACTTCATCAGTTTTTTAATTTTATGCACCTAATGCTAAGGTCAAACACATGTTTGGTTAAGAAAAAATAATTGATTTTAAAATGTACTTGATCTTTAAAATTAAACTTTGACTGTTGCTTTAATATAGACTAATATTTCCTCAAATGACTTGTCCTTTATTTACTATTTACTGCTTTTATTTCTGAGATAAATATAGATAAGAATTTAAAATTCAAAACTTTTTTATAGGGAGCTTTGAATGAAGAAGAAATACTTACTCCTATGGGGAAAATGCTCTCTCAACTGCCTGTGGATGTGACTATTGGGAAAATGCTGATATATGGATGTCTATTTTCTGCAGTTGAACCTATGCTGTCTCTTGCTGCAGCTTTAAGTGTTCAGACGCCATTTACCAATCGATCAATGAGAGATCCTGATATGAAAGTAAGTTTACAAAAATTGTATGATTAGATTGCTTGGCTACTTAAATATATTCTGTAAATATAGTAATTTTCTCTTATAAGTGATCACCAAAAAGTGCAGAAAGAGAGTAAGGACGATAAAGGAAATGCAAGTGTTGAAAAAATGGCAAGAATTGTGTTATGCATCATTTGCTTGCATCATCATGTTTGATTCTCTTTACTATGCCAAAATATACCAACTGCTTTTCGTACCCCTGAATAAAGGGATCAATGCCCCAAGGTGGATATCAATGCCCTATGCCTATCAATGCTGAGAATAAAATATATTACTAAAATACTGAATGTTTTTGAAATCTGCATTTGTAAAACATACAAAATGCAGGCCTTCCATAGAAAAGAAAATACAGAATACTTTCAAGTAATTACTCAAGAAAAGCATATTTTAACTGATAAATAAACCAATATTTGATAATTAATTGGTTAGGAAGTTGGTTACAAAGTTAGTCGAGGAAGTTATTATTACGCAATACTTATATAATCTAAGAAAGGAAGTAACAAATATATTATAATTTTTGAAAGATTAATAGGAATGTCAGCAAAATTTTGTTTGATAAATAATTATTGGGTTTTAATGTCCAGTAACTAATTTTTGAATGTTTTAATGATTTTTCATTCATTGCCAATCAAATTTTGCTCCACAAATGAAAGTTTGTCAACAGCTGTTCATAGTTTCCACATATGATAGATGATACTGAGATTAATACTTTATTGAGATTAATACTTGTGTTTTAATGTTATTGCTAGATAAAACTAATTTTCAATTGGTTTACCAATTTAAAAAAAAAAAAAATTACTTTAACATAGATTAAAATGTTAATTAAGGGATTTAGACCAGATAGTTTTTACTATGTTTTCCGTATTTTACTTAATACTTTGCAAATAAAACTAAAATACACTTTTGAAAATATGATAAGTTGTAAAATTAAAGCTACAAAATGTGCATTGTGTATTTTCTTATTTTAATTTGTATTTAAAACATATTTGAGCTTCCCAGCTTTGCTGCACATGATGTTATGAGAGAGAAACTACTTTATGTGAAAAGCTGTTTGTTGTTTCTTCACCTTAATTGGTTATAGTAGAGATTAAGATATCTTTAACTTTTCTTTATTGCTATGTACTGTTAACAAAAATTATTTTCTTAGGCTGCTCGTCAGGCTTTAGAATCTGATCATGGAGATCCTTTCACTTTATTGAATGCATTTCACAAATGGCTTGAAGCAAAATCCAATCATCATTGCAGTTCTCGCCAGTGGTGTAAGCGGAAAGGTCTAGAAGAACAAAGGTTTTATGAAGTTATGAAACTCAGAAGACAGTTTAGAGAACTTTTAAAGGTTTGTGTAATATTTGTGTTTTATTTTTTGCTAAAATTGCCCTGATTTTTGAATTACAATGCAACGTCTCTTAACAACCACTCCTCTGAATAACCACTTTTTAAAGCGTAATTGAAATTCTATATATGTAAATGCTATCCTTATATAGTGACTATACCTATCCCTCTAAACTAGTCATTCCCAAACTATTTGACAATGTGACTCTTTTTGCATGAGATTTTTTTCACAGCACCTTTCAAATTTCACTAAAAAGTTTCACAGTAAAAACACTGAAATTTTTGTTACCATTTATAATATTGTATTTATGCAAATAAAGTTTTTTTTATCTATGACTACCACTGAAACAAAAACAAGAAATCAATGTGAACTTAAATGATTTAATTATAATTGTGTTGTAAAAAAACAGAGCTCAGATTTGAAAAGATGGTTGCTGAAAACATATAATAAGCACATTCATCACACAAATATTTTTTGTTTGGTAACGTTATTCCATTAAAGTTAGATAAATAAATAATTAAATAAGTATAATAGTATTTTTTACTCCCACGACCCCCCCCCCTTCCCCTTCAGTACTAGGGAGATGCAACAGAGGGTGACAACACACATTTTGGAAAATACTACTCTAAACTCCCAGAAATTTTCTGAAAAATAAATACTTTATTAGACAACAGCATATAATAGTTGAAGACAGTGGGTTTTCCCCTCCCATACTTTATTCATCATTTATATGCTCAAGAACTAATGAAGTATTTATTTTTCTGATTCTTCCTCTCAGCATTTAAAGCAAAAAAATTGTCTAGACCAGAAAATTGTTCTGATGACAATGCAAAAAGCCTTTTCTTACTATGCGTTTCAGACTCCCAAATAAATTAGAGTTCCCAAATTCATTATTTTGCTTCCCACTTTTCATTTGTATGCATTCTATTGTCTGTATATCTGGTGCAATACCATTCAGAGTTGCATTTGAGAAGGCAATAGTGTTTCCCGCTCTTGTATTAGTATCCATTTTTTGACCATTGGTTTAGTTACAAACATGATCCATTCATGGAAAAAAGAGCTGAAAATCGATGTTACACTATTCGTGATAAACAGTCTTTCAGTTAAGTTAGGTGTTTACTTCTATATGTTTATATTTAGGCCCTCCCTAAAGCTTGGAGAAAACTGTCACTAAAACGAGTTTGAGAGAAACACATTTGAATAGTATAAGAACAGTTTGTTTTGCAGAAAATAGTGAAATAAACTAATGCGTTTTCCATAATGTTGCTGCCTTAAATGTTTAATGTGCCTGTATTATCCACGGCAAAAAATTGTATGTTGGAATTAATAAATTGTTATTCAAAATGTCCCGATTACTTCCAGTTCAGAATATAACATGTAAACAGTTTAAATTCATATTTACTACAAAATTTAACCTATATTTGAGACAAATAATAGAGGATTTGAAGAGAAAATGTAAACTGGAAAATGTAAACCTCTGATGGAAAAATTTAAAAAAGCGCCAATATCATGTGATAAAATCGAAAAAAATCTATAGTGTCAGATTCAGATTCAAGAAATCAGAAGGGCCCAATAATGTTATTTGTTAAAGCAAGGAAATCATTAAATCAGAATAAATTAAAGCCATATTGATTGAGTTAACACATGGCGATGTTAACAAAGTAATTTTGTTAAATAGTGATTTTTTAAACCTGATTTTCTATTGTATATAATTTTTTTTTCTGCTATTGTTATAAAAATCACTTTTCTACTTTGAAAAGAACAAAATTTAACTCCTAATGTACCTATTTATTTTTTCAATATCTTTAAAAGTATCCTAATTTGTCATAGCTGTTTTTAGATTTATCTGGATAAAGGGCGCTTGGATTAATTATGATTATCCATTTTGTTTTTTTCAAAACTAAGCAGATAATTAAAGTACACTACCCAGTCCGCCCGACTCACCCAAAGGTTTAGAGTAGCAATTGGAAAATCTAAGATAATTGAGGTAAGAAGGGGTCTATATTATTATCCAAGGTTAACTTCATAAAGAACTTGAGAAAACACTGAGTTAATTCGGAATGGTATTCTGAGACAAAATGTACTGTTTTAAGTTAACTCATTATAATACGTTAGAGGGGTTAATATTGTTGTCCGTATGAATAATTGTAAATTTTTTGTCACAATGTCTGAACAACTATTAAGGTTTTCTATAAATTCATGTTCGCTATTAGATTTATTTTGTTGCTGTGAGAGTAATTAGATTTTATGATAATGATTTCATTACATGTTAGTAAAAATGCATTTCAGGAGAGTGGTTTGCTGCCTGACATAGAAAAAATTACATGCAGTCGAGATCGCTTGAGTCGGCATGGAGAACTTACTCAATTGAGAGATATGAAAAGGCAGTACCATCAAGCTCCTCAAAAGCGAAAAGTTTTGAAGGTGGAAAGCCATCAGTTAGTGGATGAAGGTGCTGAGAGTGATGATGATAAAATTGATATCCATGATATTGATTTTAGAATCTCTAATGATAAATATCAACTCCATGTAAGTTGTTCTGTAATGTGAAGGTAAAATATTGATATTTGATATTTATGAGGATTTCTTAATTATTTTTAGATAGCAAATGAGATAGACTATTATTTGTTTTTAAATGCTGCCTTAGTTTGGTTTGTATTGAATGTTTGTTAAAAAGTTTTTCAATTTTTTTATTTTTAATTGTTGGCTTTGGTGTATGTAAACTCATTTTCTTTCACAAATCTTTCCATTCACTTTGACACCATGAATGTATTGCAATTATTCTGTTGTATAATAGTTTAGATCAATTTTATAATTTAACTTTTATTATGTAATATTCATACTCCTGGTTTGCAAAAGAATTGAATTTTGCTACCTCACTATTCATACAGAATTATTTTCTTTACTTATGGTAAATTTGTCAGCTTCACACTTTCTAAGTCTTTAACATAACTACAGGTCCTCCCCCCCCCCCCCCATATTAGGGCATGTAAGCTGCTTCAATTTGGAATCAAAAAGCTTTGAAAGCAAGAAAGTGTTTTATTGTCTAAAATATGCAAATCTGATGTGGCAGTGGCCCATTTGTAACGAAGTTATCAGACACTGATCATTCATGCTCAATAATCAGCTAGATCATTGATCATGAAATTATATATACACTCAGTGCAATTTTTAGTATTGCTGATTGCTGATAATGTATTTCTTTAGAGCTTATTAATAGAAAATAGCCATTGCTTGCACAGGAAGTAAGTAAACTTAAATGTTATTATTTTGCAAGTCTATGGTGACTGATAATACCACAGGATTCATATACCTTGAATATTTTTATTTAATTTAAAATTTTAGGACAAATTAACTGAAAATTCAACATTTTCATTAAATTCCTGGGAAAATTGTGACCCCCCTACACCCCAATTATTTTTTTGACTTAAAATTTTAAATTAATTCTTATACGAGTCCCTTTCACTTAAAATCAAAATTTTTTGTGTTTAAAATTTCATTCTATTGTTGTTTTAATTTAAAGTTGCCTAATTTTTCCTGTTAATTTATTTACTAAATGTATTTTATAAAATAAAATGGATTCTTAAAGTCTGCAAAAACTTCTGGAAAACCTCAAAATTTGAGTAGCTTCTATTTCCATGTTTGAGTAGGAAATTTGTGTGAATCTTGCTACTCAGTTAGCATTGAATGAGCTAAATTAGAAAAAATAGTGGTTTCCTTACCTCCAGCAGAATTAGCATATATTCACTGATCATGAGTTTGGGTAAAAATGATACAAATTCAACAATGCTTTAATGGAAATATATCAGATGTTATCTGATTGAACTTGCATAGTGTTCCTGACTTTCCTGTGATGTAATTTTAATATAGCTTGATTTCCCTCAAAAAATCCTCATTAATGTAACTTTTTTTGGTAGTGGAGCTGGAAATGTGCAATTTTTTTTTTTCTGCTTGTGTCTAGATTTTATTTATTTATTTTTTCGAGTTTGGCAACATTAGATGTAAAAGTCTAAGGTATTTTGCAAAAAATTAAGACAATTATTTTTCCATTTTCCAAATAGAAGAAAAATTCACAATCATCACCTTAAATAAATTTCTTAATTAAATTGTTGAGAATTTTCCCACTATAGTATGGGTTGGAGGGAAAGTTATGTCATATTTTAAATAGGCAGGTGATTTTTCTTGTAAATAAAAAGAACATCTGTAACAAGTCGAGAAATTGCAGAAGAGTTTGGCATTCATCATACAACTGTTGGAGATCACATTAAATCTCTTGGGTTTGTGTTAAAGCAAAGTTTTTGGGTTCCACATGAATTAACGGAAAAGAATTTGTCTGATCGTGTAAGAATGTGTTCATCACATCTGATTAGACACAATGTGGAGCCGTTTTTGGACAGGCTGGTTACTGGAGATGAAAAGTGGATTCTTTACGAGAATATTAAGAGAAAAAAATCTTACTGCAAACCAGGAACATCATCAGCAACAGTTCCAAAACCAAGTATCCATCAACGAAAAGTACTGCTTTGTTTGTGGTGGGACAGGAAAGGTCCAGTGTACTACGAGTTGCTGAAACAGGGGAAAACCATCAACGCGGATCTGTACTGCAATCAGCTGGATAAATTGAATGCAGCTATCAAAGAAAAAAGGCCAGCATTAGCGTCCAGAAAAGGAATAGTGTTCCACCACGATAATGCTCGCCCGCATACTGCAATGGTGATACAACAAAAACTGAATGCGTTAAGATGGGAAGTCCTTAGTCACCCACCGTATTCACCTGACATTGCACCATCTGATTATTACCTGTTCAGATCTTTGCAAAATTATCTAACGGGAAAAAAATTCACGTCTTTTGAAAGTGTTTCTAAGGCAGTTGCTGACTATTTTAACTCCAAGGATGAGAACTTCTACAAAACAGGAATTCACAGGTTACCTGAAAGATGGCAACAGGTTGTAACAAATAACGGAGCATATATAATTGATTAATATTAAACACATATTTTTATAAATGAATTCAAATATTTTCTTTAAAATACAACAGAACTTTCCCTCCAACCCAATATATATATATATATATTTTCTTTTTATGAATATAGGTTTAAAATGTGAATTAACTGCAAGGGATTGTATGTTGCAAATTTATTTATGTCCAATTTATTTATGTTATCCAATATTATGTTGTCTAATTTATTTATGTTATCAGTTTTTGTTTGATTTTCTTAGTTCCCTAGGAGGTATAACTTGCAGGTCACATTGATTAGGGATTTTTTAATAGTCATTCAGTGATTGGATTGTCTTTTAATGTCTAATAAATTGTTTCAAAGTGCAAAAATTTGTAGAAGGAGGATAATTTACTTAGTAATTTCTTACAAAATAAGTTCAAAATAAGTTCATAAAGTTTGGACAAATAAACTCCACCCAAATCTTTAATGAAATTGTGGTATTAGAGTAATGCTGTAAAGGCCTGATGACTAACTTTAATGATTGTGCATGTTAGGTAAAGTCACATGTGGTTTTAGGACAAAGTTTTGTTTTGTTAAATAAAATTTTTGTGTGGTGTAAGGTCTTTTAAAATGTACTTTAGGTCCTTAAAAATCCTTAAATTTCCCCCATAAGAAATGAGTCGAAACCCTGCTACTATTTTTTTTTTCCTACAACATATAGTGAATGATTCGGAACCCTGTTCATTTTTGTTTACTTTTTTTACAACACATAGGAATATACAAATTATTTGTACTTCCTTAATAAAATCAAAAAAAGAAAAAAAATTATGCTTAAAACAATTGTAGACTCCTTAACTTTCTAATTAGGTGACTACAATTGTTTCAAGGATGTTATGAGCTCTTTTCATCAGTTCAGAAGCAATGTATATTAGTTGAAACTTAAATGTAACTAATTACTTAGGCATTTGTACTTAGTCAGTAATATGTGATCTTTTGATTCATACACACCAGTTCTGACCTGATGAAGAGAGCTCATAACACCATTGAAACATTTGTAGTCACATAATTTTAATATGCCTACTTTTATTAAGGAAATACAAATAATTTGTATTCTTTATCACAAGTAGCAGCTAAATTCATTTTGATATAGTATAATGTATAGGAAAAGTATTTGAATGAGGTCAAAAATTGGAGTTCAAGTTTTTGATGGATATATATTGGGCATTCTAAAACATGAACTAACTATTTTTAGTGTGGCATCTGTGTATTTCTGCAATGTATTTCATCTATTCTAACTCAGAAACCAACTATCCAAATTTAATATAGTTAAGTCACTTATGTGTATAGTGCAGATTAGATTTTGGTATAATTGTGAAAGATAAAACTGGTCATCATTTTGAAATGGCATGCAAAAATCAATAAAAACTGAAATATAAAATGTTATACGATTCAATGTATTGATTACATGCTTGTTTCACAATTATATTTTGAAGAATAAAACAACTGGTGTTAGGATAGACAATTCTCAAGTTATTTCAGATTTTTACTTCCTCTAAATACGTGATGGGGTCAAAAATTCAATTACAAGATTTTAATGAAAGAGCATGTTTCAAACATCTCCGAATTCAAATTGAATATTTTGAGGTAATATTTATGTGTATGTGTGTGTGTCTGTCCGAGAGTCTGTAAAAGCAATATCTCATGAACAGATGGAGCATTTCGTAAAAAACTTGGTATGATTATTATAATCAGTGAACATTGGAACCATATTAATTTAAAATGTGATTGAATGTTCAACTTCCCCCCTCCCCCTAATTTTAGATTGAATTTAAAAAAAAAATCATTGAAAAATCAGGACTTTTAATAATGTTAAAAATAAATAATCATTTCATATGTAATTTTTCATTACAAATTCAATAACAGAATTTTTAGAATACTAGCATAAACTGTTCTCGAGATATTGTACATTTGTCAAATAAATTATCAAAAAATTCCATAAAATAAAAAAAGAAATAAGTATCATTAAATAGATTGATATTTCATATGCAATATTATGAGACAAAGTTACTAACATCAATCTCGACGGATCTATCTCGTTCTATTCATGGGAGAAGACATCTATTGCTTAGAACACAAACCATCGAAGAAAAGTACTCCTACCCCTCTCTGCTTGTCTGTATGCAATGCATAGTGACAAATTTAGTAACATTTTAATGACCTTGGTGACAAACAGTAAAATATTGTGCTAACTTGGCTACTTTTAATATTTCACCAAATTGATGAAAGTGTTGCCAAATGGGCAAAAGTGACATTTAATTAATACAAAAGATGCTACATTCATGAAAATGCAATATCTTAGAGAATGAAGTTCAATTTTTAAATAATCCCTGTTGCTTTGGAGAAATTAATATTCTTGGCATAGGGTGAATCATGCATTGCTTACATCAATGTTTTTAATTTAAGCATCTGGCACAATATTAAAATATACTGAAAATAGAAAGGAAATGATTTTAAAATTAAAAATTCGATGTAATTTTAAATAAGTGTGTATTTCATGTAATATTTTGTGTAATAAAATTCAAATAATGTATTTAAAAAGAGAAAAAATTGAATTTAAGTTTGTAAAGAAAATCATTTGATGTGTCTACATAAAGTTTTTCTAAAAAAGATGTAAAATATTTTGATATATCTATTTTATTTTTAGATGTTATCTTCAAAAAGCCAAATCAGAACCCACCAAGATGTAGTTTGTCTTAAATTTATTGTATGTAGTGGACTTTATCCCCGTTTTGCAATTGCTGATGTTCACAATACATATAAAAATTCTTCCGAGCAGCATTTCCATACAAAGGTAACTTTTTTGCATAATTTTCAAAGCTTAGCATCTTTAAATTTTTATGAGTATTTATGGCATGTTATTCCATGATATGCATTTTTTTCTTACTCTCATAGGGCAACCCTTATGTTGTATTACACCCAAATAGCACATTGGCCATGGATCCAGATCTACTGCAACTTAAAGAAAGTGACATTTTTGAAATGAAACACTTCAAGGCACCCACTCCATTAAGCAGAAAACATCAAATACTGAGTTTTTCGTAAGTATGTTGTTCAATTGACATTTTAAAAATCTTTTATATGCTATTAATGGGTATATAATTGGTTTATGAGGTTTTCTTTTCACTTTAGATAGCCATGTATATGTATGGATATTTTATATGTCTGCAATGGTTCGACCTGGCCAATAGGCCTGAATTTTGTAATACAATTTTTGGCTGAGCCAAACTTGGGCGTAGTTTTTAAAATGTTGGGATGGGGAAGGGGATTTAATGTTTGAAAATATTTTAAATGAATTTTAATAGTGTATATGAAATTATTTTGTTGATTTCAGTTTTGTAAAGATAAATGTTTAAAAAACAACTTTTATCTTAATTTTTTACAAAAATTTCACATTCATGTTTTAACACATTTGCAAAAGAATCTTTTTGGGCTAAATCGAGCCGAGACTTAGGTCTTAGAATTGGGTAAGGTTCGGGTTCTATATTTGTATATTTTTGGGGGTTCAGACTGAGTTGAAGCATTGGAAATGTTCTAGGCTGGGTTGGGCTGGGTCAGATGAAAGTTGAAATTTTGGTGCTTGCAGACCTCTAGGATGTTTGTAGTAATTCAGAATCTACTTTTAACTGTAACTTTGCATACTGAACATTCAGATTGGCAAAACTTCAAAAGACCAGAGAATACACATGACTGTTTGCCATTAGTTAATTCAAAACATCTACTCTATTAATTTTCATTAATAGATTAGTAATTGTGTCAGTCCACATAAGTATATATGTATATAAGTTTGTATGTTCTGCAATTTATAAATCTAATTATTGGTAAGCCTTGTTTTACTTTTAATTGAGCTAATGATCTGAGCATTTCCTTGAAAATTTCAAAAACTGTAATATTGTAGCTAATTTGTTTAGTTTATTATTTATATGATTGTATTTTACTTTTTACTTTATATTATACTTTTAATATCTTAATAACTGATATTCAATCATTGTGTACATTTAGATCCCTACTTGAGACCACTAAACCTTATTTAGTAAATACTCTTCGTAATCCAGCAGCTCATACTCTTTTGCTTTTATCCAACTCTCTTGACACCAATCACGATTTCTCTAGGTATGATTTATTCAAAATAATTTGTTTTAAAAATGTTTTTAATGTTCCAAATAATTGTTTACTATTGAGTTGATTAATTTGTTGAATTTACTCATAGTGATTTCATTTCTGATTACTCTAGAATTGTTTGTGATGAGTGGATTGAGTTGCGTTTTCCAGAGGTTGAAAAAATTCAGGATTTCATGTGTAAGGCATTTCACATCAGAGATTCATGGCAGAAACTGATGCAAAAGGCTTTTGAAGGTATGTTTCTGAAATAAAATTGGAATGTTAAAAATAATATATAATCAGACTGGTAGTAACTGTATTACTTTGTCTTATTACTTTAAATTTTTTTGGTGCGAATTAGTAATCTTGAAAGAGGTTTCACAACAAAGACTTCAGGTAATTAAAATAAAAAAATCCCAGAGAAGCGATGCAGAACTTTTTCTATATGAAACCAATATATTTGCTCTGAGTGTACTGAGCTTAGTTTTCTAGAAGCTAAAAAAAATATATATGATTTCAATCATAAGGTATTTTGCATTAGAGGTTTATGATAAAAACCCCTACAAAAGTCTTTCAAAGAAATCATGCATCTGAAATATAATTACTCTGTTTAATATGATAGTATCTAAACCAGTTGCACACACTTTGTAGTTGAGAGTGCTTCAAACAATTTCAAGTATCAATTAACTTTTTTTTTTATCTATAATATTCAACTATTTCTCAACATTTTTAAATGATCTAGCAAGTGGCATAGCATGGCTGAACATAAGCTGTGGACCTATTTTAGGAAAGGTTTCTTTCATTAAAAATAAACTAATGAACACTGACTATTCCTATTCTGAGAACACGCTGTTGAACGAAAGGCCAAGTAAATTTCAAGAACATGTGTGTGATAGATATAGTGCATTAAATAATTGGTTATAATTCAAAGTTGAATGTTTTTTTGATTTCAGCAAATATTTTGGGTTAATCTGCTTGTTAAAACTTTTGTTTAAGGAAAAGATCACAAAAATCAGCTGAGTAGATTCCCAGAATACACTGTGATCAGAGAGGTTCACTAAATGCCCATACTGTAAATTTGAATATGTTCTCCATTTATGCAAAAAACTTTGGGAAAACTTGCAGGTTGGGATCTTTTGTTTTAAAATAAATTAAGAAAATAGACTGAGTAGAATCCAGAAACATGCTGGGGAGAGCTATAAATTCAACAAATGGTCTTAATTTAAATTTGAATGCATTTTTCAGTTAGTCAAAAATATTAACAAATCTGTAGGTTGAGAAGTAGGCCTTTTGTTTAAAAAAGTTATAAAAATTGTCTGAGCAGGCTTCAAAAACTTGTTAGAGACAGAAACATTGTCAGTATTAAAAAATATAAATATAATTATACTAGTACTAATTATATTATCTTCATTACTTTATCTAATACCTCTTTCTGGATTACTAATTTTGTAAGATTGGTCTTCATTGGCCCTCAAATGCAAACATAAGCAGTATATATAAGCCCCTGCTGGCTTCTGAAAATTGCTCTTAAAGAAATTCCTTTCAAATACCTTTTCTTGAAATTGTCCGAAAAGTTTAGCAGATATACTTGGCATTGCTACAGTCGTGATTTGAGTAATAAGCAAATTCTTTAAGTATTAAAAATTATATTTATATTTATAAAAATCCCTGTTATCTTATACCTCTCTCAGAAAAGTTTAGCAGATACAGGGTGTCCCAAATTAAACTACACATTTTCGAGAGGGGACACCCTTTTTTTTTGGGACACCCTGTATACTTGGCATTGCTACAGTCATGATTTGAGTAATAAGCGAATTCTTTAAGTATTAAAAATTATATTTATAAAAATCCCCGTTATCTTATACAATGTGAAAAAGAATACATAATAATCTTTGGTCTCTTCCAGAAAAGTTAGTTTGTGTGTGAGCAAATTTATTTGGAATAAGGTATTCAGTATTAATATTTTACGGCCTGAGTTTGTTAATGCTCATGGTAAAAAATTATTGCATGTGCTGCATTCCCTTTATTAAAGTGTGCATTGTATGGTTATAACTTCTTTAAAACTTGACAAATTTCTTTATAATTTGTATATATGGTGTAAATTAATATTTTACTGGTCTAGTTTATTGCTGAATGTGATTGCATAAAAATTGCATGCCTTTACTATATGTTCAATGATAACTTTTCTAAAACTTCATTGATTTTATTACATATCAGTATGTAGTGAAGATATATGTTTTACAGTTCCAATTCTGTGCTCAACATGGTCAGAAAAAAATTGTGCATGCTGCCCCCCCCCCCCCATCCTTCTGATATATCTCGTTCCATGACAACTCCTTAATAGATTAATGATAGCTCTTTAAGGAATAACTCCTTCATCGATTCCTTAACAGATTGTCTTGCAGACAAAGTTCGTAAATGAATATGGTTGAATAATTATTGTGCATAATGCATCAATTTTATTGGTGTCTGCATTATCTGACCATAACTGCTCTGAAATTTAAATAATTTTTGATGTGAAATATCTTAGAATGTGGGATACTGAATAAATCATGACAGGAATATGATGAGGATTAAATAGAAGTATGTAATCAATGAAAGGACGACCGTATTGCTTCAAATACATATCAGGAAACCATTATTATGATTTGAAGGTCAGTACCAGAGGATCTTATCAAAAAATTCATAATTTTAGTGAGAAATTAGGTAATGCTAGCAAGGAATTTGAGGAAATATTGCCAACTTAGCAAATTCTGGAAACTTCTCGAATTTTGTAGATTGGTTAAGAATTTCACAAGTTATGTATTTTTTTAATAAAATTTGCTGGAGAGAAGTGAGCCAGTATTTTTCCCTATTTCTACAACAGGGATGTATCTACAGTGGTCGGCGGTGGTCGGGGTTTCCACCACTCATAATTTCCGACCACCACTCATCCAAAAAAATATACATATTATAATTACATTTAAAAAAAGTTATATTCAGTTTTATCAAATGTTTTTCTTTAATATAAAAGTATACAATACTAATACTGTTTGTGTGTGCGAATTAATGCGAAGCTCGTTTCGAAATTTCATATTCGCAATTATAATTGTTCTGGAAAATCAACCACCACTCACATTTCTCTAGATACATCCCTGCTACAATAAATCTCTGAATTCTAGTTTAAAGCAAAAGAAACTTTGAATTGCAGAATTCTTTTTTTCAATACCTACCATAAAAATATTTTTTTAAGTGAGAAAGCCTTCGTTTCATTTTCAATAGTATGATTATCTAGTTATTAGTAAGATTCCCATTTCAAATCAGTTGATTTTCAAAATAAATATTGAAAATTCTACTCATATTTTATATATTTCAATGAAATAAATTATTCTAAATTAATATTTGAAATTAATTCTGTTGCTATGGAAACTATTAAGTTAATGTACTCATAATGGGTATATCAAAATGAAAATAAATAGTTAGTCTCATATAGTGTTCATAATGTATTCTAATTAGCCTTACTGTGAGTACAGGCAACATCTGGGTCTAGAAACTTGAAACATAGACCAGGTTAAAACCATAGTATTTATTGCCCACAATAATAAAGCAAACAATCAGTTAGCCACAATAGAAATATAAAAGAAGTTTGGAAATGTTCTTCTAAAAATGAAACTGATGACTTAAATTCGAAACAATTATTGTAATCTCATTTTATTCCATTGTAGCAGCCAATAAAACACAATCTAAAATATAATTACTGTTCTCCAAACTTTTTGTCCTTCGAAACCAACTGATACCATTATTAATTTGTTTTATTCTGTGTTTTAATGAAGATTTTACTTCTTAACTATACTGGCAGCAGTTTGAGAGATTTATTTGTAATAATAATGTTTATTTATTAAATTTATTTATTAAATTTCTGCATTTAACATTTTTGTCAATATATAGATGGGACTAATTAAATAAAATAATCTTATAATTGCAGAACATTTGACTGGTAAACATCTTATATAGAAATGTGAAGTTATGTCTATTGCTAAAGAAAAAAAAAATAAATCATTTGCTTAATGGTATTTTTGTGGAACTTTAAATTTTAAGTTTATTTATTCCAAGAACTTGTGAACATTGAATTGAAATATAAGGTTTTGATGCAATTAGTAAAGTAAAAAATAGCCATAATAAAGTTGAAACATATTGGTCAAAATTTGGATTTGTATATGTAACAGACAAACTTTCAATTTTGTGTAATTCTAAACTGGATTAAATTATGTGATAAGTTCTTCTATGCCTTTATGTAAATAAAACAGTGTGGAAAAGAAGATTTTGATAATTTTAGTGCTTCTAGAAGCTATTTCATGTGTAGTGTAATTTTTGTTTAATTGTAGTATAATTTTTGTCTATTTTAATGCTGAAAAAATTATTGTAAGAAAATATTAACATTATATACAATTCTAATTAGTTGAAATTTTCTAGAGTTCCATATGGATAAAGAAGCTATAAATGACGAGATACAGAAAATGGGACAAAAAATTTATTCATCTATTGCTAATTATTTTCGTGAAGAAATAATACATTCTGTGCGTCGACTGCTGCCTGCTGATGTGAAACATATGTACATAGGCCCACAGCAAGGTACTTTACCTTTCTACTTTCTCATACTAATGTATAAAGAAAATTTTAATAAAAATTTTCTAATTTGAGATTTTAATGGATAAACATGTTTTAGACCTCCTCAGATTCAGATCCAAAACACCTTTATAGGGGGTGTCATCAAAAGTGCTATATAGGCGTGTTTGCTTCAAATTTTTTATTAGATTTTGTTAGTTCTTTTTTGATAAAGGGGCAAAGTTTGTGCAACATTACTTATTTATTATATTAATTAATAATAATTGATTTGTATCATTTAATACAATTAATTAGTCAGTGCAATGATATTAATATTAGAATATTTTATCAGGTAATTAACTATGTAATTAATGTTTTTACAAGTTTGAAAAGGTCGATCACTCACAACCTGGGCTAAATCCCAGAGACCAGTACGGGTGTTTTATCATGCCATATCTGCGATAAGCAGAGTGCTATGTTGCGACCTTAGGAACTCTTTAACTTTTCATAATAATGGTAATCTTGCAAGTTGGTTGGATACTATGGCAACTGTCTCAACATTGGGCTCCAGAAAAATCACCAAATTCAAGACCGTACCAGTCTTTGGGATAATGCCACAACCTGATTTAATGCATTTTCCTCTGGAACTTTCAACAATTCTGTCTAACCTAATTCCAGGCCTATATATTGTAATGTAGTTGCATAAAATATTTTATTAACTTGCCTGATGGCATATAATTAGAACATACATTCTCTGACAAGTAATAAAAGATTCTAATGAATCTACAACTTGCCTGTCAGCAAATAAAATACAATCTGGAATTACATTCTTCTATCTCTTCTGCAAACCAACGTCAAAACAATTTATAGAATATCTCAGTTCACTTCTCTTCCTAACTTCTTTTAAAAGTAAAACATAATATCTTGTATGTGCACTAATTGTTTCACCAAGGAGGAACACACAGAGCTGCCACATTATCAACATTTTAAATGTAAGGTAGTATGTTACAATATATTTAATTTTACCTCTTTGAGTATAAAAAACTTTTAACACTGACTAGAATGATAGGGAGGTCAGCTGACACTTTGACCTTCCTCTGGATCCACATCTGGACTTCTGAACCCTGAGCCCATTTCAAACACTTCTGAAAATATGTCCATATCTGTGTATGTGTGTGAGCATGATAATTAAAAAACAAATGACTATCACATTTTATATGTGGATGTATTATGTAAAAAACTGAAAAACTAGATAATAAAATTTTATCTTCAACAAACTTTAGCTCCCCAGGATCTAATGCTTGAAGTTCACCTCGAATAATGACTTTAATCACTTTATGTCTAATAAATCTCATCTAAATTCTAATTCTGATAAGCCATCAGTTGAAAAGTAGAAAATCTGTTAAGATTGATAATTCAAAGTTAGTATTAACCTACTTTTAGCTATAAGGAAGGTAGTTTAGAGAAATGAACCCTGCTTTTGTGCTTGCAAGAATTTGAGCAAGTTGCCATGTTTGTAGATATCAATGATGAGTTGAAAATGCTGCTTGCAATTGATTGCTCTATAATTACTCAAATTTTGATCCCATGAGTATTGCCATGTTTTGACTTTCGTTTGTCTAATGAATCTCTTCCTTCTAAAATGCATATATACAAGCATGCTATTCTATAAATTATGTATTTGATATTTCCAAAGATTGAAACATTGATATATTTATTACTTATCCTTTAATATTTAGGAGATATCGCTGTTCCTGTTGGCTTTCTTAGTGAGTCTGGTGATGCAACTGAACATCCTGTGAAAGGAGGACTTAAAATCAAAAGCTATTTAACATATTGCTGGTATGTTCTGTTTTTTTTTAAATATTATATATTATATATTTTAAAGTTTTGAAAAAATAATTAATTTAAAAAATGGTTTAAATTGGCATTTTGGTACAAATTTATATCATTGTACTTCATAAATATATTTTGACTACCTAAGAGGATCTCTGTGTATATATTACTGCAGGAATGCTAAAATGAGCAGTGGCGAAATGATGTCATTATTATGTGGATTGAAACTGGAGGGAGATGAATATTATATTATTAACTTTGCTTAAGAATGGAATGCATTTCAAAGTAATTCTGATGAAGTAATGCAGTGGTCTTCAAACTTTCAGCACCTGTGAAATCTTACTCTTTAAATAATATTGCCATGGAACCCTATTCTGTATGGCTTACTTTATTGCATATTTGTAGGAATAACAATGAGTAAATAGAATTTTTAAACTGTACAAATTCATTATTAAAAACAGCAGAGATTCTGCAATGATAATCTGTATAAGCAAAATTGAAAATCTATCTGTCTGTGTATTTGTCTTATCAGAATAATGGATGCACCGAATTTCCTAAAATTTTGATGGATAGCCTTGGTATTGTCCTATTTAAATTTTTTTCCTTCTGTCTATTTCTTCATGTCATTCTGACTGCTTTTAATTCCATTTGTAAGCAACGTAGTTACAGCAGACAATTTATGGTATATATTTTATCAATAAATTAATTTATAATTTTTATTCCATTACTGTAACTATGGTAACTAAGTTGTGTTTCAAATAATCTCGAAATCATCTGTTGAATATTTTTTCAATCAAACTATTGAAAAATATATCCCTTGTTATGCTAATTTTTGAGTGAAATATTATGTATGAGCTGATTGTTGTTACATTACAATATGGCTGTTATAATGTGAATGGCAGTTATGATTAGTCTTTAATTAAAAATGTACAATTGTCTCAATGTTATTCATTTTGAACATTTAAAAATTCCATAAGTAGTTGTGCACAAGTTAAATATTAAAATCTAGTTTTAATGATTTTGCACAATATTTTGTTTTAAAACTTGCATTTAAAATACATTCTGTATTTTGTACTTAGTCATAGATATTACATAAGCAATTTATCTATTCACAGAGGTGGATTACCACCTAAGTGTCATATTTTTAGGGGTATCAAATTTTGCTTCCCATCCATGCACCATCACTTGGTGGAGAGGTGGGGTGGGGGGTTGATTTTAACTTTTTAGCTATGTTTGGAGGAAGAAGTCTGTCTAAACCAACATTTATCATTCGGGGTGTGTAAGAGTCATTATATGGTATTATCTTAATGTATAATTCTCGGGAATAGCGATTTTCAAGAAAAGGTGATCAATTGCTATACAGTTTAAAATCACATACCCGGCCACTCAAACTGCTACTGTAAGCCCTCAGGTCAGTCGAGCGGTCTAGGTTTTCGACAGTTTAAAATCAAAAGGAGAAATCATGATGTATCATAAGGGTAAATAATTCTAAAGATATGTTGCAAACAGATTTAAAGTCAATAAAATATTTGTGTGTTAATTGAAATTTAAAAATTCTTTCAATTACAAATATTTACATTAAATGTAATAAATTATGAGTTTTTCAGCAATTTAGCTACAGATTTGCTATGATGATGATGATGATGATTGATGTTTTAATTTTGTCTTTTCATGTGTATATTTTATTGCACTACATTATATTTTTTTCACATGAAATTATGTACAGATTATGCTGGTGTATTTGTATATATTCATGTATAATTGGGTTTTTACACATACATCAGTATTGTTCCCGGCCACTCATTTTTGCTGCTCATTCCTTTGGGCGAGTCGAGTGATCTGGGTTTTCGACGTACATCAATATATAATTTAATAAATAAATAACTGAATTGTGACATTGGATGGTACAAAATATGACATGCATCTGGTAAAAAATCTACCGAGCAGAGAAGGAGGTTAAAGGGTTTCCTATGGATGACAAAACTCTAAATCTGCTCTTGTCTACTATTCATAGAAAAATTTACTAAAAAATAGTTATATTGCATATTATTTTTAGACCTTATATATTCTTTCATTTCATTTGCTTTGATTCTTTGCTTCATTATATTTTATAATTTTTGTGTGTTTTGTCCATCAATTAATCAAAGTTGATAAGCTATTGTGTTTTTAGCATATACTTTGGTCATTTTATTGAAAATAATTCCCTTCATATTATTTTCAATTATTCAAATTACTAATAATTTAAATTAAATTTTGTGCTTTCTTGATTTCGGGTTAACAGGATTTTATTGTATTTTCAGCCTCTTAGATCCCAATGAGAGTCATCTTCAGTATATACAAAAGCATTGGACTTGCCCCTTTTGTGAGAAAGAAATGGTTGCTACAGTTTTGGATCAAATTCGACACAAGGAGTCATGTGAAAAGCAAAATAGTATATTTCCTTTTATTTTATTTTCTTACAATATATAATACAATAATATGTAAATTGATGTGAAGGTATCATGATGAAACCAAAAATCTAACTGTTGGATTTTGACAGATGTATCTATCAAAATGGTTGATTCATGTTCAGGGATGATTGGAGCATCTCTGAACATGAATAAACTATTTTTACCATTTTTATTCTTGTTGCATACAAAATAAAATTTAAAAAAATCGTCAAAAAATCAAAACCGTACAAGTTTTCGATTCACAAACATTCTGCTGTGTCAGCAATTCCTATATCTGCTTGTAGTAAATTATCATTGTACACACACACACACACACACAAAAATAAAAATCATTTAGCTGACCGTAATTTTTAAAATTTTATAAAATTTTATATTTTATTGGTTAAGAAACTTTTAGTTTTATATAAGTGTTCAAAGGACATATCCATTGAGCCATAAATGTAGTATGCTAAATTCATAAATGTAGTTTGCTAATTTGTTTGTGCACTAAAATGAAATATTTTCTATTACAGAAAATGATCAAAATACAAATTCTACTTCTAATAAGAAGAATCCACTGAAGAAATCTTACTTCTGCCCAAGCTGCCAGAAGGAACTCTTTTTGACCTTAAGTGAGATATTCAGGCACAAAAGGAGCCATTCTCAGTCTTGATTAATATATTCATTTAAACATATGTAAATATTCATAGTCATAGATAGGGGGTGTTCCCAAAGTTAGACTCTTCTTATATTCAAGAATGCTATTATCTGCAACAGGAGCACATTTCTAATATATGTATAATAATGCTAGTATATGTAAATATTGCTATTTATTTGTATATAAAAAATAAATTTATCAATTTTGTAAAAGTTGATGTTTTAATGTGAGTTTTTTTCAAAATATATTTTAATAATACGAGAAACATAAAGAGTTATTTAGAGGCCACCAGTTAAACCTGCTTTCAGAGATTACCTGTGAAAGCTTTATTCGGAGATCACTTATGAAACTTGTATTCAGAGACTACCTGTAGAACCTATATTCATAGAGACTACCTGTAAAAGTGTGTATTTAATGATCACCTGTGAAACCTGTATTCAGAGACCACTTTTAATCATATGGTGAGGATGCAATTTTTGTTGATACTCAGATACTCTTAATATTATCTAAAATTGTCAAAATTGATATTGAAAAATTCTTTACCCCAGAATTACCCCATGTTAACACTTTTTCAAGCATATCACTTATTATTTCATTATTTATTTTGTTTTTATAAGAAAACCTGCACATTTGGGCAATGTTTAGAAATCCACATGTGGTGACTCTAATTTCTGTTGATATTAGAGAATTTGATATTTCTTAAAGTTCTATTCTTCAAGCACTTGATATTTCTTAAAATTGGTAATAGTAGATAGTTCTTTCTCTCAGAATTATGCCAAATATTTTTTTTTCAATTTTCTTAAGGAAAAACTGCATATTTCTGTAATGTTTAAAAATCATATTTAATGTACATATGGTGATGTTGTAATTTCATTTGCTAATCGAGGCACTTATTATATTTTTAAATCATTGTTATTGGTTTTGGACAGATATGTCAATTCGAGAAAATATTATCTTTGAATTGGAAAAGAAATTTGGGCATTACCCCATGCACAGTATACATGATTTTAACGAGTATGGGCATGTGTAGATTTTCTCTTATAAAACTTAAATAAATAATGAAAAAAATATTAATGAGGTGCACTTCACAGATACAGATCTCTGAAACTTAGCCATATTTTTTGATTTAATAAAATATTAAGTACCTATGAATAGCAAATGATATTTAAGTATCACTACATGTCAGGGTGCATATGGGTGCTTGAAAATTAGGAAAGTACTTAAATTTTAAATGACTATTTTCAAGGCCTTGAAAGTCCTCGAAAATTCCCATTTTCTTGATTATGTCTTTAAAAGTGCTTTAAAAGGGCAGGGACGAAAATGTTCTGCAGATCTTCAGCATTATGTTTTTACCAAGAAGTTCTGCTTTCCCTGGAAATTTCCATAGCAATTCCGCTGTTCCCAAAAATTTCCTAAACCCCATTGGTGTTTTACAAAAAATTTCCTCAACTACTTCAATTCAATAAACAATAACAATACCATAAACCCCCTGGGTTGGTCGTGTGGTCTGGGCCTTCAATAAACAATAACATTAGTTTGCTATTTAATTTTCCTCTCAAAAACACATACAACTTTATAATAAGGGGTTGATTGACATCCTTGAAAAAAATTACATGGTACTTGAAAGTCCTTGAAATTTTTTTAAGGTATGTGTACTTGCACTGATGTGACTCTATATGCGATTTGTAATGAGTACCAGCATTTTAAAAGGGAGTTCTCATGAGATAAGGATCTTAAAAATAATACCATTATTATTATATAAAAGCAAAAAGTGCTAAGATTTTCTCTTATAAAACACAAATAAATCATTTTATGTAGGAAATATAATACATGGAGCAATTTTTAGATAAATTTATTACAATGATATCAAATTTAAATGACTTAGAAAATATTAAATTCTCTTGAAGAGTGATTGAATGATTTGATGTACAATATGCACAAAAATGGGACTTTGAACATTATCTAAGTGCTCAGAGCTTTTATTGTAAAACCGAAATAAATTATTTTATGTAGAAAATTTAACACATGGAGTAAAAATATCTTTACAATGATACAAAATTTATAGGTTTTAGAAAATATTAAATTTCTCTGGAGAGTAATTGAAATTTCGAAAATGGGATTTTGATCATTATCTAAGTGCTCAGAATTTCTCTTATGAAACATAAATAAATCATTTTATAAATTTAATATTGTGTGGAGCATTTTTGAGATAAATATTTTTACTAGGATATAAATTTAAAGGCTCTAGTAAATATTAAATTCCCCCTGAAGAATGATCGATGTATTCCATGTACAATATGCACAGAAATGGGATTTTAAACTTTATTTAAGTGCACAGAATTTCTCTTATGAAACCTAAATAAATTATTTTATATATGAAATTTTGAGAGCAATTTTGAAATAAATACCTTTGCAGTGATACCAAATATTTTCGAATTAAGAAAGCATTAGATTCCTTTGATAACATATCAAAATTTTTGTTGCAAAATATGTGCGAAAACAGGAATTTGTACATTTTTTCTTTTAATGCCTAAATAAATTATTTTATGTATGAAGTTCAACACATCTAGCAATGTTGAGATAAATATTTTTACAACGATACCAAATTTGTAGGTTGTTGAATATACTACATACTCATGTCTAAAAGTTAAGCAACAAATGGAAAATTTAGTGAAAAACAACATGTAGCTACAAAATGTGCATACATGATAGGCACACGCACTTGGAAAGTAGCCAAAAAAAATGTTTGCATACCAACATTTTTTAACCAGAAAACGTATTAGATATAAAAACGGTCTGTTTTGTGCAGAACCTGTAGCTCAGTGTTGCGGATTCTAGAAGAAAAATCGAAATATCCAAATTTTGAAAAATGAGTAGACATCATTTGAGTGACGCCAGGCGATGGGAGGTAACACAACATCTCAAAGGGGACCAGCGACAGTGGGAAGTAGCTCGAGTCCTAAAAGTCAATCATTCCTTCATTTGCCACCTGTGGAATTGGTATCAAAGTGAGGAATAGTGTTACAATGACCAGTAAGTGGACCTCCATGAGTCACAATCACTCAGGACAACCGTTTACTGTGTTTCCAAGCACGATGCCACAGGTCAATCATTGCACATCAGCTTGCTTCCAACTTTTCAACTTTGGCAGGAAAAGTGATATCATGGCAAACTGCTTACAGACTGTTACTTGCAGGTCAGCTGTTTGCAAGACGACCAGTGTTTTGCCTTCCACTGCCACCCTCGAACAGAAGGGTCCACTTAAACTGGACTTGAGATCACCCCAACTGGACTCCACAACAATGGGATACTGTGCTCTTCACGGATAAGTCACGGTTTGGATGTACAGAGCGATTTCCAACGGTTATTGTTCTGGAGAACTCCAGGAACTCGCTATCATGCCAGTAACATCCATTAAAGGTACGCTTACAGAAGCGTTGGTTTGGCCAAGGATTGCTGTTGGCACTGGCACTGATCTCCACATCTTCTTGCGGCACTGTGACTGCAGTGCAGTATAGAGATGACATCTTTGCTCAATATGTTCACCCATTTCTTGTGGCCATGGGTCTTGAGGTCATTTTATGGACGATAACGTACAAGTTCACAGTGCTCATATTGTTGGCTATAACTTAGAATCAGAAGTACTGCTTCTTATGGAATGACCACCGAGGTCACTCGATTTGAATTTCATCGAGCATGTATGAAACATGCTTGGGCAACGTATTAAGTTCTCTCCATGACCCTCCACAGAACCTTTATGAGCTAAGAAGATGTTTGCTATGTGAATAGATACAGATACCACATACTGCTATAGATGATCTTTTTTTGGCATAAATTGGAGCATGTGTTTACAGTTAGTCATCACATTCCGTATTGACAGATCTTCACCAATGAACTGTTTCTGAAGCCCCAAATCCTAAGTTTTTGTTTATCGCTATTATTTATTTATTGATAATTTTCTTTGCATTTCCTCATGCTAGTGTCTTTTGTTATACCCCATGATCTGTGAAAGTGTCAATGAATTCGAATAAGTACTTTTCTCTTTATACGCATTTTAACACTTTACAAATTTACTTTTAGCTATTTTTACCAATATTAAAAATGTTAACAAATTTCTCTTCAAATCATTTTTGAGTTAAAATCTGGTGTTCAGAATAAAATAAGCAGCCTGAGGGAGAAATTTCTATACCAGTGACTTTATATATAGTAAACAGGGAATGAATAATGAAAAGCTTGAAGAATTAATAACAAAAACAAAATTCATCCATGTATACTTACATTTTCCGCTCCCTTTCGTCCTCCCCATTCTTCCCTTCAATGAGAAGGGGGTTCTGTAGAGTATGAAAACTCTCTACAATCTTTTATGACATAACAGAACAAAATGGCTAACTTCTGACGAAAATGTTCACAGCCATGAAAACAATACGGACAGTGTGATTGTTTTTAGAGACCAAAGAAAATCAATGTAAATCTGATGCAATTGGTGTGGAGATGGATGAAATGAAATTAATAAAAATGTCTTGACTTCAATTCCATTTTTTGCAAAGTGCAGTCACGCGAAACTAAATTGAACTTTATATTCGAATTCCTCTAGTAAAATTACCTCTATTTACTAAGTTGGGTACAAATCCGAAAAATTAAATGTTTCGACAAATGCGCTTGCGCAAATTTTCTAAAACATCAAGTTACAAACACTAGCTCCAATTTCATTTTTATATCCTTAAATAAAATTAATAGGATACATTAATTTTGATGCATATCGGACCGAAATTGATTTTTCCCCACATATACTCCTGCCCAAATTGCGTATGATAAAAAGAGAGACAGAAACAGCAAAGAAGTCTTTGCTACATTTCAATTTAGAGTGTTATATATACAGGGTGTCCCCAAAAGATTGAAACACGCTTTAAATCTTTACCTGTTGGAGATAAGTGGGCAATGCAAATTACAAAAATATTGAAAGTAAAGTAGGAAGTAAGACTATGTTAATGAAATTGTCCTCCCATTCATTTTCAAAATGTTTAACTTTTTAAAATTTTATACGACACCCTTAGGCAAATTGGGTCAATCAGAATATTTTTATTTTTAATGCAACAAGATCATTAAAAATATCCGCATATCTGTATCTTTAAAATCAACTGCATTATGGTAAAGAAAAGGAAAAAATCTGACTTATGCCACTTTTCCGTACCATGTGAAAGACTGTTTCATCAGTGAAAATAAGGATCATAAACAAATTGACCATGGAAATTGTTTAGATCAAAAATACGTTAATATGTGTCAAAGATTTTTTATCACGAATGCATCTAAATAAAGCATTACACAGACAGGGATCATATAAAGCAGTGGTACTCACTACGCGGTTAGGTATCCTATGTATTATCATCCAGTTTTATCTTTTTTGTGATATGTCACAAATTTACATTTCTAATTTGATATATAGTCCCCATTCACAATGTTCAATTTTCAATTAAATATAACTCGCTTATATTTAAAGATACAGATATGCAGTGTTTTTTAATGATCTTGTTGCATTAAAAATAAAAATTTTCTGATTAACCCAATTTGTCTAAGGGGGTCGTATAAAAATTTAAAAAGTGTAACTTTTTGAAAATGAATGGGAGGAGTATTTCATTAACGTAGCCTTATTTCCTACCTTACTGTCAACATTTTTGCAATTTACATTACCCACTTATTTCCAACAGGTAAAGAATTAAAGCGCGTTTCAATCTTTTTGGGACACGCTGTATAAAAGGAAAAAATCGAAAGTAATCTTTTCAATTTTTTGTTATAAAGTATAATAAAAATTTGAAATATATATATATTACATCTGATTTTATCCTCTTTATATATAATTCTGAACTACAATATAGCATTCTAGGACTTCTAGGATTTTTTATTTATTTTTTTTACAATAAAGAGTTAGATAGTTCCTAATTTCAGTGTTACTCGTGGTTCGAACGGTCTAGTTGTTAAAGTGTTTAACAGCGAACCCGCAGTTTTGTTAATAGCGAGTTCTACCCTCACACGAAATGCTTTTTCGACAATACCATTCCGTGAATTTTGTGCATAACTTTGTGACCAGTCTCTCTTTTAAATTTAAATAAATTAATTAGAATCTTCTGTATATCTCAATGGCTGACACAATGGCCACATGTCTTCCTCCAGTTCTACAAGTTGTGAGTTCTGAGTCCATTGCGTCGTTTTGGTATATCTATTTTTTCTGATCAATCTCTCTGTTAAATTTAAATAGATTAATTAGGATCTTTTGCATGTAAACGGGCTGGCTCAGTGGTCGTGTTGTCTGATTCCAATTCTAGAGGCAGAGAGTTCGAGTCGTTTCGCTATTTGTGCATTTCTTGATCAATATCTCCGTTTAATTTAAATAGATTAATTAGGACTTTCGATATGTATACTGGTCGGCTTCGTGGTCATGTTGTTTTCCTCCAATTGTAGAGGCTGCGAGTTTTGGTACCTGTGATTTTCCTGATCAGTCTCTAATCATTCTATTAAGTTTAAACAGATTAATTAGGGTCTTCGGTACGTGAGCTAGGTGGCTCAATGGTGATGTTGTCTTTTTGCAATCCTAGAGGCTGTGGGTTCTAGTCCAGTGCGTCGTTTTGGTATCTGTTCTTTTTCTGAACAATCTTTCCGTTAAATTTAAATAGATTAATTAGAATCTTTGGCATGTAAACGGGCTGGCTCAGTGGTCATCTTACTTGTTTCCAATTCCAGAGGCTAAGGGTTCGAGTTGTTTTGGTATTGCTGCATAATCTTATCAATTTCTCTTTTCAATTTAAATAGGTTAATTGGGACCTTTGGCATGCGAACTGGCTGGCTTAGTGGTCATTTCTCCGTCCGGTCATGTTATCTTCTTACAGTTAGTGAGGCTGCAAGAAGATAACATGGCCACTAAGTTCGAGAAGGGTGTGGGTTCGAGTCGTTTTGGTAATACTGTTTTTTCTGATCAGTCTCTCCGTTAAATTTAAATACATTAATTAGAATCATTGGCACTTGAACTGGCTGGCTCAGTGGTCATGTTGCCTTCCTCCAGTTCTAGAGGCTGTGGGTTCGAGTCTGCTAAGTCGTTTTGGTTTTTGTGTTTTTCTGCTCAGTCTCTCCATTAAGTTTAAATAGGTTAATTAGGTTCTTCTGTATATTACCTGGCTGGCTTAGTGGTCATGCTGTCTGTTTCTAATTACAGAGGCTGTGGGTTCGAGTCCATCCATCTGCATGCATTTTTCTTTAAATTTTATTTTATCGCATTGACCGGAAATGACGTACAGGAAGTGACGTTGCTATCTGCTTCTAGATAGAAAAAAAAGATACGCCGTTCTCGGAAATGCATAAAATTTCGGAACTTCGTTAATAGGTGTCACGTGGTGCAAAACAAGCTCTGCACGAACTTTGGACGAGGAAAGGTGGGAGCTCGACACCGAAGCCAGCAAGCCCGAAGAGAAACGCCACAAGCAACGGTGGAGCTCAACCACCACTCGTCCTCCATCTCGTGCAGAAAATTTTGAAAATGATGTACGAAAGATGTACGTAATAGTAAGTACGTACATCATTCGTACGTAATGAAAATGATGTACGAAATCCGCAATTAATATAATTAAAAGAAAAATCAAACCGTTCATTTATAAGATATATTTTTATATCCAATTATTTATTATTCAAATCGAAAAAATAATAAAAAACATTAACAAACACATTTAATTTATATGCGTTGCCGAGCAACATGATATAAGATAGAATCTTTTTTATAAAATTCTAATAATTAAATAACCATTTAGATTTCTTAATACTTCTCATTGTTGATTAAAAGCATGTAAAAAGTAAACCATGGTGATAGATTTTGCATTTAAATTCAAGTTTCAAACATTCATGGTTTCAAACAATTTATGTTTTCAGAAAGTGACTAATTAGCGCAAAAATATTTCACCAGACTCAGAGATAAAGTTTTAATTCACTTTCACGTTTTAAACAAACGATTTCGAACCTTTTAGTTTGGAGGAACCAAGGAGTTAGAGAGTAGAACTGCTAGGAAAAAGTTTCGTTTTTCATTAATATCTCGACAACCCCTGATTTTAGAAACTCGAAACTTGGATAAATTTAAGGGGGCTATTTCAAGGCTAGTCACAAAATTTTATTAAATTCGGTTTATCTGTTCTCCCGCAATGATGAGACAAACAAAAGTTTTATTTTTCACTAATATCTCGAGAACCACTGGTCTTACAAACTCGAAACATAAACTAAATTTTAAGTGGGACTATTTCAAGGCCACCCACAACATTTCATCAAATTCGGTTCAGCTGTTCTGCCGCTCTCCCGTGATGATGGGACAAACAAACAGACATACAGACAGATTTTCAATTTTATTTATATACAGTGGCTCCCAAAAGTGTTCTCACACTTACGAATTTCAATGAAATACTGCTCTATCCATTAATAAAAATTAATATTTCAAAATGGGACTTTTTTAATAATATCTATAACTTGTTCTTAACAAAACTACATAAAATATTTTAAAAACCATAAAATATTTCAAAAGTAAAACTTTTTTTTTTGAAAAATTAATAATCAAAAAGTAACCAAAAAGTTACGTCACAAAAGTTTTCTTACAATATAAAAAAAAATCTCTACATACAGTAAATATTGTAATATTTCTGTAAATTAGTACTTAGTAGGATATCCTTTAGCATCCACAACAGCTGTTAAACGTCTGGGAATAGAGTTTACAAGTTTTTTTGTAATTTCTGCATCAATGTTTCTCCATTCTTCGATCATTACTGTTTTTAGTTCGCTTTTCATTTCAATGTTGTGTCTTCGTACTCTAACCCCCAGTTCTCTCCAACTATTGGGTTTAAATCCGGCGACTGAGGTGGTGTTTTCAGAACTTGTGGACAATTATGGAGACACCAGAGGCGGACATTGAGAGCCGTTTGCTCAGGATTGTTATCTTGATAAAAAAAACAAAGTTGTTTCAAATACCCAAATTTTGGGCTGATAGTTTTAAATTGTCTTTTAAAATATTTAAATAAAGAGCATGATTCATTATGTCATCAATAAATACCAAATTACCTAGTCCTGATGCTGACATGCACCCCCACACAAGGATACCTCCACCGCCATGCTTTACTGTTCCAACTAAGTTCTTGGGATTAAGTTCCTCATTTTTTTTTCTCTTCGCAATTATACGCCCATCTAAACCAAAAATGTTAAATTTGCTTTCAACTGCAAATAAGACATGATTCCAATACGTTTCGAGCTTATTTATAATTGATTTTGCTAAGCTTTCTATTTTTCGTTCTTACAAAACATTTTCTTCAGACAGAACACCCATATAATCCAGCTGATCTGAGCATTCGTCGAACAGTTTCAGATGAAATTGAAATAGAAAATTTTTCAGTAAATTCTGTAGAAATTTTTATAGTACTCAAACTTGGATTTTTCACAAATTTTCTAACTACAAATCTCTGATCACGTTGAGTTAACTTTACCGGACGACCTCTCCTTCCCTTGCTTTCGATCCGATTTTCCTCTTTAAAGCGTTTTATCACATACTGCACCGTAGAATGGAATAAATTTACTAATTTAGCGATATTACGAACTGATTTACCACTACTATGATAAAAAATAATCAATTTGCGAATGCTGTTCGTTGTTTTCTTACGGCTACGAGCCATTTTTAACACTTTACAACAAAGTTGAAAAGTGTTTATGACTTTGTTCATTCTGTCTGTCTGTCTGTCTGTCCGTTAGCACGATAACTGCCGTAAAAATGACTTAATCAAAATTAAATTTTAGTATGTTGTTCAGACGGTCTGTAGGACCTATGGGAATATAAATCAATAATATCACCCAATTAGTTTTGGATTGAACCCGGGTTGAAAAAATGATATACATTGAGCCTTATGGGACCTCATTTTTCAAACATTTTTTAAGCGGATTTAAAATTCACAAATTGTTTCGAAAATTTTAGGTAATATTCAAATTGTTCCATAAAATATATAAAAAAAAATTTAGCGAAATATACAGTAGTTTTTTAAATAAAAATTAAAATAATAATAACATCTCTTATATGAAGCGATCACGTGACCATGATATGAAAATATCACGTGACCCACTTTAAAATGATATATGGCATCCATCTTGTCTCAAAATCGTGATTTTTAAAAGTCTTTTTAATTCATATTGAGTGTTGTATCCGTCCTAAAATCACTTTATTTTTGCATAGATTCTGTGCATCTACATACTGAAATAACGCAATTACCATATATCTGAGTTTAAATGCTCATCCAAATTTGATTATTTCTACAACGAAGCCTATTTTTCACCTATGTAAAATGTAAACAGCAAAATATGTAGAATGAGTTGTAGTAGAATTGCTGTATTTCTTTAACACAAAATCATTTAGTTCATGGAGTCTGCATAGTTGATATGAATCAAATATTCATTGATTTTACAAACAGAAGGACGATTTTTTTCTATGAAGTTTTACGCATAGAGTTTAATTACGTGTAGCTCCATGGTCTTAATTTTTAAATTAAATAAATTATTATAGTATTCCGGTGAATGACATGAATGGGAAAATGTTATGAATGAAATGCTGTGTTTATAGAGAGATCCAGGCGTGTTATTTTTTCTATGACGTCATTTGAATGAATTTCAGTTGTTTTCGATGAAGTTTTCAAATATAATAAATTATCGTAAATGATAGTTTTAAAAATATTACCGAGGAATGCATTGCATTTTAGAGATGTTTAAACCAGGCAATTTATGTTTCAATGCCGTCATTTGAATGAAGTTCATTTTTTTCGATGAAGGTTTAAGTTTTCAAATATAATAAATTAATGTAGTATTGTGATAAGTTTTAAAATATTACCGACGAATGTATTGCATTTTAGACATGTTTAAATAAAATTGCATTGAAGTTGGAAAGTGTTTCATAATCAGTGCTTTAAGCATGATTGATCTTTCTTGTTATGTAATACTATGAATATTACGAAGTAAGCAAACAAAGATTAAAGTCAAACGATTTTTTAAATGTCACCACAATGCATAAATAAACATATATGACAAATAAGCATAATTTACATATAATATATAATAAAACTGTCTGTCTGTCTGCCTGTTAGCACGATAACTGCCGTAAAAATGACTTAATCAAAATGAAATTTTAGTATGTTGTTCAGACGGTCTGTAGGACCTATGGGAATATAAATAAAAAATATCACCCAATTAGTTTTGGATTGAACCCGGGTTGAAAAAATGAAATACATTGAACCCAATGGGACCAAATTTTTCAAACATTTTTCAAGCGGATTTAAAATTCACAAATTGCTTCGAAAATTTTAGGTAATATTCAAATTGTTCCATAAAATATATAAAAAAAAATTCAGCGAAATATATTCAGTAGTTTTTTAAATACAAATTAAAATAATAATTACACCTCTTACATGAAGCGATCACGTGACCATGATATGAAACGATCACGTGACCATGATATGAAACGATCACGTGACCAACTTCAAAATATAATACGGCATCCATCTTGTCTCAAAATCGTCATTTTTAAAGTTCTTTTTAATTCATATTGAGTGTTGTATTCGTCGTAAAACCTCTTTATTTTCGCTTAAATTCTGTGCATCTACATACTGAAACAACGCAATGACAATATATTTGAGTTTAAATGAGCATCCAACTTTGATTATTTCTCTAACGAAGCCTATTTTTCACTTATGTGAAATGTAAACAGCAAAATATGTAGGATGAGTTGTATAGGAATTGCTGTATTTTTTTAATGCAAAAGAATTTAGCTCATGGAGTCTGCATAGCTGATACGAAAGAAATATTCATTGACTTTACCGAGAGAAGGACGATTTTTTGCGATGAAGTTTTAAGCATAGAGTTAAATTACTTATAGCTCCATGGTCTTAATTTTTAAATAAAATAAATTATTATAGTATTGTGATGAATGACATGAATGGGAAATTATTTATGAATGAAATGCTGCTTTTTTAGAGAGAGCCAGGCGTGTTACTTTTTCTATGACGTCATTTGAATGAATTTCAGTTGTTTTCGATGAAGTTTTTAAATATAATAAATTATCGTGGTATTATGATAATTCTAAAATTGTTACCGAGTAATATATCACATTTCAGAGATGTTTAAACCAGGCAATTTATATTTCAATGCCGTCATTTGAATGAAGTTCATTTTTTTGGATGAATGTTTAAGTTTTCAACTATAATAAATCAATGTAGTATTGTGAGAAGTTTTAAAATATTACCGAGGAATGTATTGCATTTTAGACATGTTTAAATAAAATTGCATTGAAGTTGGAAAGTGTTTCTTAATCAATGCTTTAAGCATGATTGATCTTTCTTGTTATATTTGAAAACCATCGAAAACAACTGACATTATTTAAATGACGTCATAAAAAAATAACACGCCTGGCTCTATCTATAAAAGCAGCATTTCATTCATAACATTTTTCCAATCATGTCATTCATCACAGTACTATAATAATTTATTTTATTTAAAAACTTAAGACCATGGAGCTACAAGTAATTAAACTCTATGCTTAAAACTTCATAGAGAAAAATCGTCCTTCTCTTTGTAAAATCAATGAATATTTCATTCATATCAGCTATGCAGACTCCATGAGCTAAATACTTTTGCGTTAAAAAATGCAGCAATTCTTATACAACTCATCCTACATATTTTGATGTTTACATTTTACATAAGTGAAAAATAGGCTTCGTTGTAGAAATAATCAAATTTGGATGATCATTTAAACTCAAATATATTGTCATTGCGTTGTTTCAGTATGTAGATGCACAGAATTTAAGCAAAAATAAAGCGGTTTTAGGACGAATACAACACTTAATATGAATTAAAAAGAACTTTAAAAATCACGATTTTGAGACAAGATGGATGCCATATTTTATTTTGAAGTGGGTCACGTGATCTTTTCATATCATGGTCACGTGATCGCTTCATATAAGAGGTGTAATTATTATTTTGATTTTTATTTAAAAAACTACTGAATATATTTTGCTGAAATTTTTTTTATATATTTTATGGAATAATTTGAATATTACCTAAAATTTTCGAAGCAATTTGTGAATTTTAAATCCGCTTAAAAAATGTTTGAAAAATTAGGTCCTATAGGGTTCAATGTATTTCATTTTTTCAACCCGGATTCAATCCAAAACTAATTGGGTGATATTATTCTTTTCTATTCCTATAGGTCCTACAGACCGTCTGAACGACATACTAAAATTTCATTTTGACTAAGTCATTTTTACGGCAGTTATCGTGCTAACAGGCAGACAGATGAAGTTTTACGCATTGAGTTTAATTACTTGTAGCTCCATGGTCTTAATTTTTAAATAAAATAAATTATTATAGTATTGTGATGAATGACATGAATGGGAAATTATTTATGAATGAAATGCTGCTTTTTTAGAGAGAGCCAGGCGTGTTATTATTTCTATGACGTCATTTGAATGAATTTCAGTTGTTTTCGATGAAGTTTTCAAATATAATAAATTATCGCAATAATATGATAATTCTAAAATTATTACCGAGGAATGTATCACATTTTAGAGATATTTAAACCAGGCAATTTATATTTCAATGCCGTCATTTGAATGAAGTTCATTTTTTTCGATGAAGGTTTAGGTTTTCAAATATAATAAATTAATGTAGTATTGTAATATGTTTTAAAATATTACCTAGGAATGTATTGCATTTTAGACATGTTTAAATAAAATAACATTGAAGTTGGAAAGTGTTTCATAATCAATGCTTTCAGCATGATTGATTTCTCATGTTATAAAAAACAAGAAAGATCAATCATGCTTAAAGCATTGATTATGAAACACTTTCCAACTTCAATGCAATTTTATTTAAAAAAGTCGAAAATGCAATACATTCCTCGGTAATATTTTAAAACCTATCACGATACTACATTGATTTATTATATTTGAAAACTTAAACCTTCATTGAAAAAAATGAACTTCATTCAAAAGACGGCATTGAAATATAAATTCCGTGGTTTAAATATCTCTAAAATGCAATACATTCCACGGTAATATTTTTAAATCTATCATAATACTACGATAATTTATTATATTTGAAAACTTCATCGAAAACAACTGAAATTAATTCAAATGACGTCATAGAAAAAATAACACGCCTGGATCTCTCTATAAAAGCAGGATTTCATTCATAACTTTCTCCATTTCATTCATCACAATACTATAATAATTTATTTTATTTAAAAATTAAGACCATGGAGCTACAATTCATAAACTTTATGCTTAAAACTTCATCGAAAAATATCGTCCTTCTGTTTATAAAATCAATTAATATTTCATTCATATCAGCCATGCAGACTCCATGGACTGAATTATTTTGTGTTAAAGAAATACAGTAATTCTAATACAACTCATTCTACATATTTTGCTGTTTACATTTTACATAGGTGAAAAATAGGCTTAATTGTAGAAATAATCAAATTTGAATGAGAATTTAAACTCAAATATATTGCCATTGTGTTGTTTTAGTATGTAGATGCACAGAATTTAAGCAGAAATAAAGTAGTTTTAGGATGGATACAACACTCAATATGAATTAAAAAGAACTTTAAAAAATCACGAATTTGAAACAAGATGGATGCCATATCTCATTTTGAAGTGGGTCATGTGATCGTTTCATATCATGGTCACGTGATCGTTTCATATAAGATGTGTAATTATTATTTTAATTTTTATTTAAAAAACTACTGAATATATTTAGCTGAATTTTTTTTATATATTTTATGGAACAATTTGACTATTACCTAAAATTTTCGAAGCAATTTGTGAATTTTAAATCCGCTTAAAAAATGTTAGAAAAATTAGGTCCCATAGGGCTCAATGTATTTCATTTCTTCAACCCGGGTTCAATCCAAAACTAATTGTGTGATATTATTCATTTATATTCCCATAGGTCCTACAGACCGTCTGAACAACATACTAAAATTTCATCTTGATTAAGTCATTGTCACGGCAGTTATCGTGCTAACGGACAGACAGACAGACAGACAGACAGAATGAACAAAGTCATAAACACTTTTCAACTTTGTTGTAAAGTGTTAAAAAAATGAGTCAATAATTAAAAAAATGTTAGGTTTTATTCAGAATCACATGAAGATGATATGAAAAAAATATTGAACTTTATATTCGAATTCAATTTCAGGCGACAGCGCTTTTTCTACAAATTTTTAAAGTGTGAGAACACTTTTGGGAGCCACTGTAGATTACGTCCGTTATAAAACCGCTTTATTTTTGCTTATTATCTGTGTATCTAAATTCTGTGTCAACGGAATTACAATATTTGTTATTTTAAATGATCACTAAACTTTGATTATTTCTACAACGAAGTCTAATTTTAACGAACGCGGAATGTAAACAGATCAAGCGATTGTGAGGTAAGTTGTATAAGAATTGCTAAATTTTTTTCATGCAAAATTTATTAGCTCTGGAGTTTGGAATATAAGTGATATGAATGAAACATTCGTTGATTTTACATAGAGAGGTAGTTACTATTTCGATGACGTCATTTAAATAAAGTTCATTTTGTGTAAATAGCATTGTCTTTTTCGATGAAGTTTTCAATATAACAAATTACTGTAGTACTGTGATAATTAAAAAAATATCAACGCTTAATGCATCCCATTTTAGAGACGATGTTTAAGTGAAAGTTCAGTTGGAAAGTTTTCAGTTGGAAAGAGTTTCATAATCAATGCTTTATGCATGATTGATCTTTTCTGTTGATTTTGGTTTTGTAGGAAAATATCTTCGTCCGTCGATATCCGTTAAAAATTGTGCATGCTGATATGCCTAAATTTCTTTTTGTATTCAAAGACACTTAGTATGTTTTTAAATCAAAAAGTTTTGTATTCTTTGAAAGATATTTATCTCAGTACGTATTGTTAATGTTTTCTGATCTGATTATTTATTTTGGTTTTATAAGAAAAAATCTGCCCATGCCAATACTCATTATATATCTCATGACAGTGCATGTGTTTATGCCCAGTATTCATTTTCTATTCAGATTATTATTTAAGGATCTAAATATAGTGCTTCCTTTGTTCGATGATAAAACAAACAGTCAAAAATATAACTTTTTCATTTCATCTGCCAGTCGACGTGGTGGTTGAGCGGTCAAGGCAAGCGTTTCCTTGTGTTCGCTCGTCTGCCGGGTTGTAGGTTCGAATCCCATCTGCGGGCATGTTGTTGTGGTGTTTTTGGGCGCAGTGTTTTCCACTTCCACTCTATCGCCGAGGCAACATCATGTGACGGCTAAATGGTTCACGATGCTAGTCGATGTATAGCGAATGATGTGTATCAAGTGCCTGGTCACTGTTAAAGAATATTTCATCTCCAAAATCACTGATTCCAAGATCCAGGCCGCACGGCAAACCTTGCGATTTAGCGCAGCCTAATGGTAAGGCTGGAAAAGGAGTTGACTCCTCAACACCAAAAAGGAATAGCGCGCCGTCAGAACTCATTAGACAGAGGAAGCCGCCAGCTCCAACCTCTAGCGAACGGGTCTCTAGGGGCATCTAGGGAACAGCAGGCCCCATTGAACTCTAACTATAGTTAGATGGCAGGCCTACACTCAATCCCGCGGGGTCAGGTGACCACCAACTCCAAACGAGGAACGCGGACGGAGACGGCCGAATCCTAGCAGAACAGGGAGCAAGCGGGCAAACCACGTCACCACAGTGCGGCGCGGCACAGCCAAAATATCACCAATTGAAGTTAAAACATAATTTTTGTTTCATAGTTAAACAACGCATTTTAATGAATAAGTTTTTGAGATCGCATTGGTTAACTTTTGCCGAAGTGAAGATTTGAGAATGTATTGCGTGTTTTATTTTTGCAGATCTTTCAAATGGTTTGTGCAGATTTTCATATACATAGCTGCCACTTAAAACAAAAACGATATTTCAGGTCAAAACTTGATGTGTATTTAATCGTATGGACTAACTGTTGTTTTGAGTTTTTTGACGATTATTTGAGGTTTTTGTAAATAGTTAAAAAATTCGTTATATTTTTTGAATTTTTGAATGCACCGTGCACTTTTCTAGATCATTTGTTAACTTAAAATAAACCCGCGAATTTTTTGGCTATACACTGTATGAATCTCGAGATATAAATGCATACATACTTACAAACAAGGTCATATAGAAATGAAGAGTGTATGATAGGCTGCAGCTTTAGTCAACGCATTTTCACGCATATATGAGCGACATAATAATCAACCGATAATACAAAATCTTAAAAGGAGACTCTTATACAGAGTAAAGAAAAGGGTGTTCAACTATGAATCACCATATTTTCAAATTTTTAATCAATTGAATAAATGGGTGAAATTTTACTTTCTAGAAATAAATCATTTTATATAACACTTAAAAGAAATCCTATTCGTCTAATTAAAACATTTTCTGATCACTAAATAAAATCAATCTGTCGAACCAAAACATTAAGACTGATGTCCAAAATTTACGATTATAGATTCAGGTCGCTCAATTAACTACAAAAACGCCGTAAAAAATTTCAGATTTTGCCAAAGCAGGGAAATTGTCGCATCCCATAAAATATTAACGTTAAAAAACTTAAACTCTGTGGCAAATAATTAAAATGCGCTTTGCTTCGGCACCTTAGCAAAGCATCTTCCAAGCAGGTCGAAGTCAGCAAAACTAGGTTCTTAAATATAGTATTTTGACTTTTTTGAAGAAATAAATTTAAAAGTTTGTGTATAATTTAAAACATCAAAATGTTTAAATGTGTCCAAAATTTACGATTATAGATTGAGATCGCTCCATTAACTACAGAAACGTCGAAGAAAAAATTCAGATTTTGCCAAAGTGGGGAAATTGCCGCATCCCATAAAATATTAACATTTAAAAACTTAAACGCTGTGGCAAATAAGCAAAATGCACTTTGCTTCGGTACTTTAGCAAAGCATATTTCAAGCAGGTCGAAGGTAGCAAAACTATGTTCTTAAATATAGCATTTTATTGACTTTTTTTAGCGAAAAAAATTTGAAAGTTTGTGTTTAATTCAAAACATCAAAATGTTTAAATGCGTATGATAATTTTTGAATATCTGGGATTTAAAAATTGTTTTCTTCTTCTTCGGCCCAGACCATCCGACCTACCTGAAAGTGTAAGGTACGGCTGGGACGGCTGGGAAGTGCCACCCAATTTAGACCGGAACTCAGTGGGGGGCGGTATCCACAGGGGCCGTGCCCTCTTTGCCCTACCACCAATCTTTCGAAAGGACTCACGGACTCACTTATTTAACGTGCCCGTACTCCGCATGAACAGGGAGACAGTTTGGGCAGAGATGGGAATCGAACTCGGGTCGTCCGAGTGCAATCAACGATCACTAAACACTGGGCTGTTCCACCCTAAAAAATTGTTTTGTTTTGAATTTTTTTTTAAGATTTAAATATTTATAGTTAATTCTAGGTTTGCCGTTTTATATTCATCATTGTATATAGCTAAATTAGGCTAACTGACTATGGAACACTTATACAGCTCAAATAACTGAACTTAGAAATTTGGAACTTTGCATACACGTGGAATTTTGTTTGGAAAATTTATAAATAGCGGAGTTTTTTCTTTCTATGTAAGAATGAGGCTGAAGGTTATCTCAGGTATGGATTACACAGTCAAAAGTGTTGAAGGCAGAAACGTGAAATATTGCTCACACGTGGGACTTGGCCTATATAAGTAATAAGAGAAACCTAGAAATTTGGAATTTCGTTCGATAAATTTATAAATCGCGGAATTTTCGGTTCTAATATTCTTTCAGCTATAACTCGCAAACTGCTATACACAAAATTCGACTTTATACTATTGAGAGCAGAAAAAAATATTCTAAATTTTTTAAATTAACTCTGATGGTGCGCATTCAGCTATGACTGCGATATTTTAATTTATAGTTACAGCAGACGATTTTTAACACTTTACAACAAAGTTGAAAAGTGTTTAAAACTTTGTTCATTCTGTCTGTCTGTTTGTCTGTCCGTCCGTTAGCACGATAACTGCCGTAAAAATGACTTAATCAAAATGAAATTTTAGTATGTTGTTCAGACGGTCTGTAGGCCCTATGGGAATATAAATCAATAATATCACCCAATTAGTTTTGGATTGAACCCGGGTTAAAAAAATGAAATACATTGAGCCCTATGGGACCTAATTTTTCGAACATTTTTTAAGCGGATTTAAAATCCACAAATTGCTTCGAAAATTTTAGGTAATATTTAAATTGCTCCATAAAATATATATATAAAAAAAACCCAGCGAAATATATTCAGTTGTTTTTTAAATAAAAATTAAAATAATAATAACACCTCTTAAATGAAGCGATCACGTGACCATGATATGAAAAGATCACGTGACCCACTTCAAAATGATATATGGCATCCATCTTGTCCTGAAATCGTGATTTTTAAAGTTCTTTTTAATTCATATTGAGTGTTGTATCCGTCCTAAAACCACTTTATTTTTGTCTAAATTCTGTGCATCTACATACTGAAACAACGCAATGACAATATATTTGAGTTTAAATGCTCATCCAAATTTGATTATTTCTACAACGAAGCCTATTTTTAACCTATGTAAAATGTAAACAGCAAAATATGTAGAATGAGTTGTATTAGAATTGCTGTATTTCTTAAACACAAAACCATTTAGTTCATGGAGTCTGCATAGCTGATATGAATGAAATATTCATTGATTTTACAAAGAGCAGGACGATTTTTTTCGATGAAGTTTTACGCATAGAGTTTAATTACTTGTAGCTCCATGGTCTTAATTTTTAAATAAAATAAATTATTATATTGTGATGAATGACATGAATTGGAAATTAATTATGAATGAAATGCTGCTTTTATAGAGAGAGCCAGGCGTGTTATTTTTTCTTTGATGTCATTTGAATGAATTCCAATTGTTTTCGATAAAGTTTTCAAATATAATAAATTATCGTAGTATTATGATAATTCTAAAATTATTACCGAGGAATGTATCACATTTTAGAGATGTTTAAACCAGGCAATTTGTATTTCAATGCCGTCATTTGAATGAAGTTCATTTTTTTCGATGGTTTAAGTTTTCGAATATAATAAATTAATGTAGTATTGTGATAAGTTTTAAAATATTACCGAGGAATGCACTGCATTTTAGACATGTTTAAATAAAATTGCATTGAAATTGGATAGTGTTTCATAATCAATGCTTTAAGCATGATTGATCTCTCTTGTTTTAATAATTTATCAATAAATTTTTTTATAGTTTTTGATTCCATTGTGGTAACTATGGTAACCGAATTAAGTGCCAAATATCGAAATCGTTTATTTTTCAATCAAATAATTGAAAAAGAATGCTGTAATCAATTGATATGTCTGAAAACGCTGAAAAAAATGGCAACATACAGAGTGATCGGGGATGACACATTGTTTCACATATCGCGATTACCATGTTAACAAAAGAAAAGAACGTCATAAAAATGTACGCTATTTTTATGACTAAATTCGAAACGGATTTTGGTACTCAGACCTTGTAACTTATAATTTCTCATTCTATAAATTTGATAATTGGACCTGAATGTACATCACTGAGGACTGCAGCTTTGTCTTCAAGTTCCTTTGTCTTCAAGTCCAAGTTCAATTACCTTTCCGTGATTGTTGCATTATTATATATGATCTGTTGTGGTATTTAATAGCGTATTAGAAGGAATAGACATTTAAAAATATTCATTAAAAAATAAAAGTAGTCGGTGTGAATTAAAATTACGACAACAGATGGCAGCACCAAAAATATTTTGGATTAAAATAAAAAATATATTCTATATTTGATTGAGTATTAGATTTCGTTTTAATATAATCTAAGCATTGCATTCTATTTTTCAGAAAATATTTCGCAACTGTTTGAGCAGAATTTCAATGGAAAACGTGATCTGCGAAAGCGGGGATAGGGAAGAAGATTTAAGATTAAGAAGATTTACTGACTCTCACCCGTAAGAGTGAATATTTTTGTATTTTGAACTTAATGTATGTGTCGCATTGAGTACGACCACTTACGATTTCGCCCATTCAGTGACCACGTGCTATTTTTGTGGATGGAAATGGCTAGTATTAGTATAAAATTGCATTTACTAATAATTTTACAATTCATAACAAAACTTTCAGTTTTTACATTTTTATTTAAAAATGATAGTTTTATACATTTCTTTATTTGCCTTCCTCAATCACACTGAGAAATATAAAAACAATTTATACATTCAACCATTTCAGCAGGAACAAGAAAATGTAAGGCACTTTTTGTTTATATGCATTTCTTCATATACATTTTGCTTCTTAATTTATCCTCTATATTTTACACAGAAAAACCTTGACGTTCTCATGTCTATTCGTTGCCATTTACCACAAGAGCATTTCAGCATTCATTTCAAGGTGCATCTTGAAATGAAGTGAAACTTTTGAAATTAAGACAAACCAGGCACACCCATAAAGTCACAACCATTTTTACTTTCTCATACTATTGCATAAAGAAAAGCATTGTTTTCTTGAAAATTTTCGTGATTTGAGATCTTGACTTTCAAAGCATGTTTGAAGACCTCTTAAACACGTTTCGAACACTTTTAGAAATATGTCGGCCCGTGTATGTATGCGTGTCAAGTGCTGACAAATAACTCAACGAATACATGTACCGTTATGATTTTTGTGTGTGTGGTGGTGGTAGTGGGGTATATGACTGTAAAATTAAGTCGATCAGCTCCTTCAAATGTGACGGAAAATCACTGGGCATGTAGGTATAGGGGTAGACCTATGCTGAGTTTTCTGGTAAAAGAAACAAAGTATACAAAATAATTACCTTGGAGAGCAAAGATTGAATTCCTCTATCAAGATGCTGTTTTTTCTATCTTTGTTTTTCATTATCTTTAATTATTTCCTATAATCAATTTCTTAAATGCCTCAGAAATTTCAAAGTTGTAGCAATCACATTAAAAAGGGTAAACTTTATTTCCCTATTAACTAGGTAAAATCCTTATCGGTAAATCCGTCAAATGAGTCTTCATCGTATTCATTAATGAAGAGTTAGTTTTAACTCTTTGTCGAATAAAATAATTTTTTTCAATAAACGATGAAATTTTTCTATTTGCTTCCAATGATTTGGAGGGCGGTTGTTTCTATGGAATTTTTCAAGCTATTATTTTTCCTAAGTGGAGTGTGTGTGTGCATGTGGCAGGAGGGGGGGGGGGGGGGGGAGCGCTTCCTCGAGTAGGTCTGATCAATGAAATTCTACGGTATGTGAAAAATTAGAACTTTTGTAATTAAACGACAGATTAAAAACAAATTATTAGAAATGTAAAATTTTCATATAATTATATCCTATGTAGAAATATAATTCTTAGAACAATGGTGAAAGTTTGGTCCATGCAGGAAATAAATAGTTTGAAGTATGTTATACATATATGGAAATATTAAAATAGCATGTATTTATACAAATTAGCTAAATGCATCCAATTCATCTGTGTCACTAAATTGTTGCGAATTGTAGAATACTTGAGATAAACCTTAAGAGAATTGAATAAAATTGTCTTGTGAACGAGAGCTCAGGAAATAATACATTATTTTGATACTGATGTTTTATACAAATATAATGTATTTTATATAAAATTTTAGAATATAACTGTATAAGTATGTCGACCAGAAGCCTACACATGATATGTTTTATTAAAATACTTTTTATAATATACTGGCTAAACTTGTGACAATTTCGCAATTGTGAGTAATTTATTCATAGAAAGACATTTTTTATGTACAGCATTCAGCGTTGGTTTTCCATAGGAACTATTTCCATCTTTGAATTTTCAAATTACCTCTCACGTGACATGCATGACTAAAAACATATTGGGGTAAATAGACCTAATTTATGAAAGTGCTTATTAGTTTAAAATAGAGTCACGAAAACCGGTCATGTTCGCTAAATACGCAAAAACTATACCATGCAAAAATATAAAATTTGGTACATTTATAGAGAAATGTTAGGGCAAGAGGCTGAAAAATACAGTTTCTCGATTTTAATTTCAGTTTAAGAAACATTTAATGCCAAAGCCAAGGGCAGAATATTTGAGATGCGAGTTCGTGTCCTGGATATTCTAACAATAGCAAGACCACGAATTTTTGCAAACACGTATTTACATAGTTAAATTTTTGTAAGACGGAGCTCTTTTTTACTTTCCCTGCAATACATGATAATGGATAGGGAAAGTATTGGAATCATGTCGAAAATCGCAACTCGAGTTTTCGACGGATCTACAAGTTTCGAGACCTCTGGAATACGAAAAAACTATTTTTAGCGTGACGTCTATGTGTGTGTGTCTGTCTGTGTGTTTGTGCAATGTATGTATCCACTCTAACTCAAAAACTAATGAACCAAATTTCATAAAAATTGGTAGGTAAGTCACTTGGATGTGACCCTGGTGCTGATTAGTTTTTGGTACGATTCATAAAAATAGAACCCGCCTTATTTTGCGAAATGGCCCTTAAAATGTATTTTATTTATCCGCTCTAGCTAAAATACTAATTGACCAAATTTCACAAAATTTGGTAGATAAGTTACTTGTTGGATACTCTGGTGCTGATTAGAATTTGGTACGATTCTGAAAAGAAAAACTCGCCTTTTCTTACGAAATGCCCCCCCCCCCAAAATCGCCAAAATCTAAAAAAAAAAGACTAAGTAGTGTATACTCAAATGTATCAATTAAATTCTTGTTTTATCCGCAATTTTTGAAGAGGAAAATAATATAACACACTCCATTATACTTTAGGACTAACCGTGCTCAAGATATTTGAGATTTCTTGCATTTTTGTTACGTCGATTTCGGAAAAATGTCCAATTACCGAATAAAAACAAAAATCTGATGTGGGCAGCACATGACTTTCCCTGCAGACTTATATTAACGTTCTCTTTATTTTAACTAAATTTATTTCACTTTTAATTCAATTTTCTTTCTCATACGGTAACCGGGCTTATTTTCAAAGGTGGCGTAGGGAAAGTACGAAAAACTAAAATATCTCGAGAACGGCTAACCCTAGTGTAATGGGGTTGATCTTATTCTTTTCGTCGTTAAAAATTACGTATTAAATCAGCATTTAATGGATATATTTGAGTATACCCAGTTCTTTATTTTAGATTTTGGCAATTTTTGTGGGCCATTTTGCAAAAAAAGGCAGGTTATTTTTTTCTGAATCGTACCAAAATCTAATCAGCACCAAAGTGATCTATACGTAACTCATCCACCGAATTTTGTGAAATTTGGTCCATTAGTTTTTCAGCTACAGTGGATACAAGCTTTTGCGGGCCATTTCACAAAAAAGGCGGGTTCTTTTATTCTGAATCGTACCCAAAACTAATCAGCACCAGCCCCGCCCACAAGTGACTTACCTTCAAAATTTTGTGAAATTCGGTCCATTAGTTTTTTAGTTAGAGTGGATACAATATCTGCACAGACAGACAGACACACAGACACACACACAGACGTCACGCTAAAAATGGTTTTTTCGTATTCTAGAGGTCTTGAAACGTGTAGATCCGTCGAAAACTCGAGTTGTGATTTTCGGCATGATTCCAATACTTTCCCTATACATTACCATGTATTGCAGGGAAAGTAAAAATTGAATTAAAAATGCAAATTTAGTGTTATCTAGTTCAATTAAACCCAATCTAATGAATTATGAAAGAAATAAAGGAAATATGAATTTGAGTCTGCAGGGAAAATCATGTGCTGCCCACATCAGATTTTTAAATTTTGGTGTACTTTATGAGTTATTTTGCTTTTTATACACTTTTAAAGTGAAGAATTTTCTTCTGTATGAGCACGTTGCTTGTGTTTTTCTGTCTCGTACCACAAAAACCATAACATACAAAAATATGAAATTTGGTACATTTATAGAAAAATGGTAGGAAAACACACTGAAATAAATCATTTTTCCATTTAAACTTTAGTTTGGCTTGAAACAGCTTCCGAAGTAAGTGCCAGCGAGTTAGAGGCGAAGCGTAACCAGTAGGTGGCGAAGCCCCTTAGTTACATAATTTTCTTGGGTAATACAAGGAAATGTCCTTCTTGATAGTATGTAGCATCACACGAGAAACTATATAACCATAAACGTCATAGACCCAAAACATGAGGTAAACTGAGGTAACTGTGAATTGACAAGTATTCATGTATAATAATGAGTAAAAAATATTTCTGTTGTGACGTCAAAAGAAAATCGTTCTTCTTAAAGTCTTTATCAGACCCATCGTACAGTTAGACAAGCAACAAAGCCAACGATATTAATTCAAGTTATAATAATCTGAACATCTTATTGACACATTAGTTATTATTGACACATCCATGACTGACATATTAGTTCTGTTAACGTGTAAACTTTTTAATTTGAGCCGAACTATATGACTAAATGGCTATTATCCTGACAATTGAATCACTGGGAGTCAAGCTGTTAAACCCCAATTAATGCTAAAACTCAATTCAGGTTGTTAGTGGATTTGTGCATTCTAGGTTAAGGGTTTTCTAGAATGTAATACGCATAAATGTGGCGCAGATTTCCTAAAGAATTTTTTATGTAAAGCATAACTCTATATGACAGCATATTTGCACATAGCACGTTACCCACCTAGCTCTTTGCCCTTTGTCTATCCTTTTTCGAATCCTGTCATAACTGCCATAAGCGGTTGAAAGCTGTAAGTGATTGAGTTTTCTGGATTACGAAAAATTTCATAGAAAAATGTGTGTTATTAGGAATGTACCTTATTTATCTATACAGTGACCATTTTCATGGGATGGGAAACAATTGACCCTTACAGAAGCCAAATAAATAAAATTAGTTAATATACTTTGTTGTAAAATTAATTTCTCTGTATGCGCGGCAACTTGACTTATCTAATTATTGCATATAACCGTTCATAAGTTATTCACATGTTAGAACCAAAATAACAAATAATATTTTATGTTGATGAGGATATATACATATTGTTAATGTTTATTAGTTTTTAAATCTATTCAGCTAGAGAAGAGTTTTGTAGATAAAAATATTAACGGCTTTTGTAGACAAAAATATTAACGGCTTCAAAGGAACCTTAGCTAAATAACATAGAAATAGCTAAGTAGATTATATGTATGTTATTCAACTTATTCTTTTTTACCAAATAAACAGATTTGTTAGAAAGAAAATATTTTAATTAAAATGCATCGTAATGGTAATAAATATGTTTTGGCTATCTGATTAATATTATTGGATGACTTTTAGTTGCTGTTTCTTTAGTCCTTGCGTAGTTGTTTCAAGTAACAGCTCATGTTCAATAATCTACTAATTTATTGATAACTATCAGATGATTCATCAAAAATGGACACTTTGAACAGTAAAATAATGAAAAGGATCCATCAGTTTTGATGGAATAACAAAAGAACACTTCTTTCTGTATTGATATATCCCCACCTTGATAAGAAATTCTTTGTCTTCATAAACCCTGATAGATATACTACTTTTAAAGCTCATTAAAATTATTATACATTTTCATAAATATCAGGCCAGCCTGTTGAGTTAATCTGGTTTGTCTTAATTTGTTTTCAAATAAAATATATGTAAAAAAACAAAAGCAAGCTGAAAGTGTTCATATAAAACCAATAAATTGGCTGGCAACATGCAAAGTTCTGGGTAAACACCAATGTCTATATTCAGGACGAGTGTAAACTCTATGGCAACACCTCTAAAACCTGATGCAACAGGTGTAAGGTAAAATGATGGTTACTGTTGTTTCTTTGTTCTAAAGAGTTTTTGGTCTACAGGCTTTGGTAAAATGATTTTGATGTCACTTTTAAGTAGGAAAGATTTTACATGCAACAGTAAATTTGATCAGTAAATTGTGCCATTATTGATTTGACTAAATGACCAATTTATTAGAACTTTCCAATTCGCAAAAAATAATTTAAATTGCAATGCTTGGTGGTCTACTACTCAGCGTTTTGGTTCTTGGAAATGAGGCCTGTTATTGAGATCATGTTTTAAGTAGTAATTTACAAACCTTAAAGAAACTGTAACCATCTCATACCTCATCTTAATGCTAATATTACCATTGCTTTATCACAGCACAAATCTCATACCACAGAGAGCCATCGTATGTATATAACCTTGAATAATGATGTCAAGTATCACAGTGCTTCACTTGATTATGGAATTTGTTTTCTCTAGAAAGAGTAGTTGGCATCATGACTGCATTGAACTTGAATTGGGATGGCCCATTCATGACAAACCCCCTGTGAAGTTCGCTAAATCAAATTTCTTTGTGCTCAGATGAGAGGTAAATAACATGGACGAAATATTTTACAAAATACTCTGCCAAAGCTGAGTTGATTTCATGCTGATGTAATAAAATAAATTTGTGAGATTCAGGAGATGAACACAAGAGATTAATGAACCACAGTTTTCGAACTATGGTACTGATTCACAGAGAATCTTCTTGAATCATGAATGGGGTTAATGGCTATTCATAGGAATCACGATTGTCCTGATTCACTTGATGAGCTCTCTTCATTGAGATAAAAAATTCATAAGACCGCTTCTATATGATGCGTTGAGAGTCAAATGTGCTTTGTGCTGAAATGAAAGAAAAATATGTATAAACAAAGAGAATTGAATTATAAAAATAACTAGATATTTTATTTGATGATAATTAAAACATCTTCAGTTAAGTATGAAATAAAATTCAAACAGCTATAATTTCTTGAGTTTACTACTTTTCCAGTTTTAGCCATATATCTATTTACTACAGCAATTGAGTAATATTTGTGTGGAGTAAAAATTTGTAATGTGTAGATGAAATTCCATTAAATTACCTTAAACTATAGGTGCATAGGCGTATCTAGGATTTTCGTACGAAGGGATATCGACGCGACGGTGATCTCCCTACATATATTGCTAAAGAATCTCATAGTTTTTACTGTATTGATTTTATCTTTTTTGAAATATTCACAACAGCTACTTGGATTAGCCTCGCTAATTTAAGCAGTGATTATTAACGTTGACCACTGATTTCGTCACATATTTATTAAGTGTTTTTCCTTTTTAGATCTTATTACGATCATTACGTCCCTTTGTAGTTCTATCTCATGAATAGTACATTCTAGAAGGTGTCTATGTCTTTTATATATTATTGGTTTTTACTACAATAGTTTTTGAGCATTTTTTTTAGTTTTATTATGATTTCATTGAGTTGAGGATTAAGGGAATTTTTTAGTTTCCGGCGCCCAAGCCACAGATTTTTCCACTTTCCAGCAAATTCACCTTCTACCAATTTAAAGCTGTCAAAAAATATAAACGTTTCGGAGGAACTTTTATATTTTCTTAAAAACCACAACTATGACACCTCCTAGTTAAAGGTCGATATTGATTACTTAATTGAACCAAAGAAGGACACGTTGCTACCACAATTATCCGCTGCAATACATTGTTGTTGTTGAGACCCAGACCGTCCGACCTACCAGAAAGGTGTAAGGTAACTGTTTGGACGGCCGGGAAGAGTCACCCAATTTAGACCGGAACCCAGTGAGGGAGGCATCCACAGAGACCGTACCCTCCTTCCCCTACCATCAACCTCTCGGAAGGACTTACGGACCCACATGTTTAACTTGATCGTACTCCGCGTGAACACGGCGACAGTTTTAACAGCGGAGGGAATCGAACCCGGGCGTACCGAGTGCAATTCCCGCGCTCTAACCACTGGGCTACCGCGCCCTGCTACAATACATTGTTGTTGTTGTTGAGACCCAGACAGTCCGACCTACTACTCAGTAAAACAAATCAGCTAATTTTTTCAATACAAAACTAGAACTTTTGAGACTACGCCATAGTATGTTTCGGTTAGGACATAGGTATGCATTCAATTTTCTTAAATATCTTAGTTTCAGAAAAAAAAATACGTTCTACTATATTCGTACACGGGCTGAGAAACAATTTGCTTGCTTTTTATAAGAGAATAGAAATTGAAGATGTCAGTTTCCATGATGAACATCAAGTAATATAGCTTCTACGTTTCGATACAGAAACGAAAAGTTCCAGTTTGTACTCGGGTAACCACCTTTCGAATTTTTTTTTAGTATACAACAGACAGAAGTACTACTGATCAGTGACTAATTAATAGAAAAGTGATAAAACAAAATCTACTATCTTGCACTGGACGAAACACTTGAGTTTACTTACAATATATTTTTCAGTCAGTCAGTTTGTCAGGTATGAGTATTAAAATGTTGTTTCCCTTATCCTTACCTATTTGTGATGAAAAGGACCTTGCTGATTCTTTCATCGCTATACTCCTAGTTGGTCGTCTGAACGGTCTCCTGGCCCTTGACCGCCTTGAAGGAGGTAATGTCGTGACAGAAATCACAGTAACTGAATCTTCACCCCGATCCATTCTATCTTCTGCTTCCACGTAGGTCTCTGTCACGTGGCTATAGTCTGGGATGATGTTCTCAATCTCGGCCAGACAACGGCCGTTTTTGCACACCTAAACAAATATGGATGTCAAATGTCAATATTTAGTGAACAGAATTCGGTTAAGATGTTTAGCATATTTAATTTTAGACGTATGTAAATTTTTTAAAGCCCGTTTACCTGCCCATCTCCGCAGACTGATCCTTCAGCAGCTGGTCTATAGGAAACACAGTAACCAGATGCTGTGTCAAAACAGAAGAGTTGTGCGCATACCCTTGCATCTTTCTGCGGAAGAAAGCAAAATTTATCCGTTCAAATTATTAACACTGAGAACAGCATGGCCAATCTTGGTGATCAAGAGCAGGGTTACCACATGATTTTGTAAAATAGAGAACACGGGTATTAGAAAATAAGTGTATTCAAATGATACGGCTACATACAATATTTCTTGTTCAATTTTCAGAATTTTGTTTCTATAAATGTCTAATCCATTGTTTTCAAAGAAAAGTTTGGTAAAAAATCTGTCAAATTGCATCCTGATTATTACTGGTAGATAATAGATATTTGTATTTTTAGTGCTATACCATTTACCCGCTAATATCTCCCCGTATTTTAAATTTTGTTTGCATGGTGTTATAATCCTTTCAATGTTGGTGTTATTACCCACATGCTTTGGTAATAACGCTCAACATTTGACAGATTTCGCCCGAAGACTTTATGGGCTAATATTTATTGGAATGGTTTCATTTTTGTATGCGTAGTGAATAAGTTTCTCTATCAAATCATGTATTTGTTTTCGAAGAATATTCTAAAATCTGCCCATGAAAATTGGCAGAGCGTTAACGTGGCGTTATTACTCCATGGGACCTTATAGAAATGAGTAAAGTCATTTATAGATTACTAACATGCGCTGTCATCGGATATATTGTATGTTTTTGATCAAAATTAAAAATCATAAACAATTAAATGTTCACTATTATGAAAAGAGTGATTATTTTCAACTATTTCTTAATCATACATAAATAGATATTTTTAGGCATTATTTCTAGCTATTCTTGAGATATTGCACATGGTTTTTTTTCGTTAGGTATCGAGACATTTCTCAAACAGACATGTATTTGTGTGGAATTTGTCATACTTCTTTCAATTGGAAACATCAAAAAAGCCAAATGGTTTTTAGTGTGATCTAGTTATGAGAAAGATCTAATTTTTTTACAATATAATTATTTATTTATCAATAGGGGCTGTTGAAAGGTAGACATTATCATCATAATTTATCGGTCAACTCTAGTAACAAGCTCTATGAAATTCCTGTTTTACGAAATAACTCACAAGCGTTGACAAACGACATTTTCATTTGCAGTGGGAAAAACTTTCTCTTGGATGAGGAATTTGCAAACATCTACAAATAGTCGTCCACAAATAATATCCATAGCCATCCACAAATTTCTTAAACGAATAATTTAATTCCAAAAAGGCCTGAATCATTTTCGATTATCTGTCTCCTACAATGCAATTGCTATGTTGTTAACTTGTAGTAAGTGGCTTTGAGGTAGAAAGGCGAAAAAATATCAGCAGTCGCACCGCATGAGACAGAAGAGCTAAAGTAGTTTAGGTCTTCTGATGTGAAACATCTTAGGGCGCGGGGAACGTAGTAAATCATGAAAAAAATGTGATAAGAAGGAAAGGAAATTATGTAACGGAAGTTCCACTAAACTCATCGACATCTGTGACTGTGATATACGCCAGTATAAGTTTATCGCTCGCGCCGATCGCAAGCTCGTTCCGCTGAGTGACTTCGTGCCTTACATCTAAATGTTTCATCGTTGATAACTTCGTCAGTTACGAACCGATTTGGACCAAATAGACTGCATTTTATTAATTTATCGAAATTGTAAAATTATATAAAAAATTTCAATAAATACATTTCAATAATTTAAAATGAAAATAAACCAATTTTTAATCCATAAAATTATGTTTGTTATCTGTAGAAATCCATTGTATCATTGTTCCATGTATGTCATGCGCACAAAATAATGAAAAGAATAAATAAGCGAATCTCTCTTTCCTTTAGACACCTTATACATCATCTCACAAAATGCATCTTTTACAAATTATCATTTACCATTCAAAATATGGGAAAGGAGTGATGTTTTACATCAATCTATAACAAGTAGCATAATTACTATCTATTTTTTATTTTATATATATATATATATATATATATATTTATTTATTTATTTAATTAAGCTCTTCAAATGTTCTTTCATAAAACTCTTCTGCGGTTACCCTCTCTAACACTACAGTTCGAAATTACCATTTATAAATTAGTTTATCGCTTTTCATCTTTGTTAATTAAAAAATATAATAATAGTAATTATTCTACTCGTTAGAGACTGATATGAAAAATCACTTCTTTCACATATTTCGAATGGGAAAAGGCTGCTGTGTGTTATGAGTGATGATGGTACAAGAAATCTAGGGAAAGGTTTCGAATTTTTTTTTAAATTAGACAGTTTTGACAGATTAATAAAATGCAGTTTATTTCGTTCAAAACGGACCACAAATGACAAATATCGAAGATGAAACGTTTGGATATAACGTTTGCAGTTACTTCACAAGGGGTGTGTGGGGTCGGCGCAAGCAATTGACGCATACTGGCTGTTTGAGCATATCGCAGGTATAAAATTGAAATTTTTTACACTTTTATACCAGATTTATTTTATAATACAGCTTAAAGGATATATATAATCAGAAGAAAAATTACGCATTCTGTATTGCCTTCCCGGCCACTCAACCAGCTGCTCATACCCTAGGGTGAGACAGGTGACCTGGGTCTTTCACATTCTGTATTGAATTCGGCAGTGCAAGTATAGTTGCACTTCTATCACACAATTTAGTTTCATTCTCGTCACGCTTCTTTTATGATTTACTCAAACACTGACGTATTCGCAACTCACTTTTCTTCATATCACGTCAACAATAAAAATGAAGGAAGACGAGCTTTTATATTCTTTGAGGAAATTTCTGTAAGGAAAAAAAAAAAAAAAGCATGAACTCGTGAACAATGTATAAAACTCGCAAAGTTTCTAGAACTCTCCAAAACTCGCCAAGTTGGCGATATTTGATTAAATTCGTTCCTAAGATAATGCGATCCAGACCTTCAAATTGTTATAATTTATATTTTGTTCATAATTCCCGCCGAACCCCGCGTCGTAAGATGTTTCACCCTTAAAATAATCATTTATTGATATACAGTCGAATTTCTTTAACGCAAATTACTTTTACTACGTGCTGATTTTGCATTCTCCTTCAAATTATATACGAATTACTATACTTTTGTCTCAGATCTGATTACAGAAACTACTTTTAACACGACCAATTTTTGGAAATTCATGACTGTTCCCGTTAACGAGCCTCAACTCATTTCTTTTGGTGAAAATAATAAAAATGTTCGAGTTTCTCTACCTGGAGAATGAAAAGAAAAAACAATAGTTCTTATATTTTTTTACTGATGCTTAAATTTGTTGTATGACAGTAGTTACTTACGAAGCAGGCGGTGGTTCCTCTATCCCTTTTGCACTGCTCGTCCAGGGACAACATGGTACCAGGAAGAACTCGAACCAGAAGATCGTTTTCATGGGGAAAGTTGAATAAGCACGTTGCTGTCTCTCCGCTGAAAGAAATGATGGCGAAAGAAACTTAGTATCATGAAATCCTGATTTAAGAACAGAATATGTTTCATCAGATAAAAGTTCACTACTTAACACTTGACACCAGGGTCGATAATTTAACAGAATTCAGACTGGACACGTAAATTATCAGAAGGCCTAACAGACTAGTTACTAGTTCTGAAAGTTATTTCAACAGCAAGCAATTAGAAGCAGATCAGTAAGCTTAAAACCAAAACTTTTATTAAGCACTTTACGTGATTTATACCCAGTGTTTCTTTCAGGACTTTTTGGTCGAGGAGGGGGGGTGGATTTTCTATTTACCCTAGATAAATATATCTAAATTCTGTCACATAAATAGAAACTATGTTAACATAAAGTGTCTCCTGGTGGTGGTGGGGAGAATAAACGTCTCCGGTGGCTTCGTTCCCCCCTGGATATATGCCTGAAAGAAACATTGTTTACATCTCCAAAAACTGTAGCATAGCAATCAATGACATCTTGTATAAAATACCATCCATAAATATATAGTTACACATTTTTCCATTGCTCACCAAGAACTGTACATACAAATACACATATCACTACAAACACACCTTTTTGAGATGATTTTCGTGCACTTCTTAATTTGTTATTTTCCCTACATACATAATATAACGTTTAGTGAAAGTATTATGGCGGGTGAAAAATTAGAATTCGAGTTTTCGACAGAAGAGCACGTTTTAAGCATCCCTGAACTCGAATCCAACGTTTCTGAGGTTATGTCTGTGTATGTATGTTACTGTGTGAGTATGTTTGATAGTGTGTGCGTCTGTGTGTCTGTGGACGCGATAGTTCACGAGCAAATGTGTCGTTTCGAAAATAATTTGTTACGATTATTACAATCAAGGAATACTGCAACCGTATTGATTTTAAACGTAATCGAACGTTCGGAAAATTCCCAAATTTTCGAATGAATTTTCGAAAAAAAAATTCATAAGAAAATCGAAACCTTCATTAATGATAAATAAATAAACACTTCTTACGAATGACATAAACTTTAGAACGCCATCATCAAATGTTCTTCAGATGTTACATGTTTTTCAATAAATTTATCCAAAAAATTACTTAAAATTAAAAAAAGTAATATGTTTGCGTTTCATATATAGTACTATGCGACAAATCTGATAACATCATTCCAGCAGATCTACCTCGTTCTATTCACGAGAACATATATTTTTGTAATAGCTTCGTATTTTCACCGCCAGGAATTCGCCAATAGTCATTCATTTTAAGGTATATTAATTAAATATTAATTTTATTTTGATGAGGATTTTGTACGTGAGTATGAATAAGTCATTCTGTTAAGACTAATAAGTTGTTAAATGAGCTTAAGCCCAATTTAGATTTACGTGATGCTAATTCAATGCCAAAAATATTGTACAGCGGACCATTATTTCACTGTGAAAGATGTAACGTCATTATGTAGGAAAAGTTATGTTATGCACACATAAGATGTCTTATATTTGCGGTTGTGTCTTCTCACACGTTCCTTCAATAGGAATCCGTCATAGGAAACAAATGCTAAAAATCCGTTAAATTATGTAATTGATGATGACTTATATTAAGTTTAAAATCGGAACGTTAACGCCAGTCTTTCATCATGGCGGCCTGAATCCAGTCTTGATATAAAAAGAAATATGAGCATTTTTTCTCATTTTCCTCAATTATTTTTTCGCAACTGCAAATATTACTTGAGGGAAATCCCCAAAGCAGTAATCGTGTAATTGTGTCAAGAAGAGTAGAAGAAAGTGATACCCAGAAGTACCTCACATGGCGTTGTTCGTTGACAGAGTTTCGTAATGAGTTTCAACATAAATGCTGCTGATCCTATCATTTCGAAAGAAATTAACTAGAGTGTAGCTAAATTCCACTTTCTCATACTAGAATTAAATTTTTTTTCAAATATAACAAGAAATATGACAAGAAAGGTGTGGAAATTTGTTTGAAAATTCGGTATCGTGGGTCTAAATGATTACAACTATATCATTCTAGCAGATCTACTTCGTTCTATTCACGATAAAATATATTTTTATAATGGCTTTGTATTTTGACCGCCAAGAATTCGCCAATAGTCATTTATTTTAAGGTATATTAGTTAAATGTTAATTATATTTTGATGAGGAATTTGTACGTGAGTAAAGAATAAATCATTTTAAAGGGTTGAAAAAACTCTTTCAATTGATGTAAAGTATGGTAATGTACCCCCCGGGAGGCAGGTAAGTTGTTCCCCGATGGGGGGGGGGGGGGGCTAATGACGTCACGAACTAAAAATATTGTATCGCGACAATTTTCCCCAACAATGATTGAAACTATTAAGCATTGAGCCATAAATAAACCCTTTTATGCATGATTATGTTTAATTTTGTCCTATACCGCCATGTTAAAAAAATATAAAATTTCGAATAAATTTCAAAGTTTTCGCCCGAATTAAAAAAAAAATCCATCTAGTTCTAGATTTTTTTGATAATAAAGCAGAATATAAAGTGTCGTGAAAATCCATTAATATTTGTGGCTGCTATCGTGTGCACAAAAAATCGACCACAGACATCAGACAGAAAGACAGACAAACGGACATAACTCCAAAAACAGTCAAAACGTGTTGGTCTTAAAATATGTATTAGCATCAGAATTTTGAATTCCAAAATTTTCGTGAAAACAAAGCTTTATTCTATATACTTTATTAAATTATATTACATAGTATATGAGAAAGTAAAAATTATCTGATATCAAATTGTGATACCGAACCTTCGTCATTTGTATAATATAATTATAGGTATACATATCTGCAAATATATTATTCCCTTTATTTTTGTTTAAAATATTTAATTAAAACACTCAATAATTTGTCGGAAATGCTTACTAACAATTATGTTTCTTCTAATATCCAATACCAATTACAGTTTCAGCAGAAAGACATATTGATGTTATATTCTGTCAAACAAAATAAAAATCCTTAACTGAATTGTTACTGACAACAGTCAAAAAGTTATAGCATTATAATGAAAATCAGCATAATGACATGTACTGAGGACGACGCATCGAAATAGATGCATCCATGTATCCTTTGACCTTATGATATATCAATCTATATACGGGTTGATTCAAAAGTTCGGAGCAAAAGTAAAACGCGATAAATGAAATATCTATGGGTCGGAGAGGCATGCAGTTTGCAGATTAATATTCACCGTGGTAGGGAATTTTAAAATAGTTCAAAATATCGACACTAGGGGGTGCTGTTGCAAAGAAAACAATGCGTGGTAATAATTGTGAAATGAGGTATTTTATTTCAGCATGATTTACAGCTGCAAGTGCTCAATGTGTCCACCACCACATTCCAGTACTGAGTGCAGTCGCAGTATTACGGCTGATACAGCATGAAACAGCATGTCAACAGGAAGGACTGCTACCTCCTGCCGTAAGGCGTCTTTCAGTGCTCGTAAGGACTGGGGATTTCCTCTATAGACCCGTGATTTTAGGTATCCCCACGACCACAAATCACAGGTTGTGAGATCTGGGAAACTCGCAGGTCATTCATGTGTACTATGCCTGCTCAGTAGGCGATCGGCGCCAAACATTAACCGTAGCAACTCCGTCACTTGACGTTCCATGTGGGGTAGTATTCAATAATGTTTTTGTCTGATCTTAATTTTGCTTTGCGTGAGCGATATGCATAAGTCACCTCCATGGCTATATCTGCAGTAGCGCCCCCTAGTGTCGAGATTTTGAACTATTTTTTTTTTCATGCCATATGAAATCCCCCACCACGGTGAATATTAATCTGCAAACCGCATGTCTCTCCGACCCATAGATATGTTTTTATAGCGTTTTACTTTTGCTCCGAACTTTTGAATCGCCCTGTATATAAAGATGCAAAGTATGTATGTATGTATGTATGATTCAACATCACGGGAGAACGGCTGAACCGAATTTTATGAAATTTGGTGGGTAGTCTTGAAAGAGCTCCACTTAAAATTTGGTCCATGTTCCGGGTTTCTAATACCAGGGGTTGTCGCGATATTAATGAAAAACGAAATTTTCGTTTGTCTCATCATCACGGGAGAACAACTGCAGCGATTTAATGAAATTCTGTGGGTAGATTTGAAATAGTCCCCCATAAATTTAGTCCAAGTTTTGCGCTTCTAAGACCAAGAGGTTGTCGAGATATTAATGGAAAACGAAACTTTTCCCGAAGAGTTTTACTCTCTAGCTCCATGATTCCCAACGGAAAAGGTTGGAAATCGTTGGTTTAAAACGTGAATTAAATCTCTGAGTTTTGTGGGAGTTTATTGAACGTATTAATCACATTATTTAGCTCATGGAGTCTGCATATAGCTGATATGAATGAAACATTCATTGATTTTAGACAAAGAACCAGACGATTTTTTCGATGAAGTTTTAAGCATAGAGTTTAATTACATGTACCTCCATGGTCTTAAGTTTTTAAATAAAATAAATTATTATAGTATTGTGATGATTGAAAGGAATGGAAAAATGTTTATGAATGAAATGCTGCTTTTATATAGAGACGATTTATATTTCGATGACGTCATTTGAATAAAGTTCATTTTTTTTCCATGAAATTTTCAAATATATTAAATTATTGTAGTATTATGATAATTTTAAAAATATTACCGAGGAATGTATCGAATTTTAGCGATGTTTAAACCAGGCAATTTATATTTCAATGCCGTCATTTGAATGAAGTTCATTTTTTTCGATGAAGCTTTACGTTTTCAAATATAATAAATTAATGTAGTATTGTGATAATTTTAAAAATATTACCGAGGAATGTATCGCATTTTAGAGATGTTTATATAAAATTGCATTAAAGTTGGAAAGTGTTTCATAATCAAGGCTTTATGTATGATCTTTTTTGTTAAAAGTTATAATAATTCTCACAAAAAGGAAAGAGAGTTCTACTATGATGAGATAATAAACAAGAAGGTAGAAGCATAGTCGAAAGCTCAGAGGGCCCGACTCTTCCGAAGATATAGAGCAGCAAGGTTAACAATTTTACAATTAAACAAGAAAGATCAATCATGCATAAAGTATTGATTACACTGTTTAACAGAGAAAATTGTTCAGAGGGGGAAAATATCCGTCCTTTATAGATTTCGGGTCGCTGAACACGAAAATTATGTTTAAAATTTCCTCCTGGCTCAGGTTTCTGAGTAATTTCACTGTTTACATTTTACATATAAGATTATGGGAATACAATAGTACGAATAACAGTTAACAACCTTTCCTTTTTATACAAGCCGTCTTTTTGCATGTCGCTTGTAAGGAACGGCAGTGCCTATTTTATTTCTTTTCCCTTATTTTTTTTTATTTTACGTATCGTAATTATAACGTCCTATAGCGTTATATGTAAAATGTAAACAGTGCAATTACTCAAAACTCTGATCCAGGAGAGAATTTTAAGGGCGATTTTAGTGTTCAGCTACCCAAAATTTATAAAAGGTTGCTACTTTCATTTTAGTAAAAAGCAAAAACTGAAAAACTGTTGAACTGTGCTATGAAACACTTTTCAACTGAAATACAATCAGCTGAATGTATCGCATCTCAAAAATGCGAAAACTAGAACTTACTTGAAAACTTAGAACTTTAAAAAATGAACTTTATTCAAATGACGTCATCGAAATATAAATTGTCTGGTTCTCTATGTAAAAGCAGTGAATATTTCATTCATACACTTTTATTCCAGATTCCAGAGTTAAATTATTTTGCATGAAAAAAATTCAGCAATTCTTATACTACAATCACTTGTTTATATTCTGCATCTATTAAAATTAGGCTTTGTTGTAGAAATAATCAAAGTTTGACAATCATTTAAATTCAAAAATAGTGTAATTGCGTTGGCGTAGAACATAGATGCACAGAAAATACGCAAAAATTAAGCGGTTTTAGGACGGATTCAACACTAAATATAAATTTAAAAGAACTTTAAAAATCACGATTTTTACTCTGAGGAAAAAGATGGATGCCATATTTTTATTTTGAAGTGGATCACGTGATCTTTTCATACTATATGGGTGTAATTATTATTTTAAGTTTTCTTTAAAAAACTACCGAATATATCTTGCTGAAATTTTTTCATATATTTTATGGGATAATTTGAATATTTTCTAAAATTTTTGAGGCAATTTGGATATTTTAACTTTGCTTAAAAAATGTTTGAAAATATAGGTCTCATAGGGTTCAATGTATTTCATTTTTTCAACCAGAGTTCAATTCAAAACTTATTGGGTGATATTATTCATTTACATTCCCGTATGTCCCATAGACTGCATGAACAACATACTGAAATTTCATTTTGATAAAGTCATTTTTACGGCAGTTATCGTGCGAAAAGAACAGACAGACAGACTGAATGACCAAAGCCATACACACTTTTCAAGTTGTAAAGTGTTAACAATATCTTCTTTACAGACTATATTTTGGTTTTTTTTATTAGGGGAAGAATTAAATAGAGATCTTTCCTTAATGGCCCTTGAGTAGGTAACATACAGTTGGCCATGCGAAAAGCGGTAGGTACTTAGATCTGTACACATAGTGCTGACTGTCTGCTCTTGCTTCTGCTCTTAAAGTTTCTATAATTTTAGAGACATAGGCACATATAGGGTTACGTTACCGATTTTGAATTGCATTTTTTAGAGATGTTCAAAAGACGATTAGATCACTTTAGTGTGGACACTCGAATAACGACTGGGTTCCGTTTGCTTGGACGCTCTTATAACGATTGGGTTACGCACGCAGTAAGGAAATAGTCATAACATGAAGACAGATGCCTAAATTTTAAGTGGGACCATACCAAGGTTACCTTTCAAAATTCCATTAAATTCCTTAGAGTCGTTCTCCCCTGGTGATGAAAAAACAAACACATGTATTTTCGATTTTATTTATATAGACTGGTTAGGTTAATTTGAAATAAGCGTATCTTACTTCACATTAAACGTATTAGACCCTTTACAGAAAAGCTATTTGCACTTGAATGAAATGAAATAAAACCATGAGGAAAAGTCCAGAACAATTTACTCTAACGATCAATATAGCCAGCATGTAGATGATATTCACCAATTTCTTTAAATAATGAAATATAAAATGACTTAAATGTTTGGAAATTAAAATTTGACAATATTTTAAATAGTTTTATGAAATTCTTGATACATTATATGCTTTACTCGTGTTTCTCCAAATACTTTTCTTTGCTTGGCCAGTTCCTACTTTTGTCTTTGTTTCACTTTCACAGCTGAATTCCGTAGATTGCTCCGAATTTCCTCGTTTAGGCGCCATTTTAATACCACAAAATTTCAAATTATTTGATTGTTGAAATACAATTGATGTGACTATCAAATATATAACCAAATGTCAGGCAAAAATTGTTCCAATTCTCTTGGTTTTGAAATATAGATAAATTAAAATTGGAGGCATTAGATTACTGTACAAAATTATCACCAGATTAGCCATTTCTTTTTGCCTCGCAGTTCTTTAATCTGTTACTTTTACTTTCTCGTACATAGTATTGTGAAAGTATTGTTTTCACGAAAATTTTCGATTTCGAGATTTTGATGGCAATATATTTTAAGACCTCCTAAATACATTTTGACTACTTTTGGAGTAATGTCCGTCTGTCTGACTGAATGTTTGTGGTCGATTTTTTATGTAGCGGCCACAGATATTAATGGATTTTCGTGAGACTTTATATCCGACTTTATAATAAAAAAATCTAGAACTAGATAGAATTTTTTTTTTAATTCGAACGAAAACTTCAAATTTTATATTTTTTTAACATATCATCATAGAATAAAATTTGACATGATCATGCATAAAAGAGCTTATTCATGGCTTGATGATCACGACACTTTATAGTTTCAATCATTGTTGTTAAATATAACCTCGATACAATTTTTTTGTTCGTGACGACATTAGTCCTTTTGAAAGGGGAGTGGGGGTGGGCAAGTTACCTGCCCTCCAGGGGGTACATTGTTAAGTAGGGTATCAATCGAAATATATTTTCAAGTTCTTTAAAGTGAAGGGTAGCACGTTGAAATTGTAATCATTTGAACCCATGACACCGATTTTTCAAATTTTTTCTTGTAAAATTTGAAAAATAAACAAGAAAGCATTGATTACTTAAACTTAAAGCATTGATTATGAAACACTTTCCAACTTCAATGCAATTTTATTTAAAAAAGTCGAAAATGCAATACATTCCTCGGTAATATTTTAAAACTTATCACAATACTACATTGATTTATTATATTTGAAAACTTAAACCTTCATTGAAAAAAATGAACTTCATTCAAATGACGGCATTGAAATATAAATTGCCTGGTTTAAATATCTCTAAAATGCGATACATTCCACGGTAATATTTTTAAAACTATCATAATACTACGATAATTTATTATATTTGAAAACTTCATCAAAAACAACTGAAATAAATTCAAATGACGTCATAGAAAAAATAACACGCCTAGATCTCTCTATAAAAGCAGGATTTCATTCATTTCATTCATCACAATACTATAATAATTTATTTTATTTAAAAATTAAGACCATGGAGCTACAATTCATAAACTCTATGCTTAAAACTTCATCGAAAAAAATCGTCCTTCTGTTTATAAAATCAATTAATATTTCATTCATATCAGCCATGCAGACTCCATGGACTGAATTATTTTGTGTTAAAGAAATACAGTAATCCTCATACAACTCATTCTACATATTTTGCTGTTTATATTTTACATAGGTGAAAAATAGGCTTAGTTGTAGAAATAATCAAATTTGAATGAGAATTTAAACTCAAATATATTGTCATTGTGTTGTTTTAGTATGTAGATGCACAGAATTTAAGCAAAAATAAAGTACTTTTAGGACGGATACAACACTCAATATGAATTAAAAAGAACTTTAAAAAATCACGATTTTGAAACAAGATGGATACCATATATCATTTTGAAGTGGGTCATGCGATCGTTTCATATCATGGTCACGTGATCGTTTCATATAAGATGTGTAATTATTATTTTAATTTTTATTTCAAAAACTACTGAATATATTTCGCTGAATTTTTTTTTATATATTTTATGGAACAATTTGACTATTACCTAAAATTTTCGAAGATATTTGTGAATTTTAAATTCGCTTAAAAAATGTTTGAAAAATTAGGTCCCATAGGGCTCAATGTATTTCATTTTTTCAACCCGAGTTCAATCCAAAACTAATTGGGTGATATTATTCATTTATATTCCCATAGGTCCTACAGACCGTCTGAACAACATACTAAAATTTCATTTTGATTAAGTCATTTTTACGGCAGTTATCGTGCTAACGGACAGACAGACAGACAGACAGAATGAACAAAGTCATAAACACTTTTCAACTTTGTTGTAAGTGTTAAAAACTACTAAAATTGAATTCTGGTATGAGAAAGTCGAGTTGAGTCGCTCTCCAATTAATTTAACAATCGCTATGCAATGGAGTGTTGAATGGAGGCGTCATGCAAAAGTATTGGTGATTTAACATGCATTTGAGAGATAAAAATTGTTTTATCAGTTTAATAAAGGGTACAGTAAGCAACGTGCTATTGGACTGGAATCCACGGAGTTGATCAGACCGACTGCCATGCTTTGGAGGCACAACATTATATAATTTCAAGCTGGTCTACCGAATTTCAAAAGAATCTGTTAAAAAACTGTAGAAGATAAAAGACAGAGTTTTCTGAAAATGCTTGTAATATAATAAGATAATAAAATCAGAAAGAAATGAAATTTCAGAATTAAGGTTATATGCGAACCATATTTTTTAACCGATTCATTTTCGCTTTTTCGCGGGACTTTCCAATTTAGTTTGCTGTTATGGCCGGATTCTTAGAATCAATGCAAATATGTACTAAAACGAGCTAAAATCCAGACAGAACTATCCAAAAATATATACTTCAAAAAGTAACTAGTTGAAAAGGATTACTTACTTGAGAAAGTGTTTGAATTGGTCTACGCTGCACGACGACCATTTGAAACCCCTCTCGGTGTGCCTCAAGTCGCTCATGATAAAGCCATCTTCCCAAGGACAATGGGTAGCGCCTGGTCCTCCGAGGTAGCTTGGTGGTGGTGAGCCATCATGAACGCATCCCAATCTGAAAGAGAATTCAAATTGCTAAGTTAATACTTAGAGTGGTAACACGTCATAATTGTAAATTGATTTAAATAAATTAAAGGCAAAATCCTTAGATTTTAAAAGTTATTTAATAAACACCCTATAGAAGTATACATGGATTAAAAGCCAGAGCGCTTTTGAGCATCATTATACCCTTCCTCAGTGGCATATGAAAATCGTACCAATAAGCTTAAATACTATCCAAACTGGTAGGCAAAATCTGCATATTACAAATCGGCATCATTTTAAAATTAATTGCTTAATACATTCCATGCTTGATATAGAACTTCACAATTTGTCCTAATTTTGCATTATAAACGCATTCAATTTAAATTTCTTGCTCATGTTTTTATGTGGATGCCTTATCGTGTTTGTTGTAATGGTGCCGATTTGTAATATGCAAATTTTGCCTATCAGTGTGGATAGTATTTAAGCTTGTTGGTACGATTTTTATATAATGCCACTGAGGAAGGGCATGGTGATACCCGAAAGAGCTCTGGCTTTTAATCTATGGGGTACGTCTATAGGATGTTTATTAAATGACTTTTAAAATCTAAAGATTTTGTCTTTAATTTATTTAAATCAATTGCTAAGTTAATATTGCAAATGAGTGTTTGAGCTTTGATATCCACTTCGCACTGTATGGAAGTAATCTCTGTTGCAAAAGAAGCTGGCAGGGCCGTAGCTAGATACGTATTCAAGGAGGGGCTGAAACAATATTAAGGAGGGAGGGCGCTCAGATTTACGGGGGCATAAAGCACAATATCAAAATGCTTAAAGTAGAAATATAAAAATATGGAATAATTTTTTAACTCATTTTCTATTATGCCATTATTTGAAAAATAAAATATATCTAAGATCGTGTTTCACATGCCGTATGTCTCTGTTTTTTTCTCATTAACTGTCAATAATATGCAAATCAATAACTTTATATTTATAATTTTCTCATTTTGGGGGAATTTATTTGACAACAAGCAATGCAAATTCTATGTAAAACAAAGAAATTTGTATCAAGATGGTCTAACTTTTAAAATGATATGGGATTGGCTGGAATGCCTACTTAGATTATAGGCGCGACTTGTGTGGAAATGGAAATCTTTTGGAATTGGGAAGATTCATAAATACACGTACAGGTTCTTTAAGGAAGTCCTTAAGGACCCCAATAAATTTGTAAGCAAAGGTCCATGAATGTACAAGTTAGGTTTACCTATAGTAAAATGACCGGGACCGATCGAATAAAAGTGATTGCAGCGTCCTAGCTGAGAATTTAAAAGGTTAGGACAACGAACTCGACATAAAAGCGATATAGAAGATAAAGGTCGGAGGTGGGATAGCTCAGTGGTTAGCGCGCGGGGATTGCGCTGGGACGACCCGAGTTCAATTCCCGGCTCTGCCTAAATTGTCCCCGTGTTCACGCTGAGTACAGGTATCTTACATATGTGGGTCCGTAAGTCCTTCCGAGAGGTTGGTGGTAGGGGAAGGAGGGTACGGTGATGCTGCCTCCACTGGGTTCTGGTCTAAATTGGGTGGCACTTCCCGGCCATCCAAACATATACCGGCCACCTTCGGATAGGTCGGATTGTCTGGGTCGAAGAAGAAGACGGAAAAAGTTGATTACAAAGTTGTAAAGCATTATCCAATCAGTAGGAATCGACACCAGGAACGAATGAAACGCGTATACGGAGGACAATAAATATCTGTCAAAAGGTCATATCATCAGGCTCTGTAACACGGTGATACCAGCAATTAATATTAAGGTACGGAGTAATATTCTTTCTCGAATTCAAATGCGCGTTGTTGCTGACGGAGGGCTTTGAACAGTCTGGACATTAGATTCATATGTATGTATGTATGTATGTATGTATGTATGTATGTATGTATGTGTTGTTTAATTTAGCCTTTCTGAATAGGACATTAACTTGCCAGTAACCATATTGTGTCAAATAAATGCTTTCTGTAACAGTTTTATTATCGATTCCTCCTTATTTGATAAACATTTACAACTTTGTAATTGTTTTTTTTTTCGTCTATCTCGCTTTGTTTCAGCGTTCACTATCCTGATTTTTTTTAAATTCTTCGCTAAGTGCTCCGAAATTATTTTTATTCGATTGGGTTTAGTCAGATTGCTGTAGATAGACCCAACGTACACACTAGTGGATCTATCCCTACAAAGCTATTGGGGTTATTAAGAACATTTCAGGAACCATGTATATATTACGAGCATAATGGAAACAAAATAAAAACATTACTCTGCATATTTTGAACTCATCTATTTCAATTAGGAGCGCCCCAGACTGGAGTAGGCTTACAGACATTAATCTTACAAAGGGATACTCTGAGTCTTAATAAAATTGTACTATGCAGATAAGTTGCACCAAGATTACCCATTTTATTACACAACAACCTACATCAATTACTACATCATCAGTCGATTAGGGTAATGGCATATTCGATATAATATCTGCTTGAACGTTTTATTATTGATTCATGCCCAATTGACAATGTTCTACAACTTTGTAATTGGCTTTATTCGTCTATACCGCTTTGTTGGCGAGTTTGTTATCCTAACTTTTAAGTTCCCCACTAGGGGCGACGAAATAACTCTCATTCGATCTCGTATGGCAGCCGTGACGTGAAGAATCTTGCTTAATCATCAATCACGTAGTCTTGAGCAGAAAATGTGACTTGAAATATGCTTGTAATAGAAAGGGAAAATCGAATAGGTAATTATAAACTGCGGCTAAAAATCTTTGTTAGCAAATCAAAATGAAAAAAAAAATTGTATCAGTCAGTTTTGGGGGGAATATTAAAATTTTTATTAGGATATGAGAGATTGGATAAAGACTCCTGTAAAGCAAGAAAACGACTGTATACAGTACAGACCTTTTCAGCTTTTACTGGAGTGATTGCTCTGTGTTTCTTTTCCTGGTGAAAATCACTCGTTTTGCATTCAAAATCGGTTGATACATTTACATTTTTCCTTCCTTCTAATTTAGTCACAGATAATTTTTCCACAGTCGCTACAGCAAATCTATATAAATAAAATTGAAAATCTGTCTGTTTGTCCCGTCATCATGAGAGAACGGCTGAACCGAATTTGATGAAATTTTATGGGTAGCCTGGAAATAGTCCCACTTAAAATTTAGTTTATGTTTGGAGTTTCTACAATTAGTGGTTCTCGAGATATTAGCAAAAAACGAATATTTCGTTTGTCTCATCATCACGAGAGAACGGCTAAATCGAATTTAATGAAATTTAGTGAGTAGCCTTGAAATAGCCCCCATAAATTTTGCCCAAGTTTCGAGTTTCTAATACCAGGGGTTGCCGAGATATTAATGAAAAACGGAACTTTTTCCCAGGAGTTCTACTCTCTAACTCCGTTGTTTATTCAAACGGAAAGGATGAAAATCGTTTGTTTAAAACGTCAATGTGAATTAAAACTTCATTTCTGAGCTTAGTGCAGGATTTTTGCATTAATTAGTCACTATCTGAAAGCATGAATTGTTTGAAACATGAATTTAAATGGAAAATCTAACTCCATGGTTTATGCTTCACAAGCATTTACTAAACAATGAAAAGTATAAGGAAATCAAAATGGTTATTATTTTTGTATTTTATGGGGAAGAGATCAAAATGGCTATTTAATTTCGCATTTTATGAGGAAGATTCTATCTTATATCATGTTGCTCGGCAACGGAATGAAATTAAATGTGTTGTTAATATTTATTATTATTTTTTCCATTTCAATAATAAATAAATGGATGCAAAAATATATTTTATAAATGAACGGTTTGATTGTTCTTTTAATTATATAAATTGCGGACTGCGTAGATCATTTTCATTTATTTTAGCAAAGAGGTTTCAAGCTCATATATTGTGTTTAGCTAATAAACTCATATATTGTGTTTACCCAATAAATTCACTTAGCCGATTGTTGAAACAGAAAAAGAGTAGAACGGGTGTATCTTATACAATTTTAGTGTTTTCATTTAGTATATACAAACGGGATAAGGATATTTTATTCCTCAGATCTGCAAATTCAGAGCTACGAATTTGGAGGAATTTCGCTAACTTGGTAACTTTTCTTAAACTTTACCAAATTAGCGGAAATGTCTCCAAATTGATAAAAATGACGCAAATCAATGAAATTAAATTTGTTTTTTTAGAACAGAGTACTGAAATGATGTTTTGGTAGCATTTGTCGGTCGGTCCATCCATCCTACTTAGTAACACATTTAACGAATTTTTTTAATATCATCAAATTGATAAAAATATTTGTAAATCCATAAAAATATCATGGAATTGATAAAATTGCGCTTAATAAATCAAATTAATTGTGTTTTGTTAGGGGATAGTATTGTGATGATGTTTCGTCAATTTGTCGAAAAATGCGACTTTCAGTTCTACAGTCCCACTTGGCGATAAATTTGGCGATTTTTAAAATTATCGCTAAATTGACGAAAATGTCGCCAAACCTTCCATGGAGATAGCATTATTCAGACGATATAATTTCCTTCAATTTATTTGAAGCAAATGATATCATGTCGCATAGCAACGGATCCAATGTGTTATGTGCCATACGATTTTTATTAAATACTTTCCGATTTGAATAATAAAGATATGTATATAAAATAAATTTCATTGACATTGCATTTTTGACTGGATAATATCAATTCCGGACTTCAGATTTAAACATTATTATCATTGATATTTTCGGGGACTGTTGATTCAGGGATTATTGATATTTTCATGTTATTGTGCCATTGTTTATTTATAACGAAAATTGTTGAAACTCATATATAGTACGTTGTACGAGTAATCTTCTACAAATGCACGGATATATCTTCTAATCTACGAGAATATAAGTAGAACAGGTATATTGGCATATATTTTGATATATATTGGCATATATTGGAATCAATTACGACCTTCTGGTATAAAGATTACGGGGATTATTGATATTTTCAATTTATTACGTCATCTCTTTTATTTTGGCAAATATTTTTGAGACTCATATTGTAATACGGGTAATCTTCTACTATCACACTGGCATATTTTCTAATCTGCAACAATATAAGTAGTACGGGGTTGCATATATTGATTCAATTCCTTTTTTTTGTAAATTTGCTTACAAAAGGGGCCTGGATGTTTTATTCTTCAGATCTGTCCGTGAAGATAATGTTGCATAGTGAGAACAGATATTCTTAAATTTCTCTTTAGGAACAATAAATTTAATATTTTAACAGAATTTGCACATGATTGCGAATTATAAGTTTCTTTATATTATATATTCCGTGCGAAGAGCGGGTATGCTGCTAGTCTATATAAATAAAAATGAAAATCTGTTTGTCTGTCTGTCTGTCTGTCTGTTTGTCCCGTCATCACGGGAGAACGGCTGAACCGAATTTGATGAAATTTTGTGGGTAGCCTAGAAGTAGCCCCACTTAAAATTTAGTTTATGGTTGGAATTTCTACGACCAGTGGTTCTCGAGATATTAGTAAAAAACGAAACTTTCGTTTGTCTCATCATCACGAGAGAACGGCTGAACCGAATTTATTGAAATTTTGTGGGTAGCCTTGAAATAGCCCCCCATAAATTTTGCCCAAGTTTCGAGTTTCTAAGACCAGGGGTTGTCGAAATATTAATGAAAAACGGAACTTTTTTTATAGGAGTTCTACTCTCCAACTCCGTGGTTTATCCAAACGGAAAAGATAAAAATCGTTTGTTTAAAACGTCAAAGGGAATTGAAACTTTATTTTTGTGTTTGATGCAGGATTTTTGCATTAAATAGTCACTATCTGAAAGCATGAATTGTATGAAGCATGAATTTAAATGGAAAAATCTACCTCCATGTTTTATATTTCACAAGCTTTTACTCAACGATTAGAAGTATAAAGAAATTAAAATGGTTATTTAATTTCGCATTTTATGAGGAAGATTCTATCTTATATCATGTTGCTCGACAAAGGAATGGAATTAAATGTGTTTGTTAATGATTATTATTATTTTTTCGATTTGAATAATAAATAAATGGATATTAAAATATATCTTATAAATGAACGGTTTCATTTTTTTTAATTATATTAATTGCGAACTGCATACATCACTTTCATGTATTTTAGCAAAGAGGTTTTAAGCTTATATATTGTGTTTAGTTAATAAACTTATATTCTGTTTACCCAATAAATTCATTTATCCAATTGTTTAAACAGAAAAAGAGTAGAATGGGTATATCTTCTAATAATATTTTAGTGTTTTCATTTAGTATATACAAACTGGATCACGATATTTTATTCAGATCTGCGAATTTAGAGCTACGAATTTGGCTGGATATCGCTAACTTGGTAACTTTTCTTAAACTTTACCAAATTAGTGGAAATGTCTCCAAATTGATAAAAGTGACGCAAATCAATGAAATTAAATTTGTTTTGTTAAAAGAAAGTACTGAAATGGTGTTTCGTTAGCATTTGTCTGTCAGTCCAACCGCCCTACTTTGTAACCCATTTAGCGAATTTTTAAAATGTCACCAAATTGATAAAAATATTTATAAATCCATAAAAATATTTTGAAATTGATAAATTGCCCTAAATAAACGAAATTGTGTTTTTTTTAGGGGATAATATTTTGATGATGGTTCGTCAATTTATCGCCAAGTGTGACTGTCAGTTCTACAGTCCCACTTGGCGATAAATTTGGCGATTTTTTAAAATGTCGCCAAACCTTTATTAGAGATAGCGTTATTCAGACGATATTTTGACCACCAATTTATTTGAAGCAAATCATAACATGTCGCTTAACAACGGATTTAAATTTAACGTGTTTATGAGGAAGAAGATTTTTATTATATCTTTTCCGATTTTAATGATGAAGATATGTATATAAAATAAATTTCATTGCCATCGTATTTTTGACTGGATAATATCAATTACGATCTTCATGTTTAAACATTATTATTATTGATATTTTCGGGGATTATTGATTCAGAGATTATTGATATTTTCAATTTCTTATGGCATTGTTTTATTGCGGCAAAAAATGTTGAAACTCATATATTGTACGTTGTACGAGTAATCTTCTACAAATGCACGGGTATATCTTCTAATGTAAGAGAATATAAGTAGTACATGTATATTGGCATATATTGGAATCAAGCCTTCCGGTATGAAGATCACGGGGATTATTGATATTTTTAATTTATTAAGTAATCTGTTATATATTGGCAAAAATTTTTCAAACTAAATATTATAAAACGGGTAATCTTTTACTAACACTAGGACATATCCTCTAATATATGACATTATAAGTAGTACGGGTTTATCTTTCCATATAATTTTAGAACTTTCATTTGGGCACATATTGGAATTAATTACTGCCTACTGGTTTGAAGATTACGGATTTATTGATATTTTCAATGTATACATGTAATGTCATAATACAGGTTATATCTTCTAATATTCGCGTATATAAGTAGTACGGGTCCCATACAATACGCTATTATTTTGCATATATTGATTCAATTCCATACTTTTTATAAATTTGCTTGCAAAAAGGGCCAGGATATTTTATTCTTCAGATCTACCCGTGAAGATAATTTTGTATAGTGAGAACAGAGATCCTGAGGTTTCTTTTTAAGAGCATTGTATTAAATATTTTAACAGAATATTTTGATTAAGCATGTCATTTAGTATACTATAGGAATTTGCACATGATTGTGAATTTTAAGTTTATTTATATTATATACTCCGTACGAAGAACGGGTATGCTGCTAGTATATAAATAAAATTGAAAATCTGTCTGTCTGTCTGTTTGTTTGTCCTATCATCAAGGGAGAACGGCTGAACCGAATTTGATGAAATTTTGTGGGTAGCCTAGAAATAGACTCACTTAAAATTTTGTCTGTATTTTGAGTTTCTACAATCAGTGGTTCTCGAGATATTAGTAAAAAACTAAATTTTCGTTTGTCTCATCATCACGGGAAAACGTCTGAACCGAATTTAATGAAATTTTGTGGGTAGCCTTGTAATAGTCCCTCATAAATTTAGTCTAAGTTTCGAGTTTCTAAGACCAGGGGCTGTCGAGATATTAATGAAAAACGGAACTTTTTCCTAGGAGTTCTACTCTCCAACTCCGTGATTTATCCAAACACAAAGGATGAAAATCGTTTGTTTAAAACGTCAAAATGAAATGAAACTTTAATTCCGAGTTTGGTGCAGGATTTTTGCATTAATTAGTTACTATAGGAAAACCACGAATTGTTTGAAACATGAATTTAAATGATAAAATCTACCTCCATGGTTCATCTTTCACAAGCTTTCACTCAACGATAAAAAGTATAAAGAAATCAAAATGGCTATTTAATTTCGCATTTTATGAGGAAGGTTCTATCTTATATCATGTTGCTCGGCAACGGAATGAAATTAAATGTGTTGTTAATATTTATTATTATTTTTTCTATTTGAATAATAAATAAATGGATGTAAATATATATTTTATAAATGAACAGTTTGATTGTTCTTTTAATTATATAAATTGCGGACTGCGTACATCACTTTAATTTATTTTAACAAAGAGGTTTCAAGCTCATATATTGTGTTTAGCTAATAAACTCATATATTGTGTTTACCCAATAAATTCATTTAGCCGTTTGTTGAAGCAGAAAAAAAGTAGAACGGGTGTATGTATATTATACAATTTTACTGTTTTCATTTAGTATATACAAACGGGATCAGGATATTTTATTCTTCAGATCTGCAAATTCAGAGCTACGAATTTAGAGGAATATCTCTAAATAACTTGGTAACTTTTCTTAAACTTTACCAAATTAGTGGAAATGTCTCCAAATTGATAAAAATGACCCAAATCAATGAAATGAAATTTGTTTTTTTTAGAATAAAGTACTGAAATGATGTTTCTGTAGCATTTGTCGGTCAGTCCATCCATCCTACTTAGTAACACATTTAAGGTTTTTTTTAATATCACCAAATTGGCAAAAATATTTCTAAATCCATAAAAGTATCATGGAATTGATAAAATCGCGATTAATAAATGAAATTAGTTGTGTTTTGTTAGGGGATAGTATTGTGCTGATGTTTCGTCAATTTGTCGCAAAATGGGACTATCAGTTCTACAGTCCCACTTGGCGATAAATTTGGGGATTTTTTAAATTATCGCTAAATTGACGAAAATGTCGCCAAACCTTCCATGGAGATAGCATTATTTAGACGATATAATTTCCATCAATTTATTTGAAGCAAATGATATCATGTCGCATAGCAACGGATCCAATGTGTTATGTGCCATACGACTTTTATTAAATCTTTTCCGATTTGAATAATAAAAATATGTATATAAAATAAATTTCATTGACATTGCATTTTTGACTGGATAATATCAATTACGGTCTTCAGGTTTAAACATCATTATCTATATAAATAAAAATGAAAATCTGTCTGTCTGTCTGTTTGTCCCATCATCACGGGAGAACGGCTGAACCGAATTTGATGAAATTTTGTGGGTAGCCTAGAAATAGCCCCACTTAAAATTTAGTCCGTGTTTTGAGTTTCTACGTCGAGTGGTTCTCGAGATATTAGTAAAAAACGAAATTTTCGTTTGTCTCATCATCACGGGAAAACGGCTGAACCGAATTTAATGAAATTTTGTGGATATCCTTGAAATATCCCCCCATAAATTTTGTCCAAGTTTCGAGTTTCTAAGACCAGAGGTTGTCGAGATATTAATGAAAAACGGAACTTTTTCTTAGGAGATCTACTCTCCAACTCCGTGGTTTATCCAAACAGAAAGGATGAAAATCGTTTGTTTAAAACGCCAAAATGAAATAAAACTTTATTTCCGAGTTTGGTGCAGGATTTTTGCATTAATTAGTCACTTTAGGAAAGCATGAATTGTTTGAAACATGAATTTAAATGGAAAAATCTATCTCCATGGTTCATCTTTCACAAATTTTTACTCAACGATGACAAGTATAAAGAAATCAAATTGGCTATTTAATTTCGCATTTTATGAGGAAGATTCTATTTTATATCATGTTGCTCGGCAACGGAATGAAATTAAATGTGTTGTTAATATTTATTATTATTTTTTCTATTTGAATAATAAATAAATGGATGTAAAAATATATTTTTAAATGAAAGGTTTGGTTGTTCTTTTAATTATATAATTTGCTAACTGCGTACATCATTTTCATTTATTTTATTAAAGAGGTTTCTAGCTCATATATTGTGTTTAGCTAATAAACTCATATATTGTGTTTACCCAATAAATTCATTTAGCCGATTGTTGAAGCAGAAAAAGAGTAGAACGGCTGTATCTTATAATGCAATTTTAGTGTTTTCATTTAGTATATACAAACGGGATCAGAATATTTTATTCTTCAGATCTGCAAATTTTAGAGCTACGAGTTTAGGGGAATATCTCTAAATAACTTGGTAATTTTTCTTAAACTTTACCAAATTAGCGGAAATGTTTCCAAATTTATAAAAATGACGCAAATCAATGATTTGTTTTTTTAGAATAGAGTACTGAAATGATGTTTCGGTAGCATTTGTCGGACAGTCCATCCATCCTACTTAGTAACACATTTAACGAATTTTTTTAATATCACCAAATTGATAAAAATATTTGTGAGTCCATAAAAATATCATAGAATTGATAAAATCGCGCTTAATAAATGAAAATAATTGTGTTTTGTTAGGGGATAGTATTGTGATGATGTTTCGTCAATTTGTCGCAAAATGGGACTATCTGTTCTACAGTCCCACTTGGCGATAAATTTGGGGATTTTTTAAGTTATCTCTAAATTGACTAAAATGTCGCCAAATCTTCCATGGAGGTCGCATTATCCAGATGATATGATTTCCATCAATTTATTTGAAGCAAATGATATCATGTCGCTTAGCAACGGATCCAATGTGTTATGCGGCATACGATTTTATATTAAATTTTTTCCGTTTTGAAAAATAAAGATATGTATATAAAATAAATTTCATTGACATTGCATTTTGACTGGATAATATCAATTACGGTCTTCAGGTTTAAACATTATTATTATTGATATTTTCGGGGACTTTTGATTCAGGGATTACTGATATTTTCAAGTTATTATGACATTGTTTTATTATGACGAAAATTGATGAAACTCATATATAGTACGTTGTACGTAATCTTCTTCAAATGCATTATATCTTCTAATCTACGAGAATATAAGTAGTACAGGTATATTGACATATATTTGGATATATAGTGGCATATATTGGTATCAATTATGACCTTCGGGTGAGAGATTACGGGGATTATTGATATTTTCAATTTATTACGTCATCTCCTTTATTCTGGCAAATATTTTTGAGACTCATATTGTAATACGGGTAATCTTCTACTAACACACTGGCATATTTTCTAATCTACGACAATATAAGTAGTACGGGGTTGCATATAATGATTCAATTCCTTTTTTTTTTTGTAAATTTGCTTATAAAAGGGGTCAGGATGTTTTATTCTTCAGATTTGCCCGTAAAGATGATTTTGCATAGCGAGAACAGTTTTTCTTAAACTTCTCTTTAAGAGCAATAAATTTAATATTTTAACAGAATTTGCACATGATTGCGAATTATAAATTTCTTTATATTATATACTCCGTACGAAGAACGGGTGTGCTGCTAGTTATTGATATTTTTGGGACTGTTGATTCAGGGATTATTGATATTTTCAAGTTATTATGCCATTGTTTATTTATGTCGAAAATTGGTGAAACTCATATATAGTACGTTGTACGAGTCATCTTCTACAAATGCACGGATATATCTTCTAATCTACGAGAATATAAGTAGTACAGGTATATGGGCATATATTTTGATATATATTGGCATATATTTTGATATATATTGGCATATATTTTGATATATATTGGCATATATTGGAATCAATTAGGATCTTCTTGTATTAAGATTACGAGGATTTTTGATACTTTGAATTTATTACGTCATTTCTTTTATTTTGGCAAATATTTTTGAAACTCATATTTCAATACTGGTAATTTTCTACTAACACAATGGCATATTTTCAAATCTGCGAGAATATAAGTAGTACGGGGTTGCATCTATTGTTGAAATTCCTTTTTTTTTTGTAAATTTGCTTACAAAAGGGGCCAGGATGTTTTATTCTTCAGATCTGCCTGTGAAGATAATTTTGCATAGTGAGAACAGATATTCTTAAACTTCTCTTAAGGAGCAATAAATTTAATATTTTATCAGAATTTGCACATGATTGCGAATTATAGGTTTCTTTATATTATATACTCCGTACGAAGAACGGGTATGCTGCTAGTTCCTTATATATTTATGCGGTTGTGATTACGTTATAATGCTTAAATGAGAAGGTGCGAAAATTCAATAAATCACCAAAACTTATTACCCGTTCTCAAATGATTGATAATTTCCTGTATAAGCGTTTATGTTTGTTTCAGGGAAAAAAAAATGTTTTTAAACAATAAAAGAAAACAGCTTTATTACATTTATGTAAGATGATAGTAAGAAAACGTTCACAGTAGTTGACATTTCTAAACAGGTAGGAATTGCAAAAGATTTTAACGCGTAATTGAGTGGAATTATTCTGCAAAGTTAACTTGACTGTAGACTGGTATATGAGAAACTTGAAGCCTCCGCTAACTTATACAATCCATTTATTAAACGTTAATTATAATTAAATGTACGAGTTCAAATTATCGATTTCTAAAATAAACATTTAAACTCATATCAGCATTTCAATAAAAAATATTCAAAACTAGAACGAATTATCCGGATCTAAAAAAGTGTCTTCTACATTAAATATTAAATAATATATATATATATATATATATATATATATATATATATATATATATATATAAAGTAAAATTAATACAAGTAAAATAAAAATTCTTCAATTAAATATATATATGACTAAATAACAGATTAATAGAAAGAAGAGGAAATTGCCTTCATAGTGCCAAAAAAAGTGACGGCAAAACGATTGTGACCTCTTCATATATAACTTCATATATAACTCTTCATATACTCTTCATATATTCTTCTGGATATTATATATATATATAAAATTAATACAAGTAAAATGAAAATTCTTCAATTATATATATATATATATATATATGGCTAAATAACAGATTAATAATTAATAGAAAGAAGAGGAAATTGTCTTCATAGTGCCAAAAAAAGTGGCTGAAGAGCGATTGTGAACTCTTCATATATAACTTCATATATAACTCTTCATAACTCTTCATATATTCTTCTGAATGTTATATATATATATATATATATATATACAGTGTGTCTCAAAAACATTGACCTCGGGTTTTATTCCTTAAATATTGATCTTAGACATATATAATAAATTACAAAGTTGCGTAAAAAAAGGTACAGAATTTTATGAAATCGATAAAAAAATTAATTAAATTAATTAATTAAAAAAATTAATTAAAAAAATATTAAATTAATTAATAATAAAAAAATTAATTAATTAAAAAAATTAATTATGGATTAAATTTGAAGAAATACAAAATTAAAAGTTTTATACGGCCTCCGTACAAAACATTTCCAATGAGTAAAATGTGTCCCATACACTAATAAGGTGATGCACAAAATTTCAGGATTTAATCATAAAGTCCCAGATATATGTTTAAACAAAGTTGGTGAGGGATTAATCACACATTAAAATGTAAATGTTTATAGCAAGAGTGCAAATGACGCAACGCAGAAATGCATCATAGGCAAATAATATCTGCATCTTATCATTAATGGATCTTTGGTATGGATGGAAAGCATTCTGAACAAGCTTTGTAATCTTTGTGTAAAGTTATTATTTCTACACAGTGTTGATACTTTTGTACCAATAAATAGCAAAATTATTATTTATTTGTGCAATCATTGTTTTCTTTCGTAATTTGTGTATGACCCCTGAAACGCGATCTGAGGACATGATTTTTCCCCTCTGAGAACCCATGTCGATGTATTGAAATGTGGTTTAAGTCAGCATTTTTGTCTTTTCATATCTCTGGGACTTTTTGTGATAAAATTCTGAAATTTTGCACATCACCTTATTAGTCTATGGGTCACGTTTTACTCATCGGAAATGTTTTTGTACGGGGGTCTTATAAAAATTTAAATTCTGTATTTCTTAAAATTTAATTCCCCTTGAAAATGTTAATCGATTTCATAAAATTCTGTACCTTCTTTTACGCAACTTTGTAATTTAATATATATGTCTATGATCAATATTTAAGGAATAAAAGCCGAGGTCAAAGTTTTTGGGACACCCTATATATATATATATATGTATATATATATATAACATCACTCAATTTCAAAGTCACTTATTGTGAACAAAAAACATTTCCTCCTTTTGTTTCAAATGAAATCCTTTAGTTTTAAGGCAATTGTCGAAACGGTGAAATGAAGACATTTTCCCGCGATATCAAAAATCACCATTTTTATGGGTTAGGTTGAAATTTGACGGAAAATAAAAAAAATGGAGTAATATTTTTTGTTGTTGTTGTTAGAACGTGAAGATATACATGTCCTTATTTTTGTCAAACCATAGTACTGGATAAATCTTTCTTTTTCGGATACGGCGAAATAAGTATCAGATAACCTAAATAATGTACATTTCGAAGTATTTAAAAAAAATAAATATGAAGGAATTGTCCAACAGATTCGGTTCAAACATCATCAGAAAGAACGTTCTTCGGTTTTTCCGATGATGTTGAGATGGAAACTCTGCGATAACAGTTTTGTTAGCTAATTGTCCGATTTGTCTAAATATCGTTCAAAATTGTGATTCAATATAAAATAACTAAATAATTAATTCGAATAAAAAAAAAAAATCTCACCAAACCCTATTATCTCGGGACCCGAGTTACCTGTACACCAAATTTTTCCGCTGTCCGAACCTAAGATTTCTCACTACAGAAGACACAGACATGCATATATCTTTTATTATATAAGATACTAGCAGTATACCCGTTCTTCGTACGGAGTATTTAATATAAACTTAAAATTCACGATCATGTTCAAATACCTATAGTATACTAAATAACATTGTTAATCAAAATATTCTATTAAAATATTTAATTTAATGCTCCGGAAAGAAGTTTAAAAATATCTGTTCTCACTATACAAAATTATCTTCACTGGCAGCTCTGAAGAATAAAACATCCTGGTCCCGTTTGTAAACAAATTTACAAAAAATATGAAGTTGAATCAATATAAGCAAAATAAAAGCGTTAAAATTGTATGGGACCCGTACTACTTATATTCGCGAATATTAGAAGATATACCCACATGTATTAGTAGAAGATTACACGTACTACAACATATGAGTTGTAGTCTTTGTCAAAATAAAACAGATGACGTAATAAATTTAAAATATAATTAATCCCATAATCTTTAAACCTAAAGGTCGTAATTGATTCCAATATATGCCAATATATGTCAAAATATGTGCCAATATACCTGAAGTACTTATATTCTCGTAGATTAGAAGATATACCCTTGCATTTGTAGAAGATTGCCTGTACTACGTACAATATAGGAGTTTCAACAATTTTTGCAAAAATAAAACAATGACGTAATAAATTGTAAATATTAATAATCGCCGAATCAATAATCCCCGAAATCATCAATAGTAATAATGCTTAAACCTGAAGACCGTAAATGATATAATCCAGTCAAACATGCAATTTCGATGACATTTATTTTATATACAAATCTTTATTATTTAAATCGAAAAAGATATAATAAAAATCGTCTGCTGCATAAACACATTGGATTTAAATAGGTTGCTAAGTGATATGATATAATTTTCTTCAATTAAATTGGCGGAAAAAATATCGTCTGTATAATGCTATCTCTACGGAAGGTTTAATTGTTCGTTTTTAATTAATATATGAAACACCTCCTCTTAGAAACTTAAAACTTGGACTAAATTTTAAATGGTGCTATTTCAAGGCTACCCACAAAATTTCATTAAATTCGTTTCAGCTGTTCTCCCGCGATGATGAGGCAAACATACATACAGACAGATAGATAGATTTTCATTTTATTTATATAGATATCGTGTTACTATGTTACCATCTATCCATTATACGCATATTGGACGTATGAAACTATAACAGAGTAAATATTAAGTCATAGCTTTCATAGGGCTGTCAAGTTAGCTTTGTCCAATAAAGTGGCCAGAAAACATTTAGGCGGGGGGGGGGGGAACTAAACATTGCGTTTCCAATTTCCCTAAATTCTTTGAACTTCAATAGGTTCCGATGTGTTCTTGCGGGGAGGGGGGGGGGGAGAGTAAGATCCCCTCCTGGGCAATACCACTAGCTTTGCCCAAAATGCAGGTTTACAATAATAAATATATCAATTTCAATTATTATTCAAAGGAAAGCACATAACATTTCCATTTACACACTTTCAGCATATCTGTCAGAAATATCATATGAATTCTTAGTTATTACAAGTAGCAGTGACACAGTGTCCCACAATGCTCGTTTTACTAACAATAACAGATTCAGTTTTAGTTTTTTGTTCGTTATTTGGGCGTTGAACAACAATGGAAACTCAACAACATGTTTTAGTTAACCGTGGCAGGCGTTTACCGTCACCTATTTTTCTTCTTCCAGTTTCTTATCATTTCAATCTGCTGTTGAACAGATGATACCAGTCATTTAAGATGATTGTTTATGTTCTATCCGTGACATTTAACGATTATTGTTAAAGATTTAATTTTCATTGAGAAATGATGCAGCTTTCTAATAAGATGGATTGGTAAGCAAGAAAAGTACTCATTTGTTTATCTTCTTCTTCGGGGACTTCTTTACTTTCAGTTATGCTTTACTCCCCAGACAAATTTCCGTCCCTCGTAGCATTTATAACCATACTAGTATTTAGGATTGCCAAAGACGGAAAAGTACAGTCTTAAAGTAAGTTGCAACATATTTTAATGTTTTATTTCGTTTAACAATGTATTGGCGCTTAGCGCCGAAAATAGACGTTCTAATCTAAAATTAGCTCAGTTAGATTCTGTAACGTGGTTAAATGTGCAAAATGTCAACTTTTTTAGTGATCGGAGGGGGGAGGGGCTTCGGAAAAGTTTGGAAAGACGTTTTGAAAAACTCTTTTCTCCACCCTCTGAGCGTAATCGAAAATCAAGCTTTGTTTCATTATACCCCGCGGACCATAGTATAAGTGAGCAAAAATTCAGCCTTCTAGGTTCGTTCTTCAGCCACCGAGGGACTTCTGAAGGGTCTGAAAATACGTCAAAAATTCATTTTCTATGTATCCGGAGAGGAAAGAATCGAACATCCAGTTCTGTTAGGTTCTGTAATGTAGTTATATGTACTATAAGTATGAAAAGATCCATTCTTCTAGATTATCGGGGGGGGGGGGGATCTGGAAGGACTAGAAATACTTTTAGATCTTTCTTTTTCCACACCAGGTGGTATCGAATATCCGGCTACTTTAGGTTTTGTTCGTTAGTCCATACTGTAAATGAGTAAAGGTTCTGTTTTTTAAGTTAACGGGGTTTTTGAAGGTTAGAAATACTTCTCGAAAATCCCATTTGTCGCCCACCCCGAGGAAGGGGCAAAAATTCGACTCTGATAGGTTCTATCTCGTAGTTGATACTATAAGTATGCAATGATTTAGTTTTCTAGGTCACCGATGGACTTCTGGAGGGTCTGGGAAGACACAAATACGTTAGACAATGATTACACAGATTTTTAACTTTAAAAGTGCAAAATTTGCTACCTTATCGATAATGTTGCAAATCTATGACTGTATTTAATGGTAGACAAACGGCACTTCTGTTAAAAAAGTAAATATAGAATAAAAAGGGAATATAGATTGATACTTACAAATGTCCGATTTCATGTGCAGCAACAATTATTCCGCTGAAACCTCCACTGTCTTCAATTATAGCTACGCTGTTTACTTTTTCCAGCCTTTTGTTGACCACGCATGCTCCGCCTACGTAAGCAAACCCTATAAATGAAGAGTATTTCAAGATTATGCGCAATTCCATTAAAACTTTTTAATTTCATTAAAATTTTTCAATTCCAGTGAAACTTTTAAAATTTTGGCAGGTTCTATTTATTTGTGTTAGCAAATTGAGAACCCAGATCTGAAAGATGCAACTACAATGGCTTACGTGGAATATAATTTTATTTTTGTGAGATGTTTACGATTCAACAAAATGGTAGATTTAATTAACTGGTTGTGAAATAATTTTATTTCAGTGACATGCTAAACTACATGTTGTGCGTATTTAAAGAGAAATGCGTAGTTCTATACGTAAACCACATCAGAGCTCAATTTTTTGATACATTCTTTTGTTTCTGGCTTCTGCGTTGTAAATACGAGGCTGAATCAATAATTATCCGTAATTCAGCTATAAATTTTGTTTAAATAAAAGCAGAGAACTTACAATAACACCATTTACCAACCTAATCCCTTTGCTTTTCAATGTGTTGTGTTCTATTTCCATCGTTACAGAAGTTTCTTTATGGCTCTAGAAAGAAAAAACGGTTTCGGCTGAACAGCGAGCTATGCATGCACCGTTCTATTCAGATCTCGGTTCAATGTGAATTGACGGCCCCTTAACTTAAAGTTGGCTGGTCTAAACCACATTAGTTTAAACTAAGAAACCCTGGTTTAAAAAAAAACCTGAAAAAAACCCGTTTCCTTAATTTAAACTACGTTTTTGGGTTAAAACCAACGTCTAAAACATGGATTTAACTTAGTTTAAATCACCCAATCCTGTCTTAATGTCTCTTTAGTGGACCAAGCAGCTGATAGTCTGAAAGGCCGATATTGGGACTATATGGAGGATGAGTCAATACTTCAAATACGTGTCTCGTTTCTTCTTCAAGTGTAATACATGTACGGCCATTTTTGAACTTTTCAATCCATTCGTAGACAATGTCAGTTGTTGTAAAACATTGTTCCGTATCGTGCTGAAAGTCTTCGATGGGATTTTGAAACACACACACACACAGAAGCGGGGATCACTGAACGCTGCTCTTTTTTGGAGCAAACGGAAAGCGGAAAGGCCATGGTTAACTTCATGACAATAATAATGGAACCGACCTATCGACTTTAAACCTGGGCAGCAGTGTTAAGACGGAAACCTTACCTAACGATGCATGCAAAAACGACAGTTCTGTTAACAGAAATACAAATATAGTTGTATTGCGGATAATTAATGACTTACCCTTGAATAAGTATTTCACATTCAGCAGCTGACATATAAACAAGAAATTATGGGGTAAATTTTAAAGCAGATGTTTTCATTCTAAATAACCATTTCCGGAACTACGAGAAACTAATTATGTCACTTCCAAGTTTAAATTTAATGTTATTTTATTTATAGACCGACGTGCTTTAGATAAATTTTTTCGCCTGTAATCATTTGGATAGACCTTAGTTAAGTCCAGAACGGATAACATTGTTCTATCTCCCTACATATAGTACATAGTATTATATTACGAAAAGTAATTATTGAAATATTTTTGCTTGTCGTCTATATGTACCGATAATGTTTTGAAAGTATATTTTACATAATAAATGATTTCGCTTAACCACGCACTCGGGTCGGTAGAAATATAAATCGAGAAAGCTGCGTCGATCAAGGATAGCAGCTGATTGAAAATAGGTAGAACTAAAATAATAACTATAGGTAAAATAGGTAGGGTTAGTCCATGGCTAATGAGGAAACATATTGCGCAGCACTAAAGCATAATGTGCAACTGTTAATTAAAATTTCACCAATGTTTATTTAGAGCAATTGACCGATATTTTGCTATTTTGTTAAGAATATAAAATATTGCAGATAAAGGTCTATAAATAGGTAGACCATATAACAATGAACCATCCTCTCGAGAACACATTGAATGGCTATGAGGAAATACATTGCGCGTTATGAAAATTAAAATTTAATGTGTAACAGTAGGGTTACTAAAATTTCATCCATTTAGATAGGAAATTTATCTGAAATAGGTTTTTCAGTGTGCATTTCGCGAATGAAGAATTTTCATGTACGAGTTGGCAAATAAAAAATACGCATCACATACACAATTTCACTGAAAAATTCAGTCGCATGAACCATTATGCCCATGCAGAAGGTGGTATAATGCTATATCACGTGATCAAATTCTATGCAATGATTGTTTGAGGTCAAATAAACAAGAGGGGCTGCAGTTGCAAAGTGTGTCTGGTAATTTAATATGTTAAACATGTAAAGAAACGATGATTTTAGCCTCATTTGTGTTTTACATTGTGTGAAGTGAACGACAGAGTCTAAAGTGTTTATTTAGTGCATTATTAAAGTGCTATTATCTGATAGTGACAGGGAATAGGAATTTATTCATTGTGCTTATTAGATTCCGATTTCATGAGATAGGCATCCATCGGATAGACATCAACAGATTTATGATAGGCATCATATACACATCGGATATATATATGAAGATCACTGGACATGACTATTTTGCAAATAGTTATGATCAATGATTACTCTAAGTAGGACAATGAATATACTTACCGGAGATTAGTTGGAATAGTATCTCTTTGTTGGGACAAATAAGTTATCCTGTGAATCTTAAGCTCAATTTAAATGGTAGTATTTTCAAAAGTATTTTTTAATACTCATCATATTTTTAATACTCATCATAATTTTAATACTCATTATATTTTTAAGACTCATCATATTACATATTGATTGAAAATTGATTTTTCATCAACCTCTGACTAAATCAAAGGTGATGAATTTTCCAAGCTTGTCTTGTCATCTAATTCCCTTCATGCAGTATCACGTAGTATATCTGATGATCCGTGATGTATATCTGATGCAGATCACATCACATAGACATTCGTGAATAGTCATCAATCAATAGGCGACCATCGAATAGGAAAGAATCTATCAGATAGGCATCTATATATCCATTGTCCATTCCCTGCAGATCACTGGCCATAACTCTTTTGCAAGTATACATGACCACGGATTGTATTAAAGATGATACTGTATATACCTCTAAGGCGGCCAGATGAAATTGCATCTCTTTGCTAAGTCAGCGAAGCCCAACTCTTAACTTGCAAAGCTTTCACATGGTCAATGCCGATGATATTGCAGAAAATACTTTTGATCATTATTTTTTCAGCTAAAAACTATACTCTGAGGCATATTGAAGCGAATTTGGGTAAGACTACCAGCTTTCACATTATCATAAATACCACAATGTTTGCCATCTACTGCCTATCTACTTCAGTCAGACTCCATAAACCGGTTGAGTCAGTTGAACTGGTGATCAGTCGACCTCACGTCAGTTGAAATTCTGGATAATTCAATCTCGAAAACTGTTGGTGCTCAAATAGCTGCTTGAATGTCAATAAAAATAGCAAATTTTTAGTAGGAAATAATTGAATGGATAAAAATATCTAGAACTGGAACATTTTAATTCCGCTATTGGAATTATGAAGAAGGCGTTACTTACCTGCTGTACCTCTGTTGCACCTTCCTCCTGGAAATCGCCTCCTGCACATATCTAGTTTTGTTATGACTACGGCTAGATCATAGGTCGGCAGTCGGTGTTCCCTGTACAAGTATTTTCCCATGTCCGTCAAAGCCCCGGCAGCGTCAACAGCGTCTGCATTGGGAGGACGTAAGCGGTTACGTTCCAGGTACGGTGTAGCATCACGATCCTAAAGGGCAAAGTATACAAGTAATGGCGTTTTTCAGGGAATATTATAATGTAATATTTTTAATAATTCAAAGTTTCAAAATCTTGTCGCATAATTAATTTATATATTTTATGTATTATAGTATAGATAAAAATATTGTTTTTCAAAATTTTCAATTTCGAGGTTTTAGCGGAAATACAGGGTGATTCAAAACTTCGGAGAAAAAGTAAAACTCTATAAAAATATTTATGGGTCGGAGAGACATGCGGTTTGCAGATTAATATTCACCGTCGTGGAGGTTTTTGTATGGCATGAAAAAAAAATAGTTCAAAATCTCGACACTAGGGGGCGCTTCTGCAGATAAAGCCATGGAGGTGACTTATGCATATCGCTCACGCAACGCAGAATTAAGATCAGACAAAAACATTATTGAATACTACCCCACACGGAACGTCAAGTGATGGTGTTGCTACGGTCAATGTTTGGCGCCGATCGCCTATTGAGCAGGCATAGCACACATGAATAGCCTGCGAGATCCCCAGATCTCACACCCTGTGATTTCTGGTTGTGGAGATACCTAAAATCACGAGTCTGTAGAGGAAATCCCCAGTCTTTACCAGCACTGAAAGACGCCTTCCGGCAGGAGGTAGCAGTCGTACACGTTGATATGCTGTTTCATGCGGTATCAGCCGTAATACCGCGACGGCACTCAGTACTAGAATGTGGTGGAGGACACATATATTGAGCACTTGCAGCTATAAATCATGCTGAAATAAAGTACCTCATTTCACAATTATTACCTCGCATTGTTTTTTTTTTTTTTGCAGCAGGGCCTTCTAGTGTCGAGATTTTGAACTTTTTTTTTTCATGCCATACAAATTCCCTACCACGGTGAATATTAATCTGCAAACCGCATGCCTCTCCGACCCATAGATATTTTTTTTTATAGCGTTTTACTTTTGCTCCGAACTTTTGAATCACCCTGTACACATTTAAAAAATGAAACTCTGAATACAATTTGGATATTCTTAACTGATGTTATTTTTTTACTCTTTCGGTGTGCATACCTGTGAGGCATGGACATGATAACTGACAAATGAATGTGTATACAAAATTGCCATATTTTTTAAATGTAAAATATAATTGTTATCACCCACCAATACTCGCGCTTTTACAAAAACTATATTCCTTGTCTTTTAAATATTAAGCACATTTATTGTTTCTTTTATGCCATAAATGGGGCTAGTGGTATATGATGTTTGGCGTTAGTAGCCCCCGTTCATTAATAGAACTGTTGCCTTAATTCTTCGTAGTATACATACTGGAAGATGAAATTCAGCGCTGTAAACACCTATTCAAGCATTGACCTTTCTCCTCCTGTTTGCACCTGTGATTCACACATTTTTTTTGCTTCTATGAACAATCATTACACTGTAAAACATTTTGCAACCTTTGCTCATTTTTGTCAGCTTGATAATTTCGCAAACTATCAGAAAAGCCTCAATGACAGGCGTTCATGAAAATTCCAGCTTCATTTCTGAAATTTTCATCTAATTATCGTCTGCCGAAGCTTTATTTTTAACACTTTCCAATATAGTTGTAACGTGCTTATGATTTTGTTCATTCTGTCTGTCTGTCTGTTCGCACGATAACTGCCGTGAAATTGTTTGGAAAATGACTTTATCAAAATGAAATTTTAGTATGTTGTTGAGACGGTCTGTGGGACATATGGGAATGTAAAAACATAATAACACCCAATTAGTTTTTGATTTAACCCGGGTTGAAAAAATGAAATATGTTGAACCCTATGCGACCTAATTTTTCAAACACTTTTTAAGCGGAGTTAAAATTCACAAATTGTTTGGAAAATTTTCGGAAATATTCAAAGTATCACGTAAAATGTGTAAAAAAAATTTCATCAAAATATGTAAAGTAGTGTTTTTAAATAAAAATTGAAATAATACTTACATCCATATTATATGAAGAGATTACGTGACTCATTGCTAAATAAAATATGGCATCTATTTTTTTTTTCGCTTAGTGAAAATCGTGATTTTTAAGGAACGCTTATATTTATATTTAGTGTTGCATCCGTCCTAAAACCGCTTTATTTTTGCATATTATCCGTGTATCTAAATTCTGTGCCTACAATATTTATCAATTACAATATTTTTTATTATAAATGATCGCTAAACTTTGATTATTTCTCCAACGAAGTTTAATTTTAACGTAGTATGCAGTATGTAAACAAATTAAGCGATTCTAAGATGAGTTGTATAAGAATTGCTGATTTTTTTTAAGGCGAAATTATTTATCTCTGGAATCTGTAATATAGGTGATATGAATGAAATATTCATTGATTTTACATAGAGAAACAGACGGTTTTATAGCATTGCCGTTTTTGAGGAAGTTTTAAGTTTCCAAGTAAAATAAATTGTTGCAGTGCCGTGATAATTTAAAAAATATCACCGCTGAATGAGAACATTTTAGAGATGTTTAAATAAAATTGCATTTCAGTTGGAGAGTGTTTCATAATTAATGTTTTATGCATGATTAATCTTTCTTGTTGTATATACATATATATATATATATATATATATATATATATATATATATATATATATTATCATAACTATCAGGAACATTACACCCCATTATATGTACAGCTGTTACTGAAACTTTCAGTAACAAGCTTGCAAATGTTTTACAGTATACTATACAAGCTTTTTGCGTGATATTTATATATTTTCTCTCATGTACATATTCTAATTCAAACACATTCACCTATGCATCTATCACCAAATGTGCAGCATAGAAAATAAAGCTTGCGTAATCTAACAAAACACGTATTTACCTTTATGCAACTAGTTTGGAATCATATTAAAATTGCGTGGTTTTGACCACGTTTTAACTTTTATCGACAGTAACAGTTGAAGGTAAACTAGAGGAACGTAAGTAAGCACAGATAATATTATAAAACTGCATACAGCTGTTTCGAGGACACAGTGGATCTCCTCCGTCAGGGCAAGAGAACCAAGAGCCAATCAGATGATTATTTACGTTGCTCTAGTTTGCTTTATCCTTTGCACAAAGTGTATTTTACTAATTAATAACAGTCTACTTATAAATTCGGAAGGCATATAATAGAGATATTGTTTAATATATATTAGTTCAGTGTGTGTGAGGTTATTAGCAAATACAATAATTAACGAATGCAGTAAGAAAATTAAACAAATGCAGTAAGCAAATTAAACAAATACAATAAGTAACTAAAAGAAATACAGTAAATATGTTGGCCATACCTTAGCAACGATCATTCCCGCTAAACTTATTCTCACTCTTGGATGCCGTAGAAGCTTATACCTGAGATCTACCTAAAAAAAGATTATCGCCATGTACTTTTGGTATGTATCTGCTACTTTCAACTATGCTAAATAAATATTTCCGAGATTGACAACATAAAAGATAATTGTCCAGATCAAAACATGTTATACATTTTAACCTGTTGTTAAACATTTGTTCTAGTTTTATTATCCTCCAGTTTAAGCATTTGTGACAGTAAAGCTCCTAATTTTAAATTTGAAGGGTAATGCACAAAGTTTCGCCAAAATATTTTCTACCTATACTTTGGGCACTAGCATAGAAATATAAATCGCAAGAACAAAATGAGTCATGTATTTTTAATAAGGGGGAATGATCACTTTTTGTTGTGATACCCTTCCAACAAAACTTGTAAAATATAAGATTATAAGAGTTTTGTTGGAAGGGTATCACAACAAAATTTTGAACCGGAGAGTTTGATGAATAATATACTATATCATACAATGTTTCTGCTGAATACTTATTGGCAAACTAGAAGGTATGCCCGTCATATGAAGGAATTAAAAATTTGCAAAGCATTGCCTCGGACGCTGCAGGCGGATTGCCAACCTTGCACAAGGCATTGGTGTAGGCAACATATAAGTCCGCTGCGTGTTTGCAAACAATTAGAAATATCAGCTCAAGCTGATAGTGCATTCTAGCTATGATGTATGCATACACCTGGTCTGTTTAGGCATTATCAAAGCATTGCCTCCCATTTTGCGTTATTTTTATCAATTTGGTGATATTTTCGTCAATTTCGCCAAGTGGCGATATACCGCCTGTTTCGACACCAAAATTTCACCAAGCGTAGTCCAGAAATAGATAAACAGACAGATAAATCAAAGTGTTTATATTATAAAATTTAGAGTACTGAATATGTATATCTGCAGGTAGGGATTGTAATGTGAAAAGAGTTATGAGAACGTAATTTATTAGAAAAGATCCAGATATGTCCGTAATGCCAATGCTGATACATTTCATGGAAGATATTTTAAAGAGATACTGTGCCGAATGTACGCTACATGTGAGGAAAACCAAGAAAGCATCCTATATAAATTTGTCAATATCGTTTAAACGGAGAAAATTTGTCAATATCGTTTAAACGAAAAGTTATTAATAGGGCTGTAATATTTTGCTTGAAACGCCTGATATTTGTAATGGCGTAAGTAGTATCTATAAATGTAGTTTTCCCCGGTGGTATCTCTTTAAGAATAAATCACTATTTTTACTTTCTTTATATACATAGTATACTGTATAAGGAAAGTACTGTGATAGGATTGAAAATTCGAATTCGAGTTTGCGACGGGAAAGCAAGTTTCAAGCATCCCTGATCACGAATCGAACATTTTTGAGGAGATGCCTGTGTGTGTGTGTGTCAAAGTATTTGTGTGTGTGTGTGAAAGTATGTGTGTGTGTGTGTGAAGGTGTGTGTGTGTGTCAGTAAGTCAGTGGAGACGATATCTCATGAACGAATGGAGCGACTCCAATGAAATTTGGTACAAAATTACAATCCGTAATTAACTGGAAGCCTATTGTCTTTAAACACAATCGAATATTCAAAATCCATCTAAATTTTCGAGTGGAATTTTGAAAAATCATCGAAACATCAAAACTTTTAATAAAGTTACGCAAATAGACATTTCTTATGTAAATTTCCTTTTGAAAACGATTGACATAAACTTTAGAACGCTAGCATGAACCGTTCTCGAGATATTGCATATTTTTGAAATAAATTTATCAAAAAATCCCATAAATTAAAAAAAAATATTAACTGTCGAGAAACATGTTCACTTTTCATATGTAATATCATCGATAAATTTTGGTGACATTATTCCCGTGGATCTAGCTCGTTCCATTCATGAGAAAAAATGCTTTGAGTAATACTTTTGTATTTGAACGCCAATAGTCATTTATCTGCTATAAGAATAACTCATTTCTCCGTCCATAACGCTTGGCGAGATTTTTGCGACGAATTTGGTGGAATGTCACCAACTTGGCGATTTTTTCAAATGTTGCCAAATTAACGAAAATCTCGCCAAATGGGTAAAAATGACGCCAAATCCGTGAAAATGACGACTCATTGACGAAAATTCAATATCCTGGAAAGAATATAGGTATTTACTATAAGAATAACCTATTTTTTACTGTAAAAGTGGTAAATTCATTGCATTATATAAGGAAATTCATGTGCTGCTGAGATAAGATTTTTGAGTATGCGGTGGATGCTAAACATGCGCCTACCTTACGTCACTCCATAGAAGTACAGGACTCGTTAGCGACAGTTAGTTTACTGCGCATTCAGTGTTACAGTGATTGTTTATGACCTGGAGCCACCCTTAGCTGCTCAAACATAGGTTGGGTAAACAACCTAGGTTGTTGATCTGAGAATAAGATTGATTCAATAGTAATAAATCTTAATGAACTATATCATTCGTTCTAAACTGGTAATGTAACTTTTTTAATGAATACAAATGACAGAATAATAGTTTGTAATCTGTAGGAGAAGTATGTAGTCATTTTGACAGTCAAAATATTTTTGAAACGATATTTAATAGTGTTATAATACATTTTTGGAGAATTTTTGCTTTTGTTGTGTACTGCAAAATAGAAAATAATAATAATATTAATTATAATAATAAACTAGTTTAAGTTTCATCCCAAAAATCGTAAAAGCTTTGTAGAAAGTGTGAATATGTGGGAGGGGCGGTAATTGTCAAAGGCCAAGGATATCCATACAGGTCAAAGCAGGTTACCTTTTGCCGTCGAACTCTATAAAGAATATTCTGAAGTACATCTGCATAATACTCCATATATGGAATAATTATATATGAGTGGTGTGAACATAAGATTTTCAAACAAGAAATAACTTTAGAGACAGTCATGTAAATTCCTTCTTATGCATAACTTATTTGTTTTATGGGAATATTTTCTTTCACAGGATTAAATATCTTAATTACTTTCGAAACAAATGTATACAACTTTAAAAATTAAACAGCACAATTCGCCTAATTTTCAAATTCCTACGGAACAAATACTTCAAACAAAAATCGTACTCTTTCAAACGGATTATAAAATATCCGAATTTGCAGCCCAACGTGAAAATAATAAAAATAAAATGTACGCATACATATCATTAAATTAATTTTAAAGAACAGGTTTTTCCCCCAAAGGACTTGAAAAACCTGAAGTTTTTCCTTTCATTTCCTATAAAATGCCTCTTTAAAAAACGGAAAAGGCCCGAAGGATGATGAGGTACTTTATGGCCTACTTCTCTATATCTGGCCTTGTGTTGTCATTTAGCATAGCCCTAGCTTTGAAGAAATGCTGGGAAGTAAAAGCTTTCCTGACGGAATTTTATCCTGCGGGGAGTTTTCGCTTCTATTCAAGTTATGAAAACTTGAAATAAATGAATTATACTTATCTTGAGAGCTACTACTCATGTTTCAACAATCGAAATAAAAAAATATTAAATGTTAATAAATGTATAACATCGTCGACCAGATATACAACTACAGGAGAATTTCTTTTTATCCCAAGATTATTACTTACGATGGTTAATTGATTTTAAAATAAGTCATAACTAAGAATTAGAAGATCGGGGCAATTCCGAGACTTTCCCACGCGAAACAAACAAGTATTCGACCTCTGGGCTAAAATATATATATTTAAAAAAAAAATATTTTTTTTATTCTCGTCTATACAGAAGAACGCAGTATTCAAACCAACTGGTTTCCAAATATCTTCAGCGGTTTTTGAGATAACGAAGGGTCATTGATTTTGATAAAATCTCGTTTTATAGCTAAACTATACACATTTATCGGATTTTATTTTTCTTCGTTCACATCTTCGCGGTATACCATCTAAATGTGTTTCAAATCGCTTCAAATGTTTTTAAGATTACCAATGGCTAACTATTTTGAGAAAATTCCATTTTATAGTCAAACTATATATATTTTCCGGTATTATTTTTCTGAGTTCACATCTACATTATATATGCAACGTGTCACCCACATTTTGTCAAATAACTTCAGTAATTTCTAAGATTACGAAGGGCCAATGACTTAACAACCATCTACAGACCTATGAAAGTCATTTCTGGTATCCAGGAACCACACCAATGTATTCATGGCGAAAACTCAACTTGTGATTAAATCACAAGCACCATATATTTCTTGAGCCACATCGGTTAAAGTAAAAAGTTTGCTTACTTTACTGTTAAAAATATTTACCATCAAGAAACGTGATTCAAGTCACAATTACTATCACCATCCCTTTCTCTACCCCAGTGTGAAGAAAGTAATATTGAGATTTAGCGAAAGAATTTTTATTATCGCTACAGATACATTTTTACAGCTATCAATTTTCATCTTATAATTCAATTCTCCTAAATATTTCTATGATTTTAAATCATTATTCTTTTATTTATTTCATTCCTTCTTTAAAAAACAATAAACCATTTTTTTGTAGTCTTATTTGCAATGTTAGAACACTGGAAACCAGATTATTAATACATGTAGGCTATATTTGTGTCTCTAATACTTATTTCAACATATCATCTGAATGTAAATATATTAAGTCATACTGCATATTTATAAACATTATCTATTTATAACCTATTTATTTGTAACATTATTATATTTGTAACATTATTTATTTAATTTTCAAAGCATCGGTGGGCCGTAGCTTCAGGACCATTATTACTTTCCCTGCAATACTTGGTAATGTCTGGGAAAAGTATCGGGATCATGCAAAAATCGCAACTTGAGTTTTCGACGGATTTATACGTTTTGGGACCTCTAGAATACGAAAATACTATTTTTAGCGTGACGTCTGTCTGTCTGTCTGTCTGTCTGTCTCTCTCTCTCTCTCTCTCCGTGTGTGTGTGTGTGTGTCTGTCTGTGTAATGTATGTATCCACTCAAACTCAAAAACTAATGGATCGAATGTTATAAAATTTGGTAGGTAAGTCACTTGGGTGTGACGCTGGTGCTGATTAGTTTTTGGTACGATTCGGAAAAAAAGAATCAGTTTTTTTTTTTTTTTTTTTTTTTGTGAAATGGCTCTAAAAATCTCGTATATCCACTCTAGCTGAAATACTTATTGACCAAATTTCACAAAATTTGGTAGATAAGTTACTTGTGGGATAAGTTACTTTGGTAGATAAGTTACTCTCTGCTGATTAGATTTTTGGTACGATTCAGAAAAGAACAACCTGCCTTCAAATGTATCAATTAAATGCTCGTTTTATAAGTAATTTTTGACGAGGAAAAGGATAAGAACAACTTCATTACTCTAGAACTAACTATTCTAGAGATATTTGAGATCTTTTGCATTTCTGTTACGCCGCCACTGGAAAAATGTCCAATTACCAAATAAAAACAGAAATTGAATTAAAAGTGCAAATTTAGTTTTATATTGTAGAATTAAACTCAGTTTAATGAATTATTAAAGAAATAAAGAAAAAATGAATTTGAGTATGCAGGGCAAGTCATGTGCTGCCCACATCAGAGTTTTTAAACTGTAGATTTAGTTCCGTTATACATATTATATGTGTGAGATCTAAACAACAGAGAGCCAATGAGAAACTGCAAATCCAAAGGGGGGGGGGGAGTGAATGTTATGACCTCAAAAATATCTTCCCTTGACTAAGCTACTTTTCCAAGCCGAGAATGGAACCCTCTTCCAGCGAATTAGCTCTCCATGTTTCAGCGGATAACAGCATGGTTTTAAACCAGGCAAACTCAATGAACAGAAAAGAAAGAACATATTTGTTTAGTAAAAAGTTCCATCCGTTGTAACTAAAACGGATAAACAAAAAATAAATGTACTACTTACTCCGTTGAAGAAACTAATGAAGTAACGCTTCACATCTCTGCTGTTGCCACCATGGAGGATGTAGGATTCGTAGTCCACCACTAGCAGGACTTCCGGCCAGACAGTATCAGGCGTCGCCTGGCGTTTCGAGCGATGATGTGTTAAATTTCCGAGAATGCCCTCTTCAAGAGATACTGAAAAAGTAAAATTTAATTATTCTGCAAGTTTCCTTTGAATTTAATGACAAGTCTTCCCTCAGATTTCATCGCGAGGTGACCAGGTCACGTTTACCATGTCATTTGAGAGGGGGGGAGGTGGCATCTAATTTTGATATAGGGGTTGACAGTTATTTAAATGTTTAGAAATTAAAGTGCAGCTTACCGCTTAATTTAAATCTGTCAATTTATTTAATACTAAAACACATGGTAGTTACACAAGATAGATTTGAACACGTATTTAACAATATAAACCGTTATATAGAAAGGTTGAGAAGATTGGCGGTTGATGATCTCGGCAATTACATTTACTACTCTACATTTCTGCCATATGCAATGATAATATATCTATCAGTTATCTGCGTTCTTGAGTGTCGTCTATGTTTAATCGTGTCATTTGCGTAGGTTCAACTTCGTATCTCTTCGATAATGATGTATTTTTTTATTTAAATTAAATGTTCAAAAATATTTACTAGTAAATTATGTAATAAATAGTCAGAAACAATAAATAAAATAGTTCAGAGTAAAATTGACATGCTTAGGATGTTTAAAATTCTACAATGATGTTATTTAAGATATTTTCATGATTGTAAAATGTTTGGATGCCGTTTGTTCGACTTGTTTCATCTTCAAAATTTATTCAGTCATTGACGAGATTATTAATATTATTCAGTCACTGACGAGATTATTCAGTCATTGACGAGATTATTTAGTCATTGACGAGATTATTAATATTATTCAGTCACTGATGAGATTATTCAGTCATTGACGAGATTATTCAGTCATTGATGAGATTATTAATTGCCAGTCATTGACGAGATGTACAGAAAGGTCTCAGTTTAAAATACATCCCGAACTAGTTGTTTTCCAGATTTTATTTTACCAGGGATTTTTAAAAGATTTCTACCACTGAAACAATTAAATTTTTTTTTTTTGTCAATTCAAATGAATTACGTATAATGAATAAAGTGTCAAAATTAAAAATTTTAAATCTACATATATGGTATGTTATATTTTTCTTGATGTAATTTTGGTTGTCACATTTTAGAGGAGTAACTGTGATGCAAAGAAGAGAACCAGAAACTGACCAGAAACTTTTTTTTTCCTTTTGTGAATTTGTAAATTTAAGCGAAATGCACTCAAGTACCAAAATTCATGGGATAGCAGTATGCAAATTTGCAAGTGACGCTCGCATCGCGTTAAAAGGGTATAAAGAGTCAGATTGTTGTCAGTGTTGTCTGTTGGACTCTTTAATGTCTTGCCGATTGAAACATTTATACAAAATTTGATTTGAAATCCTATGTTTTTTCGAGATATATGTTCAAATTTACCTACAGACAGAAATTATTCGATAAACAGCTGATTCGCTTTCAAACTACCCCGAATTTTAAATTTATTAAAAAGTGATAGTTTAACTTTTGAATTCCTCACAACACATTTCTTTTGAAATGACAGTGAAAGCGAAAATCTGTTGTTACTAAACACATAATTTTCGCTTCAGACAAATATTGCCCCTTTATCATAATTTATTTTACCAAGATAGTTACCTTTTTATTGAAAAAAAGTTGCAGGCAAATGTAATACGCATTTTTAATTACGTACTATCTGTAAATTTCTATTGTAGTTATTACTAATCTTTTAAAAGACGATACACATTTCCCTAAAAACATTACTGATTCCATTTCAGAGATGCCCAAATTATATATAAGAACCATCAAAAATTCATCGTCAAGCCGTTCACCCCATGACGACCCTTTTCTTCGCATATACTACATATTGCAGAGAAAGCAATTATAAAATAGGATAAAATAAAATAAAAACATGGCTACAAAATGCAATGAAAAGAGCGTTATGACTAAAATTATACACTGCAGAAATAACCACTTTAAATTAACGTGTTTCCCAATTTAGGTGAATGGATAAAACCATTATTTGAGTCAAGTTCTGCTTCAAGTACGTACAATTAACTGTCATCGTTCGAATAATTATTACATTAATTGTTGAAAAAAGACAGGTTCGTGACTTTCAACACCTGTCAGCAGAGGGAAGGTGATAGTTCAACGGTTTATCATGAGTTTAGATGGGTTATTTGTCAATATCACTGAGGTCAGAATTTCATTTTTAGGTACAACGAAGATGCTGTTGAAAGATAATGTATATTATTGAGGCAATTTTTATCACTAAACAGGGATCTTAGAGATATGTATTTTAGGGATATGCAGAGTTCATATCGAAAATAAGAGCTTAGAATTTCGTCCCAGTAGCTCAACGGTAGAGAGTCGGATGGCCAGTTCGGAGATTAAGGGTTCGATTCCGGGTTGAAGCAGCAAGGTTCTTTAGAATGGCGCCCGAACGAATTAACCCTGTAGGTTAGTAGAAAGATGCCGGAGGTCTGTAAGTGACCCTAGTACTACTAGCACAGATTCAGTGGACTCTGGGATATAGAGCACCGATTTCAAATCAAGAAGATAGCGACTATTAACCTGGAGGATAAAAATAGAATCAGGAGGATAACCTGAGATAAAAATAGCAGGAGGTGGCCAATCAGATTGTCAGCTGCACGCCAATCTGACATTATAGAATGGAGAATGCAGTGTCCACATTGAAAATAAGAGCTTGTACTTTCGTCCCAGTAGCTCAACGGTAGAGCGTCGGCTGATCAGTTCGAAGATCCAGGGTTCGAGTCCCGGGTGTCGCAGAAAGGTTCTTAACAAATATAATGGATATGTATTTCGTTCTATTTTACTTTTACAGAAAATGTAGCAGCGTTTTTCGTTTAATTTGATAGTACCTGCTACTTTATTATTATTATTTTTTTATACAAAACTACTCTATAACGTTAAAATCATCCAATGCTTTTATCACTAGTTACGGAACTTTATTTCCTTGGTAAATTGAAATTGTAATATGATCAAACAACATAATACGCACAAATTTCATACGACGAATTGCAAATAGTCTTGTTTTTTCTCCTAAATTTTGAATATACTTTTACTATCTGGTATCAGCCAATTGTTTCATATGTAGTTTTTAAATGAAAATTCTTGAGTAGGTTGAAAATATGCGCGACGTAAAGTAATTTTCCACAAGTTTCGTCAGGTTATTCCTACATTATCTATTCTTTTGTTCGGAACTACGCTTAAATTTGTATGTGAGACTATTCATTTTTCTTTACAGTTGTTTAAAATTAGTGACTTGATTTGTTGAAAGTATCGTAAAATAATATAATTTAAACAATTAGACAAATCCAACATAAGAAAGATCAATGACTCATAAAGCATTGATTATGAAACACTTTCCAACTACAATGCAGTTTTATATAAACATCTCTAAAATGCGATACATTCCTCGGTAATATTTTTAAAATTATAATAATACTACAATAATTTATTATATTTGAAAACTTCATCGAAAATAAATGAACTTTATTCATATGATGTCACCGAAATATAAATCGCCTCTATATAAAAGCAGCATTTCATTCATAAACATTTTTTCAATCGTTTCATTCATCACAATACTATAATAATTTATTTTATTTAAAAATTTGAAAAATTGCTATCTACCATATTTATTTTAAAATGTGAAACCTTCCAAGGAAACCTTTGTCATACATAAAATAATTAAACTCTAGGAAAGATATTTATTATATAATATATCTCTTTTTTCTTTCTGGAGGATATAACGAGAGTCAGAATTTAATTGAATTTGTTTTTCTCCTTATATTAAACACTTTTTATTTAAAAAACTACCTGACATATTTTACTGAAATTTCTTTTATATATTTTATGGGATAATTTGAATATTTCCTGAAATTTTCGAAGCAATTTGTGAATTTTAAATTTGCTTAAAAAATGTTTGAAATATTAGGTCCCATAAGTTTCAATGTATTTCATTCTTTCAACCCGTGTTTAATTCAAAACTAATTGGGTGATTTTATTCATTTATATTCCCATGGGTCCTACAGACCGTCTGAAGAACATACTAAAATTTCATTTTGATAAAGTCATTTTTACGGCAGTTATCGTGCTAACGGACAGACAGACAGACAGACAGACGGACAGAATGAACAAATCATAATAAACACTTTTCAACTATGTTGTAAAGTGTTAGTGATATAACCTAGTGTTATTAATTTTGCTTAGTTGGTGAATAAATTTTTGTTGATTATTCCATGATACTGGCAATTTTGTCAATAATACTGTCAGAACAAGAGTCCCTTGACAGGATGGGAATATAGTAAATTGTGTGTACAGTCTAGAACAATTTATACAAATTGCACAAGACAAACACTATATTATCTTGCATATTACATTGTATTGAACTTTATTCCCTTGAGTTGCAGATTATAACATTATCTATAGTTTTAGCACAATTATTAATAATTATCCCGCACCATTTTTAAAACAATATTTGCTGCAGGGGTTAAAGGGAGATGTTTAATTTGAAAAACTAACTTGGCATAAAAAGTTAAAAATGTCTATGAATTCTTTCCTCAAATTTTCTTGCACAATGCTCTGAATTTTGGTCATGTCGATATTGATTGGTTGGTTGATCAACATTGATAAGATCTAGTTGCGATGGAATATCATGCTAATATGTGCTGTTTTATAAACAATTACTTATTACTTTTCCTATATACATAATGTATAAGGAAAATATTGTGACGGGGTCGAAAATTCGAATTCGAGTTTTCGACGGGAGAGCACGTTTCAAGCATACCTGATCACGAATCAAACATTTTTGAAGTGATGTCTGTGTGTGTGTGTGAAAGTATGTGTGTGTGTGTCAGTGAGTATGTGGAGACGATAACTGACGAATGAATGGACCGATTCGAACGAAATTTGGTACAAAAATTACAATCCGTAAACACTGATTTTGAAAAAATCGTCAAAAAATTAAAACCTCTAATAAAGTTACGCAAATAGACATTTCTTATGTAATTTTTCATTAGAAAACGATTGACATAAATTTTAGAGCGCTAACATGAACCATTCTCGAGATATTGCACATTTTTCAAAAAAATTACCAAAAAATCATATAAAATAAAAAAAAATATTTCCTATTGAGAAACATGTTCACTTTTCATATGTAATATCATACGATAAATTGGGTGACATCATTCTCGTGGATCTAGCTCGTTCCATTCATGAAAAAAGATACTTTGAGTAATACTTTTGTATTTGAACGCCAATAGTCATTTATCTGCTGCAAGAATAACATATTTCTCCGACCATAACGCTTGGCGAGATTTTGGCGACGAATTTGGTGGAATGTCGCCAACTTGGCGACTGTTTTAAATGTTGCTAAATTAACGAAAAACTCGTCAAATGGATAAAAATGACTCTAAATCAATGAAAATGACGACTCATTGTCGAGAATTCAATATCTTGGAAATAATATAAATATCTACTATAAAGATAATCTATTTTTTTTTACTGTAAATGTAGTAAATTCATTGCATTATATAAGGAAAGTAATGTGCTGCCCACATCAGATTTTTTTGAGTGTATTGCGCTTTTGAAGACAATGTATTATTATACAGTAGGAGGCGCAATCTTGTGTCCTGTTCCTCAATTGGTGGAAATGTCTCGAGATATAGTAGTCGGTTACTTTCCTTGATCATATGATTTCATACCGAGGTTTTAGAGCTAATCCATTAAATCTGGTATAGGAGATAAAGATTCTGTGGGAAAAAGGAAGTCCGAAATGTAAGGCAGAGAAGAAAGTTGGATAATTTGAAGCCAATAAGTCTCGATTTGAAACTATAAAAGAAGGGAAATATATTTGTTACCGCTACATCAGCACAGGTAGTAAGGTAATGACCTTGAGATCTAGGCGGCAGGGAGTTTGAATCTTTCTATCTATATGGGAATTAATTCATGCCATTTTTTGTTCAAAATACAATTTTCGAACAATTGGGTTTTCAAAAACTTATTATTTTGTAATGGCACATAATTTTAATGTATATTTACATCCACATAAGTGGCGTAGCGTCCATAGAGGCTAAAAAGCTGAGCCTCTTTTGTTTAAATTTTAGTTTAAGGCATTATTTAAATATTTTTTATTTATTTTAATTTTTTAAACAACGTTGGGAATATACGGGGTGTCCAAAAAAGATTGAAACGCGCTTTAATTCTTTACCTATTGGAGATAAGTGGACAATGTAAATTGTAAAAATGTTGAAAGTGAGGTAGGAAATAAGATTACAATGATGAAATAGTCCCCCCATTAATTTTCAAAAAGTTACGCCTTTTAAATTTTTATACGACCTCTTTAGACAAATTGGGTCAATCAGAAAATTTTTATTTTTAATGCAACAAGATCATTAAAAAAAACCCCGCATATCTGTAGCTTTTAAATCAACTGAATTATCATAAAGGAAAAATCTGATTTATGCCACTTTTCCGTACTATATGAAAGGCTGTTTTGTAAATGAAAATAGGGATCATAAACAAATTGACGATGGAAATTATTTAGATCAAAAATACGTTAATATGTGTCAAATTTTTTTTATCACAAATGCATCTAAATAAAGAATTACACAGACAGAGATCATATAAAGCAGTGGTACTCACTACATGGTTGGGTATCGTATGTATTATCATCCAGTTTTATCTTTTTTGTGATATGTCACAAATTTACATTCCTAATTTGATATAGGATCCCCATTCACAATGTTCAATTTTCAATTAAATATAACTCGCTCAATTTTAAAGATACAGATTTGCGGTTATTTTAATGATCTTGATGCATTAAAAATAAAACTTTTCTATTTGACCAAATTTGTCTAAGGGGGTCGTATAAAAATTTTAAAAGTGTAACTTTTTGAAAATGAAAGGTAGGAGTATTTCATTAACGTAGTCTTATTTCCTACCTTACTTTCAACATTTTTGCAATTTACATTGCCACTTATCTCCAACAGGTTAAGAATTAAATCGCGTTTCAATCTTTTTGGGACACCCTGTATATGTATATTTTATAAAATGGTTACACTTTATTTGCTTAAAGTGACACGTTTTAAAATGTTTTTTTCTCATTAACACATCTTTTAAAATTTCGTAAGCTAAAATTTTGCAGCCTATGCAGTGTATAACGAAAAACATTTTATTGAAATCTCCCGACTCTTCCCTGGCTGATAAACGGATGGATGTCTGCAAGCTAGCCTAGGAAAGTGTGTGGCTGTTGCCTCTCCCCTTTGCAAACGACAATGATTGGATGCGAGGCGTGACGTTTTCCAATGACGCCGGCAAATCATTGTCTATGGGGCAGACGGAGTAAGGGTGGAGAGAAGTGAAAAATAAAGTTCTTATTGAAAAGTTCCAGCTGAATTTTAGCATATTGTAACTATAAGATAATTTTAACTTTTCATAGTATTTGCCAATAATCAATGTATAAAATTGTTTAAGCACATTATTGGTTACAATGATTTTCGACTAGCTTGTTATGTTTCAGAATTTTTTCACCCATTTTCAGTGCACTTTTATGAATAGTTGAATTTTATTAGCTGTCCAGCTGTTTATATTTATAAAATTGATATATTTTTCCTGTCACTTGCTAATAATATTATAATTTATTTCTACTTCATATTTAATATAATGGTTGAAGACCCAGACCACACGACTGACCGACTCTAAGGCTTATAGCAACTTAATGTGTGGCCGGACCTTTAAATTAATATAATGGTTGTAAAAGTTGATCTAATTTACAAATAAGAAAGCATTTAAAATGTTATATCTTGTATGTATTTATCTTACTTAGGTAATATTATAAAATCTCGTGCATTTCATGCACTTTTTGCAATTTTATGTTACACTATATTATTTTACTCACTAAAGAAAGAATACTTATTGAAAAGAGCTAATTCAATAACAAATCCCTCTTGTAACAATAAAACCCTTTCAAATTTAAAACGCCAAGTACTCAGCTTCCCTAGTCAAAAATCTCATGCTACTACTGATCTGCATAAAACATTATTAGAGATATAAATCTACATACATATAGATTCTAATAAATGAACAATAAGATTGTTTTTATAAAAGGCAATTGTATGCATCAGCAACTTAAATGATTGTCATGAGTAAAAACACTTGAAGATGACAGATGAGCAATTACAACTCAACTTAAATTAGTCGTATCGGTTCATTGGTCTACTGAAAATAAAAGTTTACCGAAAGCACTGCTTCAGTGGTTAAACACTTTGGATCCTCGAGGCTCTGCAAAGTGGCATGTGCCCCAAATCTGTCAACGCTATCAGCACTTTCCCTTGACATGAAAATGCTTGGCACGTTTCAATCACACCTTAAACCGGAAGAAAAGTTGGTTTTACGCCAATACTGATGGACGGTGAAATAGGAAATACCAAGATATACAGTCTATAGGTCATATAATGTATGATTTATGAAGTTCAAACTTTTTTTCTTTGTTTCTTACTCATCGCTGATCTGATTCAGGTAGTTTCAATAAGACTGACTTCGCCAATTATTTGTGGCTTGTAAGTCTTCAATAAGATTGACTTGGCCAATTATCTGTGGCTTGAAAGTCTTCCGGAACTGGCTTGGGATGTGTGCTTGGAAATAAATACGCTTAGAAATAAATTAATTATAATTCTGGAACTTAATTGCAGCCACATATTTTTAACCGAAATGAATTTTAATTACGTATCTTAAATTCTTTAATGAAATTCACTCTATTTAAAATGTCTAGAAAATGTAACTATTTGATATTTTTCTTTATTTTTTTTCTTTATTATTATTTTTTACTTACGGTGATGTTATTAATTTATTAATTTTTAGACTATATGCAAACACTGACATTTGTAGAGTATATAGATAAAAAGTAAACCATAAAAGAATAATTAAGGAAAATCGAACATTTTTTGCACAGTTTCCCTCATGTTTGTTATACAGGATTTAAAAGTTACTTGTGGAATATGAGTTTGCTTCTGATTTTAAATGACATAAATATCTTTGTTTTGGATGTTGTTGGGTGAGACGACTATAACATGTAACAACTATTTCGTCCTTGTGGTCTAACCATACTGAAACAGTTCACCAATGTTGGTATCTGATGCCCTCCTATGCGCAAAGAATTTAAAAATCTAATAGGCGTTTGCTTTGTTAAGTGGATTACTAACAAGAAATTATATAACTACAATAGTTAGTGAAATAGGAGACTACTTTATTATTTGTCCAAACGGCCGACAAAGATCGGGTTGTTAGTTAAACCTATGGACTATTAGTTAAACGCCTGAAATCGACCAGATAAATAAAGGCAATTATTAAGTTTAAGAGGAAATTATTAAGTCTAATAAATAAAATTATTTATTTTAGAAACTCTTAAAGGGAGTATGAAAACTAGACTTTATTTCATATAAATACCACAATCAATCGGAACTAGGAATCGAACTCGGATTTCCTGAATAGGTGTGATGATCTCCTACCCCATTCCGGCAATGTTTTACATAATACCTTGCCTTTAACTCATTTGCAATACGGCCGGGGAGTAGCACCCCCATCTTATCTGGTCTGTAACGCAATAGATTGTTTTCGGACGCTTGTTCTATAAAATTAAACTTCAATTTAAAAATCCCAATTGGCTATAACCTAGGATCAAACCCAGCTCCCCTAATTGATATTCATGTTTGCTGACTTTACACTATTCCGACTATATGGCCGTACGCGTAAAATTTATCCCAAAATAATCATTTTTTTCACATATTTATTCATTTCCAGTTCATTGATATTAGCCATGCTTGTAATATCATTCTTTTGATGGAAATTACTAATATTCTTTTACTATTATTCTCTGCATGAAGTTATTTTGGGTTCAAGCGTAATAATATACAATCTGCAGTCGGTTCCGTCTTTGATAGCGTAATAGCATTTTCTTTTGCCTGGAAAGACACTTATTTAACTTTTAAAATTGGTTGATACAGTTGCATTTTTGTTTAGTGCATATTATGATGTATTTGTATTTACACCAGTTTTAAATATAAGGTTTTGACATTATGTAAATGTCAAAGCTCAATGTTTTAAGCCTTTAAATATCAGAGCTGATAATAATAACCCGTAAGTCGGTTTCCAGAGTGAGAAATAATAGAGCTTGAAATAAGAAATATGATTTCATTTTTTAAATATCTCTTTTAAGAAGACTGCTACTTTTATAACAGCTCATTTTAAATAATTTTGTTTAGTTAGTTAATTTTTACATTATTTCGTTTTGATTCTATGTTATATGTTCCTAAGGAATATCATCAAATTAGAGAGTAAAAGAAGCTCTTTTTGAAATATTCAGCATTCTATTTCTATCAGATGGAAATCTGTTTCTATCAGAATTATTTTAAGTTCCATGTTATATATATGCCACAACTATTTCGAAAAATTTGTAGTTAGGAGTCTACACATTTAGCCAACTTCTGTCAATTAGCAAAATTATTAATAATTTCTGCATTTGATTGGTTTGTTCTTAGCGATAAGTTAAAGATAGCAATCCATAGGATATACAGACACAATACATTCCACCTATCTACCTTCGTTATTTTAATTGTTTACTTAACTGCCTAATTTTTGTTAGACGTTTAGATAAATAAACTTAAAAAAAATAGCTTTGTACTTTACTTGCTACAATTTATTAGCATGCGCAAATACATAAGTAGGTTACTTACAAAAATATTGTCTTATTAATATCATTTTATTACCACTCTAATGTTATTGTTTCCCAAAATATTTTACTACGTTACGTAGATACAACTAGTTCTTTTAGTATTGTAATTCTGTGATTGTGCTTTCTTGCTACCAAATGAAAAATCATTATAAAACTACTTAATGTTTTCTTTTTTTATGTCTGCCAAAGAATTTAGATGATGATACACATATGTGATTTTTAGAGGGTTATACTTTCGTACATTTAATTTAAGGTTATCATTTATATTAAGCACATTGGTATGCTAAGAACAAAGATGTTAAAGCTTTATAAGTATTAATAATTTACTAAATATTTTTTAAATAAACAATCTAACAAAACTAATCCCAATAAACGACCTAACAATGCTTAACAAAACTCCCATACACAAAGATTTTAAAATATATAATAGGAATTTGCTTCGTAAGTGAATTATTAACAAAATATCATATTTATATAATAATTGAATAACGTGATTGTATCATTTCTAAATATAACATAAACTTGCATATAATCTTATTATGTTAGATGTTTTCTGTAAGAGTTTTATTGCCTATTCTTTCTCATTAGGCTATGCTCACAACTTTGTATTTGATGTCTATCTCGCTTTGTTTCTGAGTTCATGTCCAAACTTTTAAATTTTCCGCTAGGGGCGCTGCAATCTCCAATATTCGATCAAGCATGGTCATTTTACTCTACAGATTTAACGTGTACACTTTATTTCAAAGTTGTTGCCGTGCTCAAGGCCTTTCTTAGGAAGTGTATAAATTTCATTTCAAATGTTTTAATGTGTATGTGCTAAATTGAAAAATATCAAACAATATTCACAGAATTAAAAATATATAAAGGATATACAAATAAAGGAAAGTTTTTCGTTCATTTATCTTACGATAATCCGAATGGTTGTCTTTTATGACAGGTGGGAATTTCTTCTTGTACACTATGTGCTTCCCTTTGCTTTGCCTGGTGTACACGGTGCTCGGTTTCCTGTACTTGGTGGCATTCATCCGCCTCAATTCCTCAGCTTCATCCTCGTCCAAGAAGACCTCATCGTCCACAAACTCGTCTTCGTCATGTTTCATCTTCGGAGGTAGAGGATGAATGACAAGGTCATTTCCGATGGTTCCTTCCTATGATAAAAATGCGAATAAATAGTTATGCTGATAAACTTAAAGGACATTTTTTTTATAATATTAGTGGTATTTATATACTTTCAGAAAAGAAAATCTTAAAATGCGTAAGCTAGGTTTCTTATGATAAAAATGCGAATAAATAGTTATGCTGAAAAACTTAAAGGAAATTTATTTTATAATATTAGTGGTATTTATATACTTTCAGAAAAGAAAATCTTAAAATGCGTAAGCTGTTTCTTTTTAAACATATAATTTTTTTTATGGAGTATTTGATGATAAATCCAGTAATATCAACCCTATTTATGCAGGATAAGCCGTTAATAATATATTTAAATTGTTTGCTAATTTCGGAAAAGTAACACCATTTTAAAATACGTTGAGTTGCAAAATGAAAATATCGGCGGTAGCTCCTGTCCGATGGAGCCGAAATGGTTTTTTTGTGAATAACAACTTGTAAAATAAAATTCTAATGAAGTTCAATAAGTTTTTCATTGTTTTCAGTCTTATTTGTTTCGTTTACAACGGATATTATGCGCCTATGGTAAATAATTGAGTAAGATACACTAATACTTATTGTTTATAGCTAGCACTAGCTATTTTGGTTTTCGAGATTTAACCATTACAAACTCCAAAAGCTGTAAAATTTTAATCTTCTTCATCTTGACAAGAGAATTGCTTGAAAACAATAAGAGTTAAATAAATGTTAATTGCATTTTGATGAGTATTTTGCACGTGAGTATTAATGAGTCATTCGTTTGGATTCGTAAATTACCAAAAGCGTCCAATTTCAATTAGCGTAAATTGCCAAAGCATCCAATTTTCTAGTAAATTGACAAGCGAGTTAAATTTCAATTTACGTGGTAGCAATTTAATGCCAAAATCACAATTCTGTGGATTTTGTACACCACTGATTCGCTGTGAAAGAAGTACAGTTATTTCACTATGTCGGAAAAGTCATGTGTTGCCAACATCAAATTATTTTTAATATGACATTGTAAGGATTTATGCATCTCCTTGGTAATAAAAAAAATAAGCAGAGCAATTAAGCCCAAATTAAGATTCAACAAACGAAGATGCAGCAGTTGTTTCGAGGGTACTTTTGCTCCTCCTCTTCGTAACTATTTCGTAAATCCAACAGACGTAAAGATAAAATGAGCTGAATTCTGAATGGACTTTATTGGTCTTTTTAGTACTAAGAGATTCAATGTGAAACAAAAGGGACCCAATGTCAAACGAAAGTGATCTAGTGTCAAACGAATAAGATCCAATGTCAGTACTAAGAGATCTAATGTTTAGTACTAAGAGATTCAATGTTAAACAAAAGAGATCCAATGTTAAACAAAAGAGATCCAATGTCAAACGAAAGTGATCTAGTGTCAAACGAATGAGATCCAATGTTAAATAAAAATAAATCTTCAAAACAGCTGGATTCTCCGTTATATCTTAGTATGGCGAAATTTTTACCACCAATAGTAAGGCTGTCACCTGTAAGTGTACCATTTACAAGTTTCCTATTTCTTATTCACAAAAGACTTATTCCTAAGAAGTCTATAATGTTTATTTTTAATCTAATCTGAAACATGAAATTACGCAGAACGATAAATTTTTTTTTATCGAATTTTCAAGATGACAGAATCCATCACGACAGTATTTATTTAAAATGATTTATTACACCAGTATTTTACTGGGTAACTTAAATAGAATACACAGAATGCACATAGAAAATACTTTACTTAACATTCGATCCTATTCAATCTACATGTACGTGCATACAAATTCCACCAAAATGATTCTCTAAATAATGTAAAAAACACCCTAGTCCCGTTTGTAAACAAATGTTTAAAAATAAGAAATTTGGTAAATATATGACAAAATGAAGACGTTGAAATAGTAGCAAAAGTTATACCTGAACCATTTTTTACCCCTTTGAAAGACTCATTATTTAAACACATTCGAAAATATATGAATTCAAAAAAATATTTTCTAAAATGTTACCGCAATCTTACGTTACAGGGCAGCAAATGATATAGCAATATCAAGAACATAATTTCGTTTATTTATTAAATTTGTTTTCATATCAATTTATTTATTACTTTGCCCACTAGCGGTCACTAAATGTATCAATGTTTGTAGCAATCAGTTTTTTTATCAAGTTTTGCGTACCCTTGGTCTTAGATATTCAAAATATGCACGGGGTTACCTGCAGTGAAATAGAGAATAACCATGCCAAATTTGAAAAAATAAATAAATGAAAAATCATCTAAATCTGTTGTGGATTCAATCATAGGCAGTTGTATTTTGCAGTATATACGTCGAAGTACACATCGCAGTTAATGCAAAATAATCGGTTTTTTCACAGATTTCTATTTATTTAAATTATATTACATCATAAAAATGTTCATTATGCATGAAAATCTTTGTACCTTAATGTCACATTATCGTTTAAATTATGTATAGACAAATAAAGCAAAACGCAAGAGCATAAGTTATGGCTTTTTTAAAAAATACAATATCCATAGGTTTCAATCAAATTTCACGAAACTTTCAGAGCATTTGTCAACGTCCAAGAAAAACATTATACTTCAATTGAAAATTAAAGCATTGAATATATACGATGCATTTGAAGAAACTATGTTTTTACTGCACGTAGGCGCGAAACATAGTAATATTTTTCTTTCATGATTTTGTAGTGAATAATACTATAGGGAAACTTTTATAACAAATCCACTGGAATATCGTGAAAATTCACAAAGATATCGACGATATAGTGATTAGTTTTTCTCTGACTCTCTGAAACTACCTGGATGATAAGGGGGGGTTCCACAAATTGACATTTTACAAATTCATCGGACACCCCTATTGTGAAAATAAACTAGTCCAACCACATACAGGGGTTTCCAGGGACTTTTGATCATTATTTGCACAAAATTAGACTAGTTTATTTTCAGGATAGGGGTGTCCGATGAATTTGTAAAATGTCTTGTGGAAACCCCCTTATCATGCAGGTACTCTCAGAGAGTCAGAGAAAAACTGATCACTATGTCGTGGATATCTTCGTGAATTTTCACAATATTCAAGTGGATTTTTTTATAGAAGTTACCCTACAATATTCACTACAAAATCATGAAAGAAAACGATTGCTATGTTTCGCTCCTGAGCAGTAAAAATTTAGTTTCTTCAAATACTTATATCTCATCGTATATTCAATGCTTTAATTTTCAATTGAAGTATAATGTTTTTCTTGGACGTTGACAAATGTTCTGCAAGTTTCGTGAACTTTGATTGAAACCTATGGATATTGTAAGCAAAAAACATGTAACAAAAAATTTTATTTAAACTTTTATATCTTCATGAATATGCGTTTTTGTTTTACGAAAATGCTTACACACATTGAACGAAGCTAGTTAACTATTTTCTGAAAGTTATAAATTATTTCCAGTTATTTATGATACAGGGTGATCAAATATATTCCCCCCCCCCCCCTTTTTACTTTCCCTGCAATACATGGTAATGTATAGGGAAAGTATTGGAATCATGCCGAAAATCACAACTCGAGTTTTCGACGGATCTACACGTTTCGAGACCTCTAGAATACGAAAAAACCATTTTCAACGTGACGTCTGTGTGTGTGTGTGTCTGTCTGTCTGTCTGTCTGTGTGTCTGTCTGTGCAGATTTTGTATCCACTCTAACTGAAAAACTAATGGACCGAATTTCACAAAATTTGGTAGGTAAGTCACTTTTGGGCGGGGCTGGTGCTGATTAGTTTTGGATACAATTCGGGATAAAAGAACCCGCCTTTTTGAGCGAAATGGCCCGCAAAAGCTTGTATCCACTCTGGCTAAAAAACTACTGGACCGAATTTTACAAAATTCGGTAGATGAGTCACTTGTGGGTCATCCTGGTGCTGATTAGATTTTGGTACGATTCGGAAAAATATAACCTGCCTTTTCTTACAAAATGGCCCGCAAAAATCATCAAAATCTAAACTAAAGAACTACGCATGCTCAAATATATCCATTAAATGCTTGTTTAATACGTAATTTTTAACGACGAAAAGAATAAGACCAACCCCATTACACTAGGACTAGCCGTTCTCGAGATATTTTAGTTTTTCGTACTTTCCCTACGACACCTTTGGAAATAAGCCCGGTTGCAGAATGAGAACGGAAATTGAATTAAAAGTGAAATAAATTTAATTAAAATAAAGAGAACGTTAATATAAGTCTGCAGGGAAAGTCATGTGCTGCCCACATCAGATTTTTCAATATGTTGGTGGTCCCCCTAAATGCACAAGTCACCGAAACTTTACTGAAAAGTATGCGTTGAAGCATGTTCTTCACATCGCCAAAGTTCTTTTCCAGGCCGTCCAAATTGTTGCTCAAGTCTCAGGACGAGTCGGACGGTCTGGGCTTTTGACATCGCCAAAGATACAGAACACTTCGCTAAGTATTTGTTTAGAAATTCGAAAAACATTCTAACATCCAAAGTGTCCGGATATTTTTGATCATATAGTGTATGTACATAGAAATCTTTTTTAGTGCTACAGGATAAGGTGATTTAGGAATAACCATTAATCTTCTTTTGGCTACGGGATATGAAGGGGGGGGGGTATCTATGCCCCGTTGAAAATAGAAGTTAAAAGTCAATTATAAAGATGCAGAATATGCTACATTGCAACCTCACCACCATATACAAGATTACTAGGAAAGGTCCATAAATGTATACTTTTGGTCTATCTAGAGTAAAGTAACTAAACTCAATCTACTAAAAGTGTTTAGCAGAAAATTAAAAAAGTTTGGATACGAACGCGACAACTGAAATAGACGAGAAACGCCAATTATAATAATGTAGAGCACGGGTATTCAGCCTTTTATATATAGGTACCACCAAATCCAAAATTAAAAAATTTTAGTACCACCAACAGAAATATATTTTGTATACAAATAAGAAGTTAAAACTATACACCTAATTCCTTTATTGTGACATTTTTTTATTTCGTTTCAAAAAATAAATTATTTAACAAAGAAAATAAATATTAAAAATATGGTATTAATATAATTAACAATTTGATAATTTATTAACAATTTGATTAACAAAATCATTTAATGGGATATTTGTGTTTGTTTGACACGAGTTGGTTTCGTTATATCTGTTTTCTATTTTACTTAAATTTAAATGTAAATTCGGTTCCACGTTGAGTTTCCTTCTATTTTGACTTTTAAAGTACAGTTTCGAAGAAAATTCTGTTTCACACAACTGCGCCAAACAAAATGGCATTGAAATATTACGCTCTTTCTAAAATGTTTTTCCTTTTGTTTTATTCAGAAATCGACAAAAGTTTTTATTTAAAATCATTCATTAAATTTCTGTCACATGAAATACCAATGAGGTGCTTTTTGTTCATTAGAAGTAGTAAAACTTTTATACCGTTTTTTACATTGCACAAATTATTCACGTACCATCAGTGGTACGTGTACCACTGGTTGAGAACAGTTGTTGTAGAGCATTGTCTAATCTAATTAGTAGATATCGACACCAGGATTGAACGAAAGCGTATATGAAAGGCAATAAATATCTGTTGAAACATCGTGTCATCAGGTTTTTAACACGGTGACACCTGCAATGCTTGTCAAAGTACGTGATCGAAATCAAAGTATCTAATTCAAATATGCCTTGTTGCTTACGGAGGGTATTTTCAACAGGCTATACATTAGATTTTCACCCTTATAAGCGTTGTTTACTTTAGTATTCCTGAATAGGAGAACTATTTGCAAATAGCTAAATTGTGCCAAACTAATGCTTTCTGTAACAGTTTTATTGTTGATTCGTCCTCATTAAACAAACATATTCAACTTTGTAATTGGCCTTTTTCGTCTATCTTACTTTGTTTCATATTATCCCAATTATTTTAATTCTCCTTTAAGGGTTCTGAAATATTTTTATTCGTTATCCTAACCTTTTTAATTCTTCTTTAAGGACTCCGAAATAATTTTTATTCGTTATCCTAACCTTTTTAACTTTCCACTACGGATTCTGAAATTATTTTTATTCGTTATCCTAACTCTTTTAATTCTCCTCTACGGGCTCTGAAATCATTTTTATTCGTTATCCAAACTTTTTTAATTCTCTTCTAAGGGCTCCGAAAGCATTTTTATTCGTTATCCTAACTTTTCTCCTCTATGGGCTCTGAAATCATTTTTATTCTTTATCCAAACTTTTTAATTCTCCTCTAAGGGCTCCGAAAGCATTTTTATTCGTTATCCTAACTTTTCTCCTCTATGGGCTCTGAAATCATTTTTATTCGTTATCCAAACTTTTTTAATGCTCCTCTAAGGGCTCTGAAATCATTTTATTCGATCGGGCACTTCACTATAGATAAACCTAACCTGTACACCAGTGGATCTATCCCTACAAAATTATTGGGGTTATTAAGAACATTTCAGGAACCATGTATATATTTCAAGCATAATGGAAATAAAAGAAAATCATTACTCTGCATATTTTGAACTCATCTATGTCAATTAGGGGTGGCCCAGACTGGAAATAGGCTTACAAACATTGATCTTATAAAGGTCTTAATAGAATTGGATTATGCAGATAAGTTGCACCAAGATTACCCATTTTATTACACAATAACCTACATCATGTATTACATCATAAGTCGATTTCACACCTTCATGCTTAGGGTAATAGCATATTTGATATAATATCTACCATGAAAATGATTGCCTTTGAGACTGAATGCGCGCCTTTCGTAACTGTTTTCCCTCGAACCCTATTTCTTAGGATAGTTAAGTACTCCATGTTTATTACAGTGTGTGTAATCAAAATGCAATCGAGTCAAATGGGGGATGTAAAACGAATTGGAAAAGGAAATTCAAATCAAGTCAGGATTTCTGTAAAAGTGGAAGTATATTCTTCACTTTGCAGATTTTTAGGTGCTTATTATCACCCAGGCCGTTCTCCTCACTCAACGGGTATACAGTTGTAAAGAGCCTTGCTGCCCTCAACCGGGAATCGAACCCTGGATCTCTGTCCAGCGAACGCTCTACCATAACTATCCAGCGAACGCTCTACCATTGAGCTATTGGGTCTAAATTGCAAACTCTTATCGTCGAAATGGACTCTGCATTCTCCACCCTTTATTGTCAGATTGGCGGGCAACTGATAATCTGTCTGACCACCTCCTGCTATTTTCACCTTAGGTTAGCCTTCTGCTACTACTATTTTTACCCAGTTCAGTATCCTGCGTGGTCGTTATCCTCTCGATTTGAAATCGGTGCTCAATCTTCCAGAGTCCACTAAATCCGTACTAGTCGTACTAGGGCCACTTTCAGACTTCCGACATCCACCAAATAAACTTTGGTACCTTGTTTGGTTGATGGTAGACCTTGGGTGCCTCCTGAATGCAGGAGGTATCCTTTCCCGGCCGTGCAGATAGCTACTCTAAACCCAATATGTGAGTCGCACGGTCTGGGGTCTTCAGACTTCCGACATCCCATTTTCCCATTTTTGTAAAATGGACGTACTTGTCAAGTTCAAATATAATGTAAAACTGTCTGTTTAATCACAATATTTTTCATAAATTGTTATATTTTTAGACCTAAATAAAAGTTCGTTTGGCGGGATGGTAGACCTTGGGTGCCTCCTGAATGCAAGAGGTATCCTTTCCCGGCCGTGCAGATAGCTACTCTAAACCCACTATGTGAGTCGCACGGTCTGGGATCTTCAGACTTCCGACATCTTTGCACTAACCTGCAGGGTTGATTGGTTCGGGCACCATTGTAAAGAGTTTTGCTGCCCTAACCGGGAATCGAACCCCGGATATCCGAATGGGCCAGACGATATTCTACCATTGAGCTATTGAGACGAAATTGCAAGCTCTTATCGAAGAGGACTCTGCACTGTTACGCGACTTAAGTTGATGCAGAAATCATCAATTAGGATATCTCTGCTTGATTAGTGCAGCATAAAAAGGACATATTTCTACAAAAACCTGTAAGTCATCATCGAGGAGAATCACCATTGAGACGCAAAGCATTTCAATGGCCATTTGGAGTCCAAAGAGTTTTTGTAAAGTCTCGTAAATTTTATATAAAGTGCATTACTAAATCCAAATCTTAACGTTTAGATTAAACTGGAGAATATGATTTTAGAATTTTTCAATACATTTCACACATATTGTACGATAGGCATGCGTAGGATTTATAGAATGGGATTTAAAGTAAAATTATGCGATAACATTTTTTTTTCAGATTTCTGCTACGAAATCGTTAAATTTTGCCATCTATGAAATGGCGAACTATAACTCAGTTCAGACAATCTACAGCAGTAGATTGGGTTCAATAAATGGCCATAATGCACATTTGATTGATTGAAGACCCTGACCACACGACCAACCCGAAGGTTTATGGTAGCTTAATGTGTGGCCGGGAGAGAGTGCACATTTGATTGTATATCTTTTATTTAGGCAAAAATATTGAGCAAATCTGCAAATAACACTCTTTTGTTTAAAATATATATATATATATATATATATATATTAAATCATTATTATTGCCCTAGCAGAAAACGAGAATTCACCGAGGATATGCATAAATTCAATAAACGGTCATAATTCAAATTTGAATGAATTCCAGAGTTAGTTAAAAGTATTGAGCGGATTTGCTGGTCGTTTAAAAATATTATAAAAATCGGCGAAATACATTCCGAAAACTGGTTGTGGACAGAAAAATCGTCAAAAATTAAACATATAAACTAAAGAAGTTGAATCAAAACATCGAATAAAACCCATATTCGAGGTTATAATTTATAGCACACAAAAGAGATGTTAAGAAAATTGATATTATATTGAGCATTTTCAGTGAGAACTGTTCACCTCGTGACCCTACTCAGTTATAAGGATAATGTCTACTCAGTTATAAGGATGCCAACGGCCCTACCGTGCTGAAAACACCGGTTCTCGTTAGATCACCGAAGTCAAGCAGCATCGGGCGCGGTTAGTACTTGGGTGGGTGACCACTTTGGAACACCGCGTGCTGTTGGTACATTTCAAGCGCGGTAGCCCGGTGGTTTGCGCGCTGGATTTGCACGCTGCCACAACTGCCGCCGTGTTCATGTGGTGTACGATTACGTTAAACATGTGGGTCCGTAAGTCCTTCCGAGAGGTTGGTGGTAGGGAAAGGAGGGTACGGTCCCTGTGGATGCCTCCCCCACTGGGTTCCGGTCTAAATTGGGTGGCACTTCCCGGCCGTCCAGACGATTACCTTACACCTTTCTGGTAGGTCGGACGGTCTGGGTCTCAACAACAACAACAACCCAGTTATAAGGATTCTATTCACGTGCATACAGATAATCTCTAATCTCAGGAAATCGCATGAAAGTGTGCTTTAGACTTTTATTCCACTAGCTTCAAATATGTGTTTTACTTATTCCAGGAGTTAATTTTAAATGTGACCTTCCGTGGAAAATTAAATTTGACCAATTGTGTCCAAAATCCGCAGAATATTGAATTTAAGACAATGGATTTAATTTGCCCATTTTTGAATGTTTGAACTAGTTAATACAGAAGATACATTACCAGTTCTAGTTGTCCGTTGTCCCCGTCTCGTAGTAGGATAGCTGCCATATGTTTTTCATCGTGGTAAGTTGTCCCGAAGTCCGATGAATTCTCCTGAAAAATATAAACAATTTTAAAGACTGCATTAGCCAAATACATATCAACAGAAAAAATGAATAAATCTCACAGCCAGACATTTCACCAGGGATTTTTATGATTGCGTATACGATGCTGTACAATACTATGTTCTGCATACTGTGTTTTAACAACGTTCCACAGTGCTTGTAGTGTAATGTACTCGGAAGTAAAAATTGAGTAAAGATGGAATATTAGGATGACGGAATTTTATGGGTTTAATCAACACTGAAGAGGAATACCTATAATATATTTTTAATTGCACATTACGTGCTATGCATGGAAACAAAAATTTTGCCAAAATTAAATATCAGACTGCAGAGATTTTAAATGAGCTCTTCGAATACAAATGTGAACATTTAAATAATTTTTTTTTTATAATATATCCTACAGAATATTATATGTCCATCAGTGGCGACTTGTCTATTGAAGCACTTGTGGTCATGCCAAGTGAACATTTTTATCCTTATACTCTTGTGGTGGACAGTCCTCACAGCATTCCAGCCAGAGATCGACACTGTTCCAAGTGGTCTGTGAGCTGTCCTCCCAATCTAAATTAAGGTATTTATATGTATACTTTTTGAACGTATATGTATTTTAATTTTATATGTATACTTTTTGAACATATGTATTTTCATAATTGTCATGTTCTTGGTGTTCAGATATCTCTGGTTTCGAAAGAACTATTTTAATAAATACCCACAAAACTTCCTGGAATGTTGACAGAAAACTATTATTGTAAAAAAAAAATTCTATATACATGTTCATGACATTCCTTCGTCTTATCGAGGCTTCACATCAAGTTATTATATGGATACAGTTTATGCTTATTCTGAATTATTTTTATAAAAAGGTCGTTATAGTCGAATAGGAAGTCACGGAGCAATAACTAACTAAGCTATTTTCGATTAAGACGACTATTTTCAACGCTTATCAACATTAATTTTTAAATAAAATAAAACTACTTAAATAGTGAGTAATTCTGTTGTTCGTTATAAATTGAAGTGAAACATCACTCTTTAAGTATATTGTTGAGAACTTGTAATATTCCCTCACTGGAGTCCTTTCTTTTGAGAACCAGACGGAGAAATCACCAGTACATGCTTTTCTATGACGTGTATCTAGGGTTGCCAGAAGTTGAAGCCCGAAGGAGGGTTTTTGGATTTGCCGATTGATTGCCAATTTGGCGGCGTTTTCGAAGATTCGAGAAAGACTGTGAAATAACCAATATTCTACGAGATTCCAGAATTTTCTATAGGTTTCTTTTTCAAAAGTTTCTATAGAGGATTAAAAAAGGAATCACTCAGTTTTGAGGAATTCACGAGATACGAACTGCATTGAACTGTGATTTACGTCAATATTTTGGAATAGTAGCGGCTGTTTTGTGAAATGACTTTCGTCAATGCTTTGAGAATAGTATCAGTTATTTTGTGAAATTAGTGAAGCATTTAAATGCTGTTTTAATGTATATTGTTCCTGTTTAAGTGTGCTTGTGAAATAATTATCCAGAAACTTGGACTCATTCGTGTATGCTGAAAGTACACTCACTGTGTCAGATGATACGTCGTAACAATGTTTTTAATGTGAAAAGATTGATGCATGTTGTGCATGACGATGGTACAAGGTATCAAGGGAGAGGTTTCGATATCTTTCGCTTTTCTGAAATTTCTTGATTTCTAATGTGAAACATTTTAGGGCACAGTGTACGGAGTAAATCATGAAAGAAATGTTACAGGGTTGAAGCGTAAATATGTGACGGAAGTGACATCATATTTTTACAAATACGTAAAAAAAAAACCATTGAAGGTCTGGGTAGTTTGACCTTGACGAGACAAATTCCTTGGCCTTGGCAACAAATTTGGCGAAATATTGCAAACGGGACGATTTTTGGCTTAGGCACTCTGCGTCGGCAGGAAGCGTGGTATTTTGGCAAACTGTTTACAGACGGCTACATGCAGGTTAGCAGCATGCAAGGCGACTAGGGGTTTGCGTCCCACTGAAGCCCTCCCACAGAGACCAGTTTAAACTGGGTTGGAGATTACCTCAACTGGACTCTACAACAATAGGGAATTGTGTTCTTCACAGATGAGTCAGGGTTTGGTGTACAGAGTGATTCCCGGCGATTGTTGGTCTGGCGAACGCCTGGAATTCCTTATCATGCCAGTAACATTCGCGAAATGCCCCCATACAGAGGCAGTGGTTTGATGATTTGGACAGAGTTTGCTGTCAGTGTTCGCAATTATCTCCATATCTTCCCTCGCAGTACAGAGATGACATTCTTGCTCAGTATGCTCGCCCATTTCTTGCGGACATGGGTCCTGATGCCATTTTTATGGACGATAACGCGCAAGTTCACAGGGCTCGCATTGTCGGCCAGTACTTAGAATCGCAAATACTGCTTCGTATGGAATGGCCATCGAGATCATCCGAATTGAATCCCATCGAGCATGTATGGAGCATACGTGGGGGACGTTTAAGTTCTCTCCATGACCCTTTCCGGAACCTTAACGAACTAAGAACATGTTTGTTCCGTGAATGGGCACATATACCCCCAAACCGCTATAGATGATATTATTCTTGGAACGAATCGACGCTGTCGGGCATGTGTTTCCAGAGGTCTGCACTGACAGACCTCCACTATTGAATTGTTTTTGCCGCTCAAAATCCTACGTTTTTGTTTATCTCTATTATTTAATTATTTATTGATAATTTTATTTTGCATTTCCTCACGCTAGTGTCTTTTTTTATACCCCATGATCTGTAAAAGTTTCAATGAATTGAATAAATAATTTTCTTTTTATTCGTTTCCTTCACTTTGTATCTTAACTTTTTGACATGAGTGTATTATCCAAGGGATGAATCCTTGTTTCTCTCCCTGAAAGCTACATATCCATAATTATATTTTCCCAAATATCATAAGTTTTTAGAGATAAGGCTCCTATGTTAATTTCCCGAGAAATATCGTTCTCTGTCATTTAGTTAGATTTTTCTTACCTGTCAATGGATTTAATTAATATTTGGTGGAACATCGTGGAATAAATCTTCAAATTTCTTATCAAAAGTGAGGAAGTTTAATTTTTGCTACTTTCTCTGGGACAGTCACAATCTCATTTTTATTTTTATTTGTACTGGTACTCTGTTTTATGTATCCCAACGAAAGCTGCTTTAACTTGCGTTTGTATTACAACATTCTTGACTCGTGATTTTCTTCATTCTCTACTTTTCTGAATTCTTCCAGGAAACAAAAACATTCTTTTAGCAATTTATTTTATTTTCACAACCTTTTTAGTTCAGACATTCATATTCAATACTCTCATTATTCTATAGCAGCGATCGTCGAAGAGTGTGGCGCCGTATATTAGTGTGCCGCGCAATTGCGTGACTGCGATGATAGAAAAACAGTAAAAGTATTTTTATTAAAATGGGAAATTAAAAGGAAATATAAAATAGGTGTTCATAATTTTGATAACGTTATTTATGAATGCAGGATGAGTTTGGTGTCAAGGAAAGTCATAAACCAGGACAATAATTCGAGAAATATTGGAGTTATCGTATATTATTATGCAGGTATTTTTATGGTTGTATGGGGAACTATAAATTTTTCTGTTTGTAATTGACATTTTTCCTATTTCTAAGTTGTAGAGCATTGCAAAATTAGTACGTAAGTATTTTTGTCCCACTCCCGCAAAACATGAAACTTGAAAATAGGTGTATACAATCTAATCCCAATTTACTACCCCCCCCCCCCCCCCGAAAGAAAACACACTAACATTTAGACTATGCGGCAGGACAAAATTGACTTTATTATACGTAGAAAAAATATTCACCTTCAGTAACAATTCATACTTCCACACGTGTAACAAGAGGGCGCGGTAGCCCAGTGGTTAGCGCGCGGGAATTGCACTCGGTAGGTCCGGGTTCGATTCCTGCCACTGCCAGAACTGCCGCCGTGTCCACGCGAAGTATGATCACGTTAAACATGTGGGTCCGTAAGTCCTTCCGAGAGGTTGGTGGTAGGGGAAGAAGGGTACTGTCCCTGTGGATGCCTCCCCCACTGGGTTCCGGTCTAAATTGGACGGACGACCACCCAATTTAGACCTGACCGTCCAAACTGCTATCTTACACCTTTCTGGTAGGTCGGACGGTCTGGGTCTCAACAACAACAACACGTGTAATAAGATGTGTTTTACAATTTCACTTTTTCCCTCTATTCTCTAACAAGAAGCGAGATATAAGCTTCGTAACCCCTAAGAAAAGGGGTCAGGTGGGGAATTTTTTTTAATAAAGGGAAACTTTTTTTTATAATGGTGCTAAATAGACGAAAATATCTTCAAAATTGCAAAAAAATGACGCATGAAGTGATTACATGAACGAAACTGACGCCAAATTGATGAATTAATTATTAAAATACATTTTATTGTATGGACTATGTTGTATGTTACCAATATTGATAATTGTCAAGTTAGGTTTTCCCTAAATAGAATTTAATTCGGTACTTCGTAATAACTTTACATGTTGAACACCATAAAATGTTTACAATTCAACGTTAAAGCATTGTTTCGTGGAACTTGTACGTCAAAATTTCGCTGCGAAAGATGTAAATTTATTGTATTAAGTCGAAAAAGCCTAGTGTTACCCCTAGCTTATTTATTTTTACGGCATTTATCTCTTAGTTGTTTTGAGTTTCTGCAAAATTTAATAGATTATTCGGAATACAATTAATTATAAATGTATTAGTAACAACTTCCAGAAATTTGTTTAAATAAAATGTTATATAAACTGAAACAAGAAGAGTTGTATGTTTTTAAGTGTTTTTTAGTATAATTTATCATATTAAAAATATGTGACCACTTAATAGTGTACGTCGCATGCAATCATGAGAATATTTAAAATTGATTATGTAAGTTTAGTCAACTGAATAAAAATATTGAATAATGAGCCAACCTGTTACAAAAAAAGCGTTTTTCAGGATAAATGAAACAAAGAACCAGTTCCTATGGGGGTAAGTACTCGTACATTATTAGTAATAAACGCATTATATTCAATCTTTTCACGTTTCTGAATAACAAATTCCTTTTTTTCTCAGGTTATTTTTCTCAGTGGTCAGAGCGAAAAATATATTTATATCATAAATTTCATTTCGTAATGAGCAGCAATAACGACTAAATGAGCAAAATATCGTATTCTATGACAAATAGTTATGCTTGTAAAATTTTTCATTATTTTATATCTCTTTTAAAAAAGCAGAGTTGCTCTTCGGGCAATGGATATAGGTGGACTTTTATTCACAATTTGGTCGTAATGAAAATAAAGAGCTGTAACTGCCTATGAAACCTATATTGATGTTAAAATAACAATAATCGGTAGGGCAGTGATTATTTTGCGGCGCGAATTTCCGCGATTTCTAGGGGATTTTCTGAAATTTCAAAAATATCAAATATATTCTCGAAATGTAATTTTTTTTTCTATTAGTGCCTAATTTCTATTACAATTTTCAATTATTGCCTAATTTTTACTATAATTAACAATTTATGCAAATTTTCGTGAATTTTGGTGCTTTTCAAAAATTTCACGGATACCAAATACATTTGCACTTTATGGAAACGATTTTGATAATTAATTTTTATGCATAAAGGATGTACTTCTTGCGGCGATTTGCTTCTATCTGATAGCCTTGATTCTTGACTATAGCTCTAGCTCGAATTTTCCTTGATAGTAAACTTTATCTTGCCACCGTCATGTCAATTTTACCCACTCCTCTTGGGTCGTTTTTCAAAGTCCGTTCAGTGTTCTTGGATGCCGTTTTCCTAAGGCTCGTTTAAACAAATCGAAAGCGCAAAAGTCCAGATGAGAAGCGTCAGGTGATTGAACAGGTATTTCATTAAATGGGATACATTTTATTCCTGTTTCTGATTCCTTCTTTGCTAAATATACGGCAGTTGACTTAGACGTGTGACTAGAGGATTTGCCCATATGAAGCTCAACTTTATTGATGTCCTTTCCATATAAGGCTGGAATATCTTCAAAAATTGGTTCTAAAATATTCTGCTGATAGTAGAGTGAATTAGTTTTAGCTTTACTTGAGACTTTTTTGGGTTTTAATTAACCGTTGTAACAAAATCCTGCAACTATCATGAATCCCTTTGGGAACTTTTCTGTACATTGACGAAGACATTTCGTACGGTCATTTTTGTCAGTTGAGCAATAGAAAACTGCTCTTTCTTTATTACAGTCACTTAAATACACCCATGCCTCATCGAGTGTTACCACAAATTTCCATTTATCAACAGCTAGGTGTTTTTCATATAATTTTCTACAATTTGCTTTTCTTTCCGCAATATGCTTTGTCAAAAGCAGATGAACTTTAGATTTAAACATCTTTTATAACTTCAAATCTTTATGAATGATTTTACTTACAGTCCCAGAAGACATTCCCAGTTTCGATGCAATGGATCTTTGAATTGATGGATTTTCTTTTAGGATCAGAGACTTAACTTTTTTGATATTTACCCGTTGTTGTTGTTGAGACCCAGACCGTCCGACCTACCAGAAAGGTGTAAGGTAACTGTTTGGACAGCCGGGAAGTGCCACCCAATTTAGACCGGAACCCAGTGGGGGAGTGATATTTACCCGTGTTCGAACAGTCTTAGAGTGTGATTTTGCGGTCACTCTTTCATTTTTACTTTCAGCTAAATGCTTTTTCCCTTTCAAATTTAATATATTAAAAATATCTTTCTTTGAAATGCAATAACCTCGATTTTTACACCGCTTTACAATCTGTTGATACGAATAATTTTCCTCGGAAAGCGCATTTACGTAACCTTCGAGCTATCTATCCATTTCAGGAGCCATTTTCAAAATAAATGTTTTATTCTGCATTCCAATCAAAAGAAAACAGTAGCAGACGATTATATTGAAAATGTCAAATCTTTATCTCAAAATGCTAACGAGAAACATAAATACAAAATCGTTTCCATAAAGTGTGAACGACCTTCTGTACATTAAGTCTTTGGACTTTTTAGATAAAAAAGAAGATTTATTTGATTTTCGTTTATGTAAAGCAAGTGTCGAAAGCCCAGACCATTCGGCTCTTGTAAAGCAAGTGTAAAAGAGTTTCGTGTCAGGAAAGGTTTGATAGATTTCTGCAATACGAAAAAAAAAAATCGTTACTACTAAAAGTCGCGATCTGTTTGTTGTCTGTCAATACTCACAAATACCCATAAACAGTGTCGATGCCGTACGATACTTTTCAAATTGAAAAACGTGTTACAGGACAACAAACACAGTATTACAGATGAAAAATCTGGCAATGTACAATAAAATGTTTCGAAACGCTGTCCACTTAAATGAAAATCTTGATCTAATGTAACGGCGTTGATAACATTGCCAGAATTTGATTGGCCTATAAATGTAAGTATTAGTTAAAAAAAATTATAATATAATAGTAATCGATCTGCAAAATAGTTACTTGTATTACTACTTCGTAACTGATAGACTTTGTTTAGAAATGTTAGTATAAATCTTCGATCGTGAAATTTGTGATTTATTTTTCGTTACTTTTCGTGATCAACTGCCCCACCAATTGAAGGTTTGATAGATTTCTGCAATACGAAAAAAAATCGCTTTCCTAGCTACTTAAAGTTTGTCAATACCCACAAACAGTGTTGATGCCGAACGATACTTTTTAAATTTAAGAACGCGTTATAGGACAACAAACATAGTATTACAGATGAAAATTCTGGCAATGTATAACAAAATGTTCCGAAACGCTGTCCACGTAAATGAAAATTTTGATCTAATGTAACGGCGTTGATAACATTGCCAGAATTTGAATGTTTTCAAAAAGTAATCATTAGTTTGAATTTTTTTATAATATAATGCTTATTGATCTGCGAAATAGTTATTTGAATTACTACTTATTAACTGGTAAACATTTTTTAGAAATGTTAGTATAAATCTTCGGTTATGAAATATTGTGATTTGTTTTTCGTTGTTTTTCGTAATCAACTGTTCCGCGAATTTTGATCCCCTCTCTGCCCCCCCCCCCCGGGATAAAATTACTGAACTAATCATCAGTAATATTTTCTTCACTTTTACATAATGTTTTGCCAAAAAAAAGGTGAGGTGGGGTGCTGTCGGGTGTATGCAGGTATTTTCTAATGCGGGGATGGGCAATCACTAACAAAATAAAAAATATATAAAATTTTGGCCAGACCAAAGACTTTAATTGGTTTTTATTTTAAGCATTCAGAATACAAAACAATAATACATACCTGCTAAATTTTTTTAAAAGTTTGTTCAGAAGGTTTAAAATCATGGGATGCGAAATGAGAGAAACTGCGATAAAGTTTCCAGACTGTTTTCGTAATCTGCGTCAAACTGCGTAAACGTAATTCTCAGCTGTTACATACAGTGGCGAAGCGCGTTAACATAATCTAGGTAGATATGAAACGAGGGACCAAAATTAGCAAAAGTTATATGTTGTATATTTTAACAAGGTTATAAATACAACAAAACACAATAACTGGATTACAATTAAAAAAATCTGATGTGGGCAACACATGACTTTCCTTATATAATGTAATGAATTTACTACTTTTACAGTAAAAAAATAGGTTTTTCTTATAGTAGATACTAATATTCTTTCCAAGATATTGAATTTTCGACAATTAGTCGTCATTTTCATTGATTGAGCATCATTTTTATCCATTTGGCGAGATTTTCATTAATTTGGCAACATTTCAAAAAAGTCGCCAAGTTGGCGACATTCCGCCAAGTTCGTCGCCAAAATCTCGCCAAGCGTTATGCACTAAGAAAAAAGTTATTCTTACAGCAGATAAATGACTATTGGCGTTCAAATACAAAAGTATTATTCAAAGTATATTTTTTCATGAATGGAACGAGCTAGATCCACGAGAATGATGTCACTCAATTTATCGCATGGTATTACATATGAAAAGTGAACATGTTTCTCAATAGGATTTTTTTTTTATATGTGACTTTTTCATATTTTTTTTGAAAAATGTACAATATCTCGAGAACGGTTCATGTTAGCGTTCTAAAATTTATGCCAATCGTTTTCTAATGAAAAATTACATAAGAAATGTCTATTTGCGTAACTTTATTAGCGGTTTTGATTTTTTGACGATTTTTTCAAAATTTCATTCGAAAATTTAGGGGGGTTCTGAACATTCGATTACGTATAAAAACAATAGGCTTCCAGTGTTTACAGATTGTGATTTTTGTTCCAAATTTGGTTCGAATCGGTCCATTCGTTCGTCAGTTATCGTCTCCACAGACTCACTGACACACACACATACTTTCACACACACACACACACACACACACACACACAGACATCACTCCAAAAATGTTTGATTCGTGATCAGGGATGCTTG